>LPNX010951207.1:0-64270 GCA_001517045.1 Pseudotsuga menziesii | reverse complement strand
ATATAACATTATATATATCTATATCTATATATATTTCCATGGTAGTTCACCATGGAAGCCCTGTTTACACTAGGGCTACATCCACCTTGGAAAATATCTCTTATACTCGCTTGGCAAGTATACATGAACTTGGGAAACTACCCCCGAGAGGGCCAATCACGATAAACGGCTCACCAACCTAATATTTCATTACATGCAAGGGCTCCCAAGGAGAAAATGTCCTCCGCAAGATTCGAACCCAGGTGGGGAGTGCAACAACCAAATCTCCCAACCACCCAAGCTACGCCACCCCCCCTCCCCCCCCCACACATATATATATGTTCAATTCACTTATATATTGATTGAGTTTTTTCGTTCTTTTAGGTTATTAGAATGTCAAATAAATATACTTGGGAATAAAATAATAAGAGGTATGTTGAGTTTAAGGCAACATTGGAGGCAAAGGGTGATGGAAAGTATTATTTTCCTTGCAATGATTGTAGGGGTTTGTGAACAAGAAGAATTTTAAAAACAACAACTAAAAATCATTGTAAGGATAAGGGGAATGTTGAAGGGGGGTATGAACATCATCCCTAGGTAAGACGTTATTCATTACAAAATGTACTTCTTGTAATATTACTAATCATGTATTCACAAAATGTTTTATCATTTTAAATATATGTGTTGTATATTACACACTAACGTTATTACATTGTTTTTAAATATAAATACAATTCCCCCTAAATGTCAACCACTAGAGAGCTATTTTTCACGTAATAGTAGAAATACTACTTTAGAAGGTGAAGAACATGGAGATCAGAATATTGCAGACCAAGTTCTTAATGATCATATGGATGAAGATGATGTTATTAATACAAATGGCGAAGATACGAAAAATAGATTTCTCCAAGAAACATTTTCCCCATTGGATGATGAGGACAACGTCCATGATATTCATGGTGTTCCCTTACTCAAGAAGTCCCAAGAACCTCTTTATGAAGGCTCAACAACAAATATTCTATCTCCTATATTATTGTTGGAAAACTTGAAGGTTTTGAATGGTTTATCAAACACTTGTTTCACACTGCTCCTAAGGTATATAAAGTTGACGTTTTTCCTCTACTTTTAGTGTTAATTAATTTGTAAATTAGGGATATGCAATATTTATGACTTATATTGTTTAAATTTCATTTTTTTGTCAATGTTGCATATTGTTGGGTGAATTTCTATTACCACCATCAAATAATTTACCACGCACATGTTGAGAGGTATTCTTGATTATGAAAGAAATTGGAATGGAGGATCAAGCTATTGATGCATGTCCTAATGATCATATTATATTTTATGGACAATATGCATTAGAAAACTAATTCCCACAATGTGAAATTAATAGATATTGAACTGATCAAGTAACAAAAAATGTTCCTCGCAAATTTCTTAGTTATTTTCCCAAAATTTCACATTTCCAACGACTATTTGAGTGCCAAGGTATAGCACAGTTTATGGATTACCATGCAAAGAATGAAAGTGAAGATGGTGTTCTTCGAATGCTTGCAGTTGGTTCTGTGTTGAAGAACATCCAAGAAAAATGACATTTTTTAAAATATGAACCTTGTAATGTTAGACTTTCATTGGAAACTGATGGTTTCAATCCATTTGGAGATCTTCGTTCTACCAACTCATTGTGGCCTATTTTTGTCATAAACAATAACCTTCCTCCTTGGATGTCAATAAAGAGAGAGCACACAATGTTGACAATGATTATCCCAGGTATTTCTTTGAAAATAGTTATATTATTTCACTAATTTCTTTGTTTAATTGTTGCATGAGAACACCTTTTATATAGTGGGACACATAACTAAATAACATTGTATGTTGAATGATCAATTAGGTAAGTACCAAGTTAAAGATATGATGTCACATGCCCCAATTTGCAAAAACAATTTTATAATATTTGAGGAACCTTCTGTTAAATTTTATGCTAAGCTGTAATTGATGACCCAGTGGGGTCAAGAATATTTAATGTAAATTCAGAATATTTTATTATAAATAAATAAATGAGGAGATAACAACTTAGGGAAGCTGTTAAAAGAGTGCTTACTGGGCAATTGGTGGAGGAGACTAGGTGGAGAGCAAACTGACAAGTGGCAGCATCCGCAAACCACTTCCAATTGTTCTAGGTGGCAACTTCCCTATATGTGTGGTCATGATTCCCCAAGAGAGTGGAATCAGAGTAGGTGGCTCATTTAATGAAAACTAACCCAGAAGCCCTAGTCATCTCTATAAAATTTCCCATTGAAGAGAGTTGAGGCTGCTCATTCTAGAGAGGTGATCATTCAGTGTGAATGAATTTACTCAAGAGAAATTCAATGGAGGGGAGTCTGGAGTGTGTTTGAGGGGATAACTACTGAGATTGATCTAGTTGCATCTTTTAAGTTGAAGATCATACTGCATTACATATTTAAAATCTTTAACAATATCTACGCTGCATTACATATTTAAAATCTTGTCATTGCCAATAATATAAACCATACTATCGACTATAGTATAAAATTGCATATCATTTGCCAATAATACAAATAACGTTATCGACCATAATATCACGTTTCATATGATTGCTCATCATTTCAACTTTGCCATCGATCATTTGGATAGTTCATATGATTGCATATAAATCATGCTATCGTTTAAACCATGCTTTGGAACTAGTATTGTTTTTATATAAGGAACAAAAACTTATAATATATAATGCCAATAGTTTCGACTACACCATAGTAGTTACTAGGTAGTAAAATTACCTTAGGATACAAGTAGTATTGTTTGTTGTAACATTATAAATCAATATAGTATTGTAATATTACAATAACATTTGTATCATGGTTATAATCTAGAGATTAAGAATACAGCTTGTCTACAAGCTGTGTAAGAAGATAATCATCATTGCAACAAATCAAATAAGTTGGTATTGTTACATGACTAGTAAAGGATGATTAGAGTACTAATATAATGATATTATGATTTATTTCATAAACTGAAGAGCTCTAAACTTCTCCACTGAAAAACTGGATGCTGATAAAGGAAGGAGTCTTCAAGAAGACTGAAGATTAACCTTTGGAAAGAGTTTCTCTTAAGTAACTAATTTTTGCATTGTAAACTTTACCTTTGAAAAACATAGGATTATGTTCATACATAAAAGCAGTACACTTGAGTATTAAACATGACAATAGTAGTAAGATCATGTTACAGTAGAAGTAATTATATGCCAAGATCATGAGCTCTATGCTCACTGTAGGAATCTTTAACTGACTAGGTACTATAATCTTTATGACAGAAAGAAACCTTGGAAGAACTCATTCTTGTAAATGGCATTAATGATGTTAAGGAAAACGGTCATTATGGCTTAAATATAAATACTGTCATAAATCCAAAACAACGAAGGAATTTACTTTACCTCATCGGAGTCTTGCTTCTTAATAATCAATTTATATACTAGCATCTTATCATGCTAAAGAAGTACTTCTCGACATAATTCAAAACAAACTTCTACTTGATCAAACGCTTACCTGCTGAACCTGTAAGAACCAGCAATCCATTGAGTTAGCAGAATGCTAAGTAAGCACCAATTTCAAACATAGTTTCTCACCTACTTGACAAAAGTAAATCATTAGTACAGCTAGCAGCAACTAAATGCAAGTCATTTTTATATAACTTATAAAAATTAAAGTTGTATTAGTTTTTTTGTATTTGAAACTAATCCTTAAAATTTGTTAAACTGTTTCATTTTCCGCTAACCGCTAGTAGTTACTAAACTACAATTTAAGACATTTTATGTCAATTTTTATGAAATTTTAGGTTATTACATATGAATGTATATATTGAGAATCTTATCGATGAGTTATTAAAGTTATGGTATGACATCACTATGTATGACATCTCCAAACCAATAGGGAAGAAACAATTTCAGTTCCATGGAATACTTGCATGGACAATTCATGATGCTCCCAGGTTAACACATTTTTGTGGTATGTAACTTTATGTGGCACGTCGTTAAAATTATATGTTTTAAAGGTAAATATCATGCATTTTTTTAAATTAATAATCTTTTAGTTTTATAAATGTAATACATATATCTTGCAGGTCTTTAAACAAAGGGAAAATTTGCATGTCAAGTATATGGTCCTAGAATAAAATTTTGTCGTTCAAGAAGTTTAGAAAATGAGGTATTTGATGAGTACAGGAACTTCCTCCCTAGGAACCATAGGTATAGAACTACCGAGAAAACAAAATTCAATGGTAACGAAGAGAATGTAAAGAAACCACGAATAATGACACCTCACCTATGGAAGTTGGAATATAATAGAAATCGTTGAGGTATGCAAATTGTATATGTAGCATATATAAACATGTAATATTGTGAATTTTATATTTTTACTGAATTTTCACTACCATCGGTATTATCATGAATTATTGTTAATGTGTTTAATTTATGTTTAATGAATGTATTTAAGGCATGAATGGGATTCCATGAGGAATGAAGAGTTATCCCATACAATTCAGTAGGTTTCCTTACTATGAGCACCTACAAATAACTCATTTGTTCAATACAATGCATATCGAGAAGAATGCAATAGAAATGATATGGTGGATATTAGATGGAAGAACTAACAAAGATAAAATTAGGAAAAAAATTATTAACATTGTAGTAGCTAATCACGCATTGCAAAGTGTAATTATTTCCAATGTCGGAGGTGGGCACCAAAATATTAGTCTTCCATGGTTATTGACAACGAAACAAAGCAATGTTATAAAATAGGTCATTCAAAAAATAAAGTTTTTGACAAGGTTTTTGTTGAACATACAAAATATCTTAACAAAAATGGTGATTTTGGTGGTGTTAAAACTCATGATTGGCATACATTCATTAAGGTAATTATTTATGTATATAATTTCTATTTAGTACATATTTTTAGTAATTGTTGTCTCTTATTTGGAAACATTAAATAATGATTTGCTTTTTGCTACAGTACATTCTACTTCTATCTCTCCCAGAAATCTTTGACGACAACATAAAACAAGTTATATATGATATTGGTAAATACATGAGTTAAGAAACAATTTATATGCATGAAAATGCTTTTTCTCTTTGTTCCATAGGTTATTGACATGTCGTGTTTTACACATTGGGACTTTATTATAGATGCCTCAATCTTATTGATCACTGTTATTTTCTTGCATCATTTGTAGGTGGCTTTCATCTAAAAAAATACATAAAGAAGATATTAGGTATTGAAAAAGAGAAATTCCTTGTCTAATGTGTGAAATGCAGAACTATTTACCTCCAACATTTTTCAATGCCTAAGAACACTATCTCATACACCAAGTTGGGGAGATTGAATTTTGTGGACCTGTAAACTCAAGGTCGATGTGATGGTGTAAAGGAATTTGAAGTTATTAAAGGATTGTGTTAGACAAAGAGCATGTCCTTAGTGTTCTATGGTGCAGGGAAAATGGTATATCAATCCATGGTGTACATTAGTCAATATCTTCCAAATTTAGCAAAAACTATCAATCTGCCTCGCATTTGGCATGTCAATTCCATAAACAAATTTGAAGGGGGGCTCATGTCGGGGAAAGGTAGAACGATGAAAGTGAAAGATAATTGAATGGTGTAGATTTAATTTATTATACAATTAATTTTTCAATTTCATAAATATATATATAGATAGATATATACTCGTGTATTTTTTATTATTCCATTAGTATTTTAAGGTAAACTTAATTTCCTTTAATGATAGCTAATTTACAATTCTTAATTGTTATTTTTTCAAATGGTTGGTCGCACGTGGGATGCACTACATTTATACATTGCAAATAATCTTGATTGGATGGAGGAATGTATAGCATGATGTACATAATTCTATGGTATCTTATCATGGGAAGGGGTTAGTAAATTGATTAAAATAGTGCATCGTTATTGAGAAGAATATCCTCGTGAACTTATGCAAGGGGAAATTGACTTAGCGTGTGGTTTAAAAGATAAAAAAAAGGCAAATATATTTAGCTTGCTCATTTTTTTTGTTGTTTCCCATTATATCAATGCATTTATTTCCTCTATTTCTCCTTATATATTTATTTACCGAGTTGGACATGATGCAGTCGATACACCACAGGGCTATGTGGTGCAATGGTTGTAAATTTTGCATCAAAAATTTGGATGACAAGAAGAAAACATATGATTGTGGGATAACTGCATCTTTTCAAGTCACAAATGTTTCCTATAGAAGTGACAAGCATCTAGAAGTATCTTAAAATGGGTACTATGGTTATTTGGAAGATATAATTGAGTGTGACTTTAATTCCTTTAAAATAGTTTTTTTTAGGTCAAATGATATAGGCTACAGATGAATGAAAGTGATCCCGAAAGAACTGTTATTGATCATGCCAATGGATTTACCATGGTTAATACAAGAGAACTTGAACCAAGTACAAAACCTTATGTTATTCCAAGTCAATGTGAGTAGGTATTTTACCCAGAGGTGCCAGGTAAAGTAGGTTGTTCATACATTGTTAGATATGATCCAAGAGGAAGACCGGTCAAGCACAATGTGCCAGAGCAAGAAGACAATGTTGAAGAAGAAGGTGATGTAGATCAGGATCAGTTGGATGCCCACGTAGATGTTTCATATGAAGAATTTGATTGAGAGGATGATCATCCAAATAATGTAGTAGACAATGATATAGTCAATGATGATATTGATGATGAATATATAAGAGAAAATGACATTGATGATGATGCTTATATGAGCAATCCTTTCAACGATAGATATTTTGAATCAAATGATGATATAGATATTGAGTCAGATGAAGAAGAATATCAATGACATTGTAGCAATGTTGGAATCTAGGAGTTGGTATGTGCATGATGGGATGCTATGATGATTATTCCATGTAGTTGTTTATGCAACATATCATTTGTCGTATTTGTTGCGCATTGTCATATATTTTCTTTCATTTACTGACAGATATTATTTATATATCTAAAATGGTTGTAATAATTATGTATTGTATATGTTCGAATCATCATCATCATCGTCACCACCACCATAATCATCATCATGATCATCATCAATGTTATCATTAGTATCATCATCATCATCATAATCATCATCATTACCTTCATTCTCATAAGCATCCTCCTCCTCCTCCTCCTCCTCATCATCATCATTGTCATCATGATCATCTTCACTACTATCATTATCATGATCATCATCATCATCATCATCATCTTCATCCTCATTAAAATAATTGAAATCATCATCATATTCATCAATGGTATTATCCTAATCATCATCAATAATGATATCATCATAATCATCATCATCAATGGTATCATCATAATCATCATCATATTCATCCTCCTCGGCATCATAATTAGCATCATCATCATAATCACCATCATCATCTTCATATTCACCATCATCTTCATTGTTATCATAGGTATCATCATCATCAACAGCAACAGCAGCATCCTCATCATCATTGTCACCGTCACCATCATCCTCATTGTGATCATCGATATCATCCTCATCCTCATCCTCATTATCATCAATGTTATAATCATCATCATCATTGTCGTTGTCGTCATCGTCGTCATTGTCATCATTGTTATCATCGGTATCATCATCTGCATCATCATTAGCATCATCATCATCATCATCATCATCATCATCTTCTTCATTGTTATCATCAGCAGCAGCAGCAGCATCAACATCAACATCATCATCATCATCATCTTCATCATCGTCATCATCTTCATCTTCATTGTTATTATCAGTATCATCATCAACATATGTGGAATGAAAGAGAGAAAAATCTTGATTTTTAGAGATCCAACCCATTACTAATTGATTCTACTAAATAATTAATATAACGTAAAACAAATTTAATTATACACAATGATAAGTAAATGATGCAACAACTTTGAATTTAAACTAAATTTTAATACTAAGATGTGTAACACTACCTAATCTATTTTTTTATAAAATATAAAAAAATATTATTATTATTATGTTTATAATATCAACTCTCTTTAAATATAGAGATATGTTGAATAGTTAAAAAAAATAGAATAAAAAATAATTTAGAAATAAATTTAAATATTATAAAAGATATAAAAAATTAAGTAGTTTTATTTTAAATCCTAATTTACCGAGTACTGAGAGTGAACAATTTTTTTTTGGATGTAATTTATTTTGATAAAATATTTATACCTAAGAATATTTTCATTCATATAAATGACTCAAAACAAATTTAATTATACATAATGATGAGTATAGGATCTATGAACTTTAAAACTAATTTTAAATCAATTTATTTTTATTTTTATAACGTATGAATGAAGATTTTTGTAAGAAAAATTATCCAAAAATTTTAAAGATGTTTTTTGTATTTGTAAATGATATTTTTAATATATTTTTAGCAAAATTGATATATTTTATGAGTGTGCATAAATCCTTAAAATAAAGACTAATAAGATCTTATTATGCCTTCCTTGAGAGTATTTTTATAGTTAATGTAGTTTGAATTTTATTTTGTTTGTTGTTTTTTTTTTTGTAAATAAAAGTGTATTACTGCTTAAAAACTGAATGCAGATATATCGTCAAAACAAGAAGGCTCTGACCATCCTGCCACCAAAACTACCCATCCCAATTACATTCCAAAATCCTCCACCCATCCTACCCATAAGCCGGGAGAGTTCCCTCTATGGAAATCTCAATCCTAGTCTTACTTACAGAGCCTAACTTCCGATATACTTGCAGCATAAGATAGTATAGCAAAACTAAAAAACCTAACATACAAATAACTACAGAACTTAAGGTCCGACGTCGCAGCCTCTTGATAGTAGACAACAGAAAGGAAAAGCAATACCTCGCCTCAAGGCAGCATCGAGACGATTTGAGCCCGAATCCCTGGCAGAACATGCCCTTCCGCTTGCTGCACAGCCTCCTCAGAGCTCCCCATAGGAGGGGCACCAGCATTCCTCCCTCTAGCGCGTCTACCAGACCCGCTCGTCGCAAGATGCTTCATCCCCTAGTAATAAAGCGCAATCCCCAGGTAGGACGCAATCTGGTCTACCTTCCTGTGCATGAGGCGGCAGTACGCACTGAGGGCTTCAACTTTGCTGAGCAACTTTCTACATTCCGCATTATGCTCTTTCCAAGCTCTTATAGGTTCCTCACCTCCCTCCCTTTTTGACAAAATCGCCTCTAGTTGCTCACCAATTATGGCTGCGGATTTGATGTTTGCCTGGGAGACAAGGTTCATAAGAACCCAATAAATCATCACCAGGCGATCATGAGCTGACGCTCTCCCTTCCATGGACCTGGGGTCGGAGATCCACCCATCCACCCCCTCCCAAACTTCCTCTATCGACTTCGACCTGAATTGCTCCCTGAGGGCCTTCTCTATGTTTTCCATGGCAAGCCTGGAGATAAGTGGGATGCGGTCTTTAAACGCCTCTGCAGTAGCCTGAGCCTGCAATTGGGACTAGGTCGTCGCCCTCTTCCCTTTGCCACTATAGTCTTCTCCTTTTCCCTGACGACCATTCCCACCCCCGCTTCCACGAGTCGGAGCCATTTCCCTAAGTTCAGCTTTGAACTTCATTCTAACAGACACTCCACCACCTTTTCCCGTCTCCCTAATTGTACTTAACCAATAAGCCTGCACTCTATCCAGATCATATGCTTCAGCCATGGCTATCCTGATCCAATTAATAAGGAGCACTCCCATGATTGAACTAGCATCTCTGTCACGGATCATGATAACCCAGGTCTCGCCACCACCCTGACCCGTACCTCACCTGGGGATCCTCCGAGGAGTCTTCATCACTACTACATCACCTAACTGATCATGAATAGTACTACCTATCTCCTCCATTAAATTCTTGTACTTGAACTTAATGATAAGGGAGAAGCTCTTCGATTGCCTCTATCTAAGCCCACCTGCTTGGCACATGTTAACAGAGGTGATGCGTGAGATGATCTTGCCGCCACCTCCCCCCTCCACGTTCCTCACTCATATGATCTTGCCTCTGCCCTCTATCACCACCATCATGATTCGCGAGCTGACAGTAGCGAGGCAGCCATTGTTCTCCCCTGAGATCTTCAAGTTGGCCCCACCTGATATCCCTGATGTCAGCAACCCCAACATTGGCCATTAAATCCGCCACCCTGTTAGCCTCTCTTTTGACATGGTGAAAGGACAGCACCGGGAAACCCAAAATCAGAGCTCGGAGGTCCTCCATTCTCCCCGCCAGGCGCCAACTAGACGCCACTTTCTCTGCTGACCTCCCGTTTGCCAACTGTTGAGCCATGTGGATGAGAATTCGGGAGTCCCCTTCCACTATCGTTGGGAGCCAACCATTCTGAATGACAAGATGGATGTCATGGATCATCCCCTCCAGCTCCACCGAGTTGTTGGTGTCGAAGCCTATATTCCCATGAAAAACCTGTAAAATTTCCCCCTTATGGTCTCGACAAGCCCCTCCAAATCCCACCATTCCAGGATTTCCTTTAGCCGCCCCATCAAAGTTAACCTTGAAAACTTGAGGCCCAGGGGGATACCAGGACGAAGGGCTCTCCACTCTACAGACCTTGGGTTTCCGACGAAGGTCGCTTATGACCCCCTTATCCAGACCCCATGCCTCTGCAACTAGTTTTTCCCATCCTATAAACTCTTTATCCTCATCTGACCACTGCATGCTGCGAATAGTCTCCAGCAAGTTGGAATAAATGGTTTTCCAAGGTGCCTCTAGAGACCATTCTCGGTCCCGAAAAATCCTGTTGTTCCGCTCCTTCCATATAACCCAGAGAATCATTCCAGGGAAAGCAAGCCATAGAAAGCTAAGAAGATTATTCTTGAAGGCCTTCAGGTTCCAATCCCTGAGGGTTTGAGCCGAATTCCCTCTGGATCTTTTACTTCTTCGAAACATCAGGGCTCCTTTATCCCATAATCCGGATGCAAAAGGGCATGCATCCAAGAGATGGCCTATGCTTTCCTCCTGGCTGGCACACAAGACACACCTAGATGGTCCCAAGATCCCTCTGCGCCTCAGGTTCTCCCCTGTTAGAATTCTCCCTCGCACTACCAACTAGCAGAAGATGGCCACCTTTGGCCATGGGTTGGATGACCAAACCTTTGCCCAAATCTTGTCATCCTCCGCCTATCCTCTTATCTTGCTGTTATAGGCTTCCTTGATGCTGAATATGCCCTTCTATGAATAACCCCACCTGAGTCTATCAGCCCCTTCCTTAAATCTGATAATGAGAGTATTAAGTTCTTCCTCCAGGGATTTGAAGTTTGCTTTCGAAATTTGATCCATGGGATCAAGCGGGATCACTCATTTGCGCCTGTCCCCCTAGGCATTCCTTTCCCAGTACTGATTCACCTTCTCCCAGCCCTTGTCTAAGCATCTTCTCCTTAATTGAAGCCATCTAGGATCCTCCCTTAGCTTGGGTTGTTTATTCCATGAGTCATCCCACATGTTCGCCTGACTTCCATCCTGGATTTCCCAGAAGCTATGCTCCTGGATTAGCCACCTTCCCTCCCTTGCCTTTTGCCATATCTGGGAACCTTCGGCCTCCCCACTAAAGCGAACCAGCTGCAAAGCAAGCCATCCCCTTGCATACTTCAAATGCCATATCTTGGCCCATGGCTTTTGTTTGTGGGTGCTCCATCGCCACCAAATCTTGGCACCCTGCACTTCCCCCACTACTTCTAGATCACGGAGCCCTAGGCCCCCCAAGTTCTTTGGCAGGCTCACCTTCTCCCAGCTGACCAAGGTGCATTTTGCTTTACTGCCTCTGCCTGCCCATAGGAAATTGTGTTGGAGGTTCCTGATTTCCTTGAGAACTGACTTGGGGGCCGATAGTATTGAAAGAAGGTACATAGGCATAGCCTAAATAACCGACTTAACCAGAACTAGTCTCCCCGGGAGATTTAAAGGTCTTATTGCCCAGCCTGATAGCCTACTCTTTATTCTGTCTACTAAATCTTGCCAGGAGGCGTGCCTAATAGTTTGCTGGCTTAGAGGGACCCCTAGATATTTGGTTGAGAGCCTACCTTTCTGGAAACCCAAGATCCTTCCAATGTTCCTCTGAGTAATAAGCGGGGTATTGAAAAAGAACACCTGGGATTTCTCCGAATTGACCTCCAACCCCGAGGATTTGGCAAAGGCCACTATACAAGATTTAAAGGCTCGTGCCTCTTGGACTGAAGGGTGCCCCATTAACATTGTATCATCCACAAATTGCTGATGAGTCTGCTTTTCCATGCCCTCGCACAAGGATAGGCCTCGAATCCTCCCCAGACCTGCCTGAGCATGTATAAGTCTACTTAGTCCTTCCGCCGCCAGGATGAAGAGAAATGGAGATAGGGGATCTCCTTGCTTAATTCTCCTATATGGCGAGAACACTCTGGTCAGAAATCCGTTTAGGAGGATGGAAAAAAAGGGCGAGGACACCAGCCCCATGACCCATTCTATCCACTCCCTACAGAAACCAAAAGCCTTTAGCATTTCCTGCAAGTACTCCCAGCTTAGTTTGTCATAGGCTTTGGCAATATCAAGTTTAATAAGCATTCCTGGGCTTCTAGTGCATTTGAGCGAGTGAATGGTCTCCTGGACCGTGATGATTCCATCCAGAATTTGCCTCCCCTCCACAAACCCCGATTGCTCAGGGCTGATGATTCCCGGGAGCAGAGGTTTCAATCTATTTGCGATGACCTTCAAGGTTATTTTGTATATCACATTACAAATGGCTATAGGTCTGAACTTTCCTGGAGCATCAGCCCCCTCACTCTTTGGGATCAGAGTGAGGAAGGTTGCATTAAAAGCTTTGAGCACCCCTTTACTGGTCCTGGATTCCTCCACTATTTCCCAAACCTCCTCTTTGAGCATGTCCCAAAAATGGTGGAAAAATTTGGCTGTGAACCCATCCGGCCCGGGGGCTTTTCCCTGAGCCATCTGCTACATGACCCCCTCCACCTCTTGCAGGGAGATTGGCTTGGTGAGGTTCTCATTGTCCTCCCTTGTGACAATGCTGGGGATCAGGGATATGATCCGATCAATATCCTGGCCCCTCTCATGGTTGTCTTCTGTCATGATTTCCTTAAAATGATTGACAAGGCCCTCTTCTACCTCGGCCCGAGATCCCACCTGGGTCCCATTGGGAAGTTTAAGGTTGAAGATCTTCGACCCCAAGCGGTTGTTGACCGTGGCATTGTGGAAGAATTTGGTGTTTCTGTCCCCATCCCGCAACCACTTCACACAAGATTTTTGTTTCTAGAAGACTTCCTCATGTCTTTCTCTGGCTTCCAATTGGGCTTCAAGGTCCTTCTCCTTTTCCTTCAGATCTGGATCCCACCCAACTTCCATCCCTCTTTGTTGGGTAGCAGTCAGTTCCAAGATTAACCTTTTCTTATCTTCAAATATGTTGCCAAAGTCATTCTTGTTCCATGTACGGATTTTGGCCTTCAACTCATTTTGTTTGTTATTGCTTAATCTTTATTTATTTATTTAGTTGTTAGCCAAAAGTTGATTTGGAGAGCTTCCAATGACTATCTTCTTATGGAAAACTCAGCTAGAGAGATCTTGATTTAGGGAGCGTCCAATGACTATCCTTAATTAATGTCTTATATTTTAGTCATTATAAGTCATTATTAGTAGATGTAAAGATGCATGTTAGAGGAAAGCATGCATGGTAATATGCCAGTAATGGAGGCCTAAGGCTTGCAAATATCAAGCACCGGGGATCTTCACCAAAATGCACGCTTCAAGAGATACTCTCCTCTCTTCATCTCTTCTCAAACTTGTGAAAAATCGATTTGATTACAATGAAGATGGTGGCGATGATGATGATAATAACCTTAAAGTTGTTATCACCATCAACAACATCTTAATCATCATCATCGACATCATCATATTTTGTCTTAAAATCTGTACTTGACTTCTGAAGCACAAAGCTTAGGCATCTCAATGCTCAAAGTCAAAATTGACTGATTTGATTGGTTTAGATTAGGTGGTTGGGATGGCTCTCAAGAATATGATAATGAAACCAATAAGAGCTTAAAAATTTACTTCAGCTGAATATATGAAATTTGATGAAATTGGGAGAATCGACCAAATCGTTGGTAAAAGGGATTGCAAATAAAAGCTAGCTTTAACAGATACTTTGTCTCACCAAGAGATTCACATACATAATAGCATGATTGAACTCAATGAAAATGCGCAAATGAATGACATCTTTAACAGACACTTTGCCTCACCAAGAAATTCACTCACACAGTATTTCAAAAAACTCTAAGATGACATTTTCATTCAAAAATAGATGAACGTAGAATTATGTAAAAAAAAACTAAAACACAAACATACACCAACACATTCACTGTCAAAATTCACTATCGTATATTTCATAGGCCATTTGAAGTCTGTAAAATATTACAACAGATATTCATAACATAACGGAAGAAAACCAAAAATCTCACAGCTCCCTCGAGCTATTCAATTCCCTCCCTGCTCTTATATTCCAAATGATAAAACTTTATAATAATTACAAAGCCCAGGCTGTTACATGTTTTTAGGAGAAGAATTATAACAATAAACTAAAAATATTAAAGTAATTGCAGGAGATCTGGTACAATCTGGAACTCGTTCCAATTCTTTCCCTGAAAAGTAGACCCGAATATGATTTTCATTCATAAGATCTGGAGTTAATCACTGATGCTCTTACACCTGGAATCGTTTTTTCAAGTGTTGATTCTCTGGAACTCAATGCTAATTCGATGCCTGGATAAATGGATTTAGTTGTCGTACTAATATCTTCAAAATATGGTTTTTAGGACAAGAAATCATTCGCTGATGAAACTTGAAACTTGGCGATGATACCCTCAGTGTTGACCTGTGTACTGTATAACCAACTATTTAATACTTTGCCACCTGTTATCAATTTCTAATATCCAATGCTCTGTATCATTGAATAATACCTAAAGATATAGATAAAATCCCTGAAATTCTCGATATAGTATTCAAACTAATATCTTCAAATATGGAGCTAATAGGATGAGATAGATCCTTGAATAATATGATATTGGTTCTTTCCACACCATAATGTTCATTGCTTTCCTTTGCTGGCGATAATAGACCTGCAGGATCCTTCTCGACACCTACTTGTTTACTTTAACATTTGAATTCTCAGCATATGATTTTTGTCCTCCCGTAGACACCCTGACTGAAAATACTTGGCATATGGCAGTTAAATTTCAAAGAGAAACTCAGGCACATGATGTAGATATTCCCTCGATCCTTTGGATAAGGTGAGATTTATCCCACATACAAAATGGAAAAGAGCTTTAATTTTATATTCACAATTTTCTTCCCATTTAGCAAAGACGTTGTTCAAAGACATAGACTCATGGGATCTCTTGGTGTACTTGTTCGACACTTTGGACTCTCTACTCCATGCGAAGACTGATATGATTATATGCTTCATTATGAAGTGGATTAGACATAGAATAAAAATAAAGACCTAAACCTTTTACCCAAAAGAAACCCTTTTGTTTTTTTAATAGTAAGGTAACATGTAATATGCTACTTTATGAGGTAAAGTAAAACAAACTTTTAATAAAAAATAAGCATAAACAAATATTTTAAAAAATATTATAAAGAATTCTAAAATAATAAAATTTTGTATTTATTTTTTATTATTTGGCTTGTTTTTAAAGGTGACTTGGAAGGTTAGAACACAATCGAAGAGACCAAGAAAATTTAGACAAAGGTGCATTGCGAAACCTCACCAAAGGTAAAGATTCTAGACTAAGAGGAACAAACTAGGTTAACAAAAAAAAATGAAGGCTTATGTGAAAATGATGTTAGATTTGAACTTTCGGCAGCGTCTCCTTTAGACTTTTCAATCTATGCATGCTGCCGAAAACTGAAAATTTTGATGTGTAAATTTCAGTGCTAACAATCATCATCATCGACATGATCGTCATCGACATGATCGTCATCCTCATCATCATCATCATCAATGTTATCATCATCGTCGTCATCGTCGTCATCATCGTCATCATCATCATCATCTTCTTCATTGTTATTATCAATATCATCATCAATCATATCATCATCATCGTCGTCGTCATCTTCATCATCATCAGCATCATCACCATCTCCATCTTCATTGTTATCATTAGTATCATCATCGTCATCATCATCATTAGCATCATCATCATCTTCTTCATCGTCAACATCATTATCATCATCATCATCATTATCATCATCATTATCACCATCATCAGCATTATCATAATCATCATTATCATCAACATAATCATCATCGTCATCTTCATCCTCATTATCATCATCATCATCATCCTCCTTCTCATGACCATCATCATCATCATCATCATCATCATCACATTAAATAAAATACCTTAAGGTTTTCTTCCCTTCATCATGTTCGAGGTAATGGAATTTTTGAAGGTTCTTTTTTACAAACTGTAACGTCCCCGACCCTCCGACCGACGAAGAGGACGCTACCATTGCTGTTATCTACCCGGGAAACTAGCCCCATGAACATCCAATGATAAAAATTAAAATGCATTGAAGAAAAACATGCATAGATGCATAATTATTTATCACACAGCGGAAGCAACTACATTCCATTCAAACATTATCACATTTTAACATGTTCATCATTTATACAAATTAGATACAGTTTCAGGAATGAAATAGGAAAGAATACTTATCTTATGAACAAACTCGTCCCGCAACCAGCTATGTCGCTACAATGTTCCACCCAACCATAAGCTAGTGTGCTCCTTAATCTCTCAGCAACACTGCCACCCTCGAGCTGGGCATGATTCCTGCAAGGAATAAGGAAACTAAGAAGGCTCACACATAGCCAAGGGCCACAAAATTCAGCCAAGCCAACAAAGTTGGGTTTACCAGGCTATCAGGGAGCTGGAAAAAGCTAACTGCTAAGCGAGTGGGCTCATTGAAGAGATAAGGACACCTGCACCAGAACTAGCTTGACTTCTAGGACACCCACACACGCCCAACACAAGGAATCAGGGGCCCTTCTCTGTTGCATAGTCCCTTGGGCCCTGAATTCCCTTCCAGTGCTATTCAGGGGGTGTGGAGAAGAAAGCCAACCCTCTAGCTCTATCTATGAGGCTCCTTAACACACCAGGCTTATTAAGCAAATCAAGCCTTCATTCCCACTCCAAAACCGTCCAAAGACCAACCACTGCATGCACACAGCAAAATTGAGCAATTCACAGCTATGGGGAAGAAAAAGGAAAACATTACTGTAGCCAAAATGGTGATACACGGCTCAGACTGAGCAAGACGATCCTAGAGTTGTTCTTGGCCCTAACGTGGCCAAAACAACTCAGTAACAACCCACACTCGTGGAGGAAAACAACAGCCACGATTTCTCCACTGAAACAACGGGAAAGACACGGCCCGATTGGGAAAGGAATCATATGTAATAGACTCTCAGCGTGGAGATGGATTCGTAGACCCAGACCCACAAAACCTACAGAGTGACTACACACAGAAAAATCCAAAAACAAGATTTACACAGCAAAATCGTGAACATAAGGAAGCTCTCCCAGTTCTCTGCGTGAGGAAAATCCCAAAAGCTATACGTAAGGAGAGAAAATATTTGTCTCTACGTGAGAATGACAAAATGGAAGAATGGGGTCTCTTCTTCTCTTGCCCATGTGAAGAGGAACGGATCCCTGGTGGAATGTGTGTGTGGGCAAGAATTGACAGTCCTGCCACACACCATTGTCCATGCAATAACTACCCCAACTAACATCAGAGGATTTAATTTGGTAGTTGAAACGGGAATAAGACAAAAAGGTTGTTGAATGGGACAATGGATAAAGGGTGAGTAAGACAAAAGATAGGTGACAACTAAATGGGTTTATTAATTGACACTTGGTTTTTCCCCAATGGCTCCCAAGGTTAGAAATTCCCCCCTCCTTATCCTTAGGAAAATCATGCCCTTTTCATTATGGTTGCATAGACATAGCTGGTTGGGTTTTTTTAATTAAATTGCATCTTTACATGATGTAAAAATTATAATGTGCCGGCTAGCATGAAATTTACCTTTGGCAGCTATTTTAATCGTCAGAACATAAAACGATAAATCGATGGTGGGGCTTTTTCCTTTAGCTCCACACCATGATTAATTATAATATATACATCATATACATTTTAATCCAAATGGGGTAAAAAACGGGGTGTTACACAAACCACCTCCAAAACTTCAATTGACATGACCTACAAACAAGGGCCTATTATTCATAACATACAAACATAACCTTTATAACCCTTGGCCCCTAAATTTTACCCACTTTAATCCATAACCTTATCACCCTTCTATAAATACTCACCAATTTAACGCCCACTCCTTATAACCTTCAAACATTCTCACACATATCAATATTAAGCTTGAAATTCCTATCCCCTATAACCTCTAGCAACTACTCCCTAACTCGTATAATCTCTAATCCTTATAAACCAAAATCCTTACAGCCACTAACACCTATAAGCCCTTGGTTCTATACACCTTAATCATTACCCACTCGTCTAACTAAACATTAACCTCTATATCACTTGACCCTTATAAACTCTCATCCTATCTATTATATTCCCTAACCTTTGTAACCCATAAGGCATACATCCTATGAATCACCATAAATATTAACCCCTATAACAAATTATAACCCTCATCCAATCCAAAGGATGTATTCCCATTATCCAACCCATCCCATTTACCAAAGTCATTTTTTCGGTTTGAGCTCGCCAAAGTCATTTTTTGGTCTGAACTCTCCCATCTCGTGAGCAAAGAGACGCAGCCAATCGATCTTTGCAACCTTGGGTTATTGTGGTCGTGTACATCCCGTGAGCCAAAGTCATTTTTTTGTATGAATTCTCTCATCTTGTCAGAAAAGAGACCCAGCTAGTCAATCTATGCATACTGGGGTCATTGTAGTCATGTATGGGAGTGGAAGGTTGAGTATAGAAACTCATATGGTTCTCAGTCTGAGCTAGAAACACGGATCATATACAAGCAGAGAAATAGAGGATCCAAGACTCAAAAATCGATGAGTGTTGAGCCCTAAATATCTATTTTTAATCTCTTTGTCTCTGTTTGTCATCGTTTTTCCTCATCATGCATGTCAGTTGAAACCCCTCCCCTCACGGATTTTCCCTTTCTCACTCTATCCATTTTCCTCAATTGGTTGATGAAAACCCTACATCATACGTTGGGGTAAATCTATGTTGCGGATTAGAATAAGTTGTTCTCTTTATGTTTCTGATACTATTTTAGGGATGGATAGTTGGGTTTGAGTTAAGAATTTACACTATTATTCTGTAACAACTGGAACATAACCTACATAATAGAACATTTCTGAGCGAAAATTGTTCTGGTTCAATGGACACCGAAACTAGGAATTTTGGTCAAGCCATTGGACTGTCCACGATGCCATCCACCAAGCTAGGCCTATCATATTTAGTTTTTTCTTTTTAATTGATGTGGACATTGCATCCAAATGATTTACTCATTCCAAATTTATACAAACAATACAACATTGACATGAATAGAATTTCAAATATATTGTTAATTGCACTTATATATTTCACCTATGCACATAGTACACTCTCTAATTTGACTGGTCTTTACCATTGTTTTTTTTATAACAAAAACAGATAGTATTGTATATTAACAAAAAAAAATGTTGGCACATTGGGAGAGTACATGAGGATTTCCAATTCTAAAAAAAGGATTTCTATATCTAGTTTTACTAGCTTGTCTTCTATGTAGTGTTCATAGTAGTAAACAAGAATAAGAGATAAATTCCTACTGGATATATTCTGAAATATGTAGACATATTTCCCCAATAGTAGACAAAAATACAATCTAAAACCTGATTATTTTCCCAGGGAGATCCCAGAGCCAGTGCCATCAACAAAGTTTCGGTTGGCTTCAACTTATTTTTGTACTCAAGCGTCGAAGGCCATTGTTCCAACTTGTATCTCAACATGGCTCAGTCTGTCTGATAACTCCTGAATGGATTGGGATTGCTCCTTGTGATGGTTTTCCTCGATGAATTATTTCTTGTAATGTCACTTTTTAATAAATTTCCCAATGTGCTCAAATTCACCAAATTTCAACTCTAGGTATATGGATACAACTGATTCCAAAATCCTCCAATTACTTTCAAACTTGGTGAGGAATGTCATGATGGGTGATGGTACACATTAACACATCTACCAAACATATAATAAATTTATATACCTAGCCAGGGTTTGCAATTTGCAAGGGAAAAATTTTCGGGACAAGACTAGTCAATTTGGGAGGAGGAAATCCCCCCTGGGTCCTGGAACAAATATCTTCCAAACACTGTACAACCTCCATTAATTGTTGGTATGAGACTTGTATCTATTATAAGGCATTAATTAAAGTATATTTTTATCATTATATGTGGTTTTGAGGTCGAATAGGTATCCAAGATAACTCAAGGAATTTATTAGTAATCTTGAGGCTCAAACCCCCAATGGTAGATGGATCCAAATAGATACAAATTATCTCAAATTGTACCAAAAGGAGTATGAATTATATTAATACATAAAAATTGTGTTTATAGGATTCTTTCAACCATCAAATGACTTCAACAACAAACTTTGGAAATCTGGTCAATGTATGGAGTTTTACAAGCAACTTATGGTCCAAATCCCCTAGGGGTAGATGATGGAAATGACTTTCCAAATTCACTCAATACAAATCAAATTTCTGAATGGAATTAGGGTACATATAAATGAAATCAATAGGAACTCATATGCATCACCATTCAACTTAGTAATGTCTGCTATAGCTCCCTTAAATAAGATGCAAAAATACTAGTTTCAACCTTGGGGGAAATGATAGGTAATCTTCTCCAAATGCTATGAAACTCAAGAAAATGAATCCAAATTATTATGTACTGAAAATTAAACTCCTATAATACATCAATAACAGTCCATTCATCCATAAACCATCATTATTTTACTTATTTATTTGAATCCACCAACATTACATTGGTTCACAACAAGGTAGTGGGGAAATGGCACCGTTTCTTCCTTGTTTAACATTTTTACATTAATTTTTTGGTATTTCGACCTGATAGTTTCTAAAATTTAAATACAGAGAATTTACATCATAACATAAATTAACAGGGCATTATAAGCTTCCCCAAAGATATCAATAGCTCACCAAATGCACCTCAATCCATAGAGAAAGAATATGATGAGAAAAATTGGAATAGATGAAAGAACAAGATGATATTGAAGTGTCTATGATCTTCCCTATATATTGAACCTATAACTTACTACTCCATTAAATCTCCATGAAAGACATGAATGGCCTCTTCAAACACCAACTTGGATGATAATCTTTCACCCTTGAAAGTGGCTAAGGCAAGAAACTAGTTATCCACTAGCTCTCTCTCTCTTCACAAATGAAAATTTTTCGAATGATCAAAATCTGGATTCATTTTTTGTTCTTGACATTTATATACTTTCCAATCTCTCTATGGTTCTAATTCCTTCCAAGAGATGCATTCCAACTTGAGTTGGGAAGATATTCCAAAGAATGCCACTTGTACAACAATTCCTAGTCTCCCACTTCCACCAAATCACATGTGGAAGCATCTTAGATCCCCTAAATCCATTGAGCACCCTATTTGAGATATTTTTATACCTAACATGTCATATATGTCAGAATTCATCCTTAATATCTGATTTGTGTCATAGGTGGCATAGCATGTTCATCATTGTTATCATAGAGCTAAGGAATCTAGTCCAAGTGTCTCACTAGCTCCAAAATGACTCTTCTTCTTCCATGGGAACTACTCTTCCACTCCAATTCGACCTTAATTGAATCATCCCAAGTATATTTACCTTCCAACTCATCCCAAGACCCTTGGTCTTCTTATGGATTCGAAATAAGAATAGGAGGATGCCATGTGGCATAGAAAATCTAGCTTGTGTGGGTCCCACATCTTTCATGTGTCTTCATGATCAATTGCCACTTTTATTTTCCCTTGTATTTATTTATTTATTTATTTCCTTTATTAAATATTTATTCCATTATAAATTTCAAACATCATTTATTGTCCCCCTTATTCCAAATCCCAAATCTTCCACCTGCAACCTAGGAAACTAGTAATTTTCCTCCTTCGCAATTATTTGACCCTTAGCATCCATTTGACAAGCTCTCATGAATATGGAAAATGTGATTAGGCCATTGTCACCCAATTCAAAATTTAGGACATGAAAAATCCTCCCTTCCTAATATTTCTTGTCCTCAAGCAATTTCAAACATGGGTGTTGAAGAACCTGCTTTCTGTATGATTCTTTGAAGTTGCCACTGAGTTGCCCAACTTTGAGTCTTTGAGATTACATGAACGTTTTAGAGAGGAAACACCATGCTTTCTGCTGCACTACTCTAATTAAATTCACTTTATTAAGTGGGGAATCCATCTCCCATACTTCTTGTTTCCCAAAAAATTTGAAATCATTGGGACTAAAAACTATCCCAGGGTCCCATTACTTGTATTGCAGTCCAACAATTAAGAGTGCTCTCCAACCCACACCATTAGGAAAGAGAATTCCGAGAACCCATTTTCTTGTATACATTCTTCCAAACATCATTAGTACATAATATATATCATCAAAGTACATAGCAACATCATAAAAATGTACATCAAGGAGGTTCCTCATCAAAAAATCATGAAAGTGCTTATACCTCCAAGTAAGTGGACCACCATTTGCCAAGTGCATACAATCTTCAAGTGACCAATCAAATATGCTCCAATGACATAGGTGAGGATCCCATGTCCTATAATTCCACTCCAAAAGGATGATGTATGCATCAAAATATTGAGCCATGTATTCTTTCATCCAAGAAGTGAATGAAGAATCTCCACTCAAAGTTGAACCAAATAAGGAGCAAAGAAAACATGAATACTTCAAGTGGCTCAAAGAAGTCTCACCAATGAACCCATGAATATGTATATCATCATGAAATAACATAGGATGTTTCTACCAACATTGAATGTTTCTCAATCATATATCTCTTCACCCAAGTGTGGGATGAAGTTCCTCCAACATCAAATGTACTAGGCAAGGAGCAAGGAAAATCATGAGTCTCCAAGTGACTCAAGAGAACATCATAGGTGCAACCACGTAGATGTGTATCATCATAATGTAACAAAGTATGTTGCTGAAAATATAAATAATATGGTTCTCTAATCATGTCATCATCAAAAGGAGAGATATAAATCCCTTACTCTTCATGTGGCACTATAAAAAAGAAACCTTTCACCCATACTTCATTAGGATGAATGCTGCAAAAGTTGGAAGTGTAGGATGTAGGAGAAAGAACCAACTCACCCAAATGATCAGAAAGTGAAAAACATTTATCATGTGAAGGATCCCTAGAGTTTGGATTATGCACTCCCCTTAAAAATGCAAAACTTTCCTCATGGGTTGGTTCCAAGGTAGTGGAATCATGCACTTCTCCAAAACGTGTGCACCCATCTTCAAGAAGCAACTCAAGTTCCTCATCCACCACAACAAGTTATTTGCTCTCATCAAGATAATCTTCAAACACATAAAGAACCTGCAACTTTTCATGTTTCTCATGATCCATCATTTCATGATAATCCTCCAAGCAATCTACCATATGACAATTTGAAACATAGGAGGAAGGACAAGTATCTTGCAACCTATCAAGAAGTTGCTCATTTTGGATTTTCATATTATGAATATCTTAATTATTCTTCAAGTAGGATTCATGTAACCATTCACTAAGCTCAATCACATTTTTTTCTATCAAAAATAAAAGACACGAAATTACCTTTGATTTTGCACATTTCTCTTTGAATCTTCTCCATATCTTCAAGGAAGGATGTTCCTCCAATGAAGTAGCTCTCCAACAATAATTTGACACTAATGCTTGATTTCCATGGAGTATGTGAAGGGAATATTGGATCTTATTTTCATTCATATTTAAGTACCCTTAACTAAAATGGGGCTCTTTCAAATGAACCTCCTGATCTTCTTCCTTCTTGCTTGGACCAACTTCATGAAGCTCAAGTGGTGATGGGGAAGTTGATCTTGTTTCTTCTTTAAATGCTACAAGGTCTTCATTTTCATTTTTAATGTAATTTTGGATTACAAAAAAACATTCAAAATTGATCTCTATGTCACCAACATAGAGGTGTGAGCACCCATCAGTAGATGCTCTTTGTTTCATTTCAAAGGTAGAATGTGTCTCGAAATGATCTTCAATATTTTCAATAGAAACTTATTCATACTCATGTGATGTCTCTTAATATTTCTCATATTCACTTGGAATTTACTTTCTATCCTCTTCATGTACTACTTCACCTATTTTAGATCTAGGTGGTTCATGGGTCTCCTCCTTTTGCTCCTTCAAGAAAGTTGATGCATTTTTCCCCTTGCTTTTCTTAAGATAAATATATTTTATCCCAAGTTGGATAGCCAAAAATTTGAATACTTTCATAATATTCTTGGTTATAAATTCAAATATACATTCCAATACTTTTATATGCTCTTGACCATCATATGAGGTTACCTTTTCATCCCTAGTCATAGTTTCCTCAAAAAATTGCCTTCTTCTCCTATTTGTTTTTCTCTTCAACAAAAGAAATTTTGGTTTCAATATATAATGGTGGTCCCTGTATTCTTGCCCTCATAATTATCATACCACATTAAGTTCCAAGATCATGTTCTGATACCACTGTAATGTCTCTTGTTAATAAATTTCCCAATTTTCTCAAATTCACCAAATTTCAACTCTAGGTATATGGATACAACTGATTCCAAACTCCTCCAATTAATTTCAAACTTGGTGAAGAAGGTCATGATGGGTGATGGGACACATTAACACATATATAATACATATAATCAACTGATATACCCAACCAGGGTCTACAATTTGCAAGGGAAGAAGTTTCAGGACAAGACTAGTCAATTTGGGAGGAGGAAATCTCCCCTGGGTCTTGGAACAAATCTCTTCCAAACATTATATGACCTCCACTAATGGTTGGTATGAGAATTATATCTGTTATAATACATTAATTAAATTATATTTGCAGCATTATATGTGGTTTTAAGTTAAAATAGGTATCCAAGAGAAGTCGGGGAATTTATTAGTAATCTTGAAGCTCAAACCCCCAATGGTAGATGGCTCCAAATAGCTCCAAATGATATCAAATTGTACCATAAGTTGTATGAATTATGTTAATACATAAAAATGGTTTTATTTAAACCATCATATGACTTCTTCAACTCATTTGGAAATATGGTCAATGTATGGATTTTTACGAGCAACTTGTGGTTCAAATCCCCTAGGGGTAGATGATGGAAATGACTTTCCAAATGCACTCAATCCAACTTGAGTTTTTGAATAGAAGTAGGGGAAATATAAAGGAAATAAAAAAGAACACATTTGAATCACCATTAAACTTTTAATGTCTGCTATACATCCCTTAAATCAGATGCAAAAATGCTAGTTTCAACATTGGGGGAAATGATGGGAAATATTCTCCAAATGCTATGAAACTAAAAAAAAGACTCTGAATGCTTATGTATTGAACATTAAACTCATATAATACATAAATAACAGTCCATTCATCCATAAACCATCATTATTTTACTTATCCATTCGAATCCATCAACATTACATTGGTTCACAACAAGGTAGTGGGGAAATGGCATTGTTTCTTCATTGTTTAACATTTTTACATGAAATATTTTGTATTTAGACCTGATATTTTATGGAATTTAAATACAAATAATTAAAATCAGAACATAAAATAATGGGGCATTATAATCTTCCCCAAAGATATCAATATCTCACCAAATGCCCCTCAATCCATAAAGCAAGAATATGATGAGAAAACTTGGAATAGATGAAAGAACAAGCTGATATTGAATTTTCCACAAGATGCCCTGTATCCTGCACCTATAACTTATCAATCCATTAAATCTCCATTAAATACCTAAATTGACTCTCCAAACACCAACTTGGATGGGAATCTTTCACCCTTGAAATTGGCTAAGGCAAGAAACTAGTCATCCACTAGCTCTCTCTCTTCACAAATGAAAATTTCTCAAATGATCAAAACTTTCCTTCGTTATTTTTTATTGACATTATAAATTTTCCAAGTTCTCTATGGTCAAATTCCTTCCAATATATGCATTTCAACTCGAGTTGGGAAGAGATTCCAAATAATGCCACTTGTAAAACAATTCCTAGTCTCCCACTTCCACCAAATCACATATGGAAGCATATTAGCTTCCCTAACTCCATTGAGATCCCTCTTGAAGACTTTTTTATCTCTGGCATGTAATATATGTCATATTTCATCCATCATATCTGATTTGTTTCATAGGTGTCATAGCATCTTCATCATTGTTGTCATAGAGCTAGGGAATCTAGTCCAAGTGTCTCACTAGCTCCAAAATGCCTCTTCCTCTCCCATGGGAGTTACCCTTCCACTCAAATTAGACTTTAATTTATTCATTCCAAGTATATTTACCTTCCAACTCATCCCAAGGCCCTTGGTCTTCTTATGGATTCCAAATGATAAGAGGAGGATGCCATGTGGCCTAGAAAATCTAACTTGTGTGGGTCCCACATCCTTCATGTGTCTTCATGATCAATTACCACTTTAATTTTACCTTGTATTTATTTATTTAGCTCATTTATTAAATACTTATTCCATTCTAATGTTCAAACATCATTTATTGTCCCCCTTATTCAAAATCCCAAAGCTTCCACCCCCAACCTAGGAAACTAGTAATTTTCCTGGTTGGCAATTATTTGACCCTTAGCATCCATTTCACAAACTATCATGAATATGGAAAATTTGAGTAGGTCATTGCCACCCAATTAAAAATTTGGGACATGACAAATCCTCCCTTCCCAATAGTGCTTGTCCTCAAGCAATTTCAAACATGGGTTTTGAAGAACCTATTTTCTGTATGATTCTTTGAAGTTGCCACTGAGTTGCCCAACTTTGAATCTTTGAGATTCCATGAAGATTTAGAGAGGAACCACCATGATTGATGCTGCACCACCCTGATTAAAATCACTTTATTAAGTGGGGATTCCATCTCCCATATTGTTTGTTTCCCAAAAAAATTGAAATCAATGGGACTAAAAACTATCTAAGGTTCCCATTGCTTGTACTGCACTCCAACAATCAAGAGTGCTCTCCAACCCATACCATTAGGAAAGAGAATTCTAGGATACAATTTCCTTGTATGCATTCTTACGAACATCATGAGTACATAATATATATCATCAAAGTACATAAAAAAATAATAAAAAATGTACATCAAGGATGTGCCTCATCAAAAAATCATGAAATTTCTTATACCTCCAAGTAAGTAGACCACCATTTTCCAAGTGCATACAATCTTCAAGTGACCAATCAATTATTATCCAATGACGTAGGTGAGGATCCCATGTCCTATAATTCTGGTCCAAGAGGATTTTATATGCATCAAAATATTCATCCATGTATTCTTTCATCCAAGAAGTGAATGAAGAATCTCCACTCAAATCTGAACGAAATAAGGAGAAAATACAACATGAAGACTTCAAGTTGCTCAAAGAAGTATCATCAATACACCCATGAATATGTATATCATCATGAATAACATAGGATGTTTCTTCCAACAATAATTTTTCTTAATCATATATCTCTTCACCCAAGTGTGGGATGAAGTTCCTCCAACATCAAATGTACTAGGAAAGGAGCAAGGAAAATCATGAGTCTCCAAGTGACTCAAGTGAACATCATAGGTGCACCCATGGAGATGTGTATAATCATAATGTAACAAAGGATGTTGCTGAAAATTTAAATAATATGGTTCTCTAATGATGTAATCATCAAAAGGAGAGATATAAATTCCATACTCTTCATGTGGCACTATAAAAAAGAAACATTTCACCCATAATTCATTAGGATGAATGCTGCAAAATTTGGAAGTGTAGGATGTAGGAGAAAGAACCAACTCACCCAAATGATCAGAAAGTGAAAAAAATACATCATGTGAAGGATCCCTATAGGTAATATTATGCACCCCCCTTAAAAATGAAAAAATTTCCTCATGGGTTGGTTCCAAGGTAGTGGAATCATGCACTTCTTCAAAAAGTGTGCACCCATATTCAAGAGGCAACTCAAGTTCCTCATACACCACAAAAAGTGATTGGATATCGTCAAGATAATATTCAAACACATCAATAAACTGAAATTTTTCATGTTTCTCATGATCTATAATGTCATGAGAATCCTTCAAGCAATCCACCATATGACAATCTGAAACATGGGAGGAAGGACAAGTATCTTGCAACCTCTCAAGAAGTTAGTCATTTTGGATTTTGAGCTTATGAATATCTTCATTATTCTTCAAGTAGGATTCATGTAACCATTCATTAATATCAATCACATTTTTTCTATCAAAAATCAAAGACATGAAATTACCTTTGATTTTGCACATTGCTCTTTGAATCGTCTCCATGTCTTCGAGGAAGGATGTTTCCTCCAATGAAGTAGCTCTCCAAGCAGAATTTGACACCAATTCTTGAGTGTCTTGGAGTATGATAATGGACTCTTGGATCTTATTTTCAATCATCTTTAAGGACCCTTCAATAAAATTATGCTCTTTCAAGTGAACCTCCTCATCTTCCTCCTTCTTGCTTGGACCAACTTCATGAAGCTCAAGTGGTGATGGGGAAGTTGATCTTGTTTCTTCTTCAACTGCTACAAGGTATTAATTTTCATGTTTAATGAAAGTTTGGATTTCAGAAACACTTTCAAAATTTATCTCTATGTCACCAACCGTTCTGTGAGCACCCCTTAGTAGATACTCCTTCATAGTTCAAGCATCCATCACTAGATGCTCTTTGTTTCATTTCCAAGGTAGAATGTGTCTCGAAATGATATTCAATATTTTCAATAGAAACTTATCCATACTCATGTGATGTCTCTTCATATTTTTCAGAGTCACTCGGGAGTGAATTTCGATCCTCTTCATGTACTACTTCTTCTACTTCACCTATTTTAGAACTAGGTGGTTCATGGGTCTCCTCCTTTTGCTCCTTCAAGCAAGCTGATGCATTTTTCCCTTTGGTTTTATTAAGATAAATATATTTTCTTAATATAAATAGAATCATAGGTGGTTTTGAGGTCTAATAGGTAACCAAGAGAACTCAGGGAATTTATTAGTAGTCTTGAGGCTTAAACCCCTAATGGTAGATGGCTCCAAATAGCTCCAAATTCTCTCAAATTGTACTAGAAGGTGTATGAATGATGTTAATAAAAAACATTTGTGTATATAGGATTCTTTCAACCATCAAATTAATTATGCAACTCACTTTGGAAATCTGGTTAATGTATGGATTTTTACGAGTAACTTTTGGTTCAAATCCCCTAGGGGTAGATGAACGAAATGAATTTCCAAATGCACTCAATCCAACTAAAATTTATGAATGGAATAAGGTTACATATAAATTAAATTAACAGGAACTCATATGCATCACCATTCAACTTTTAATGTCTTCTATATCTCCCTTAAATCAGATGCAAAAAGACTAGTTTCAACCTTGGGGGAAATGATAGGCAATCTTCTCCAAATGCTAGGAAACTCATCAAAATGACTCCAAATTATTATGTACTAAAAATTAAACTCATATAATACATAAATAACATTCCATTCATCCATAAACAACCAGTATTTTACTTATCCATTCGAATCCATCAACATTACATTGGTTCACAACAAGGTAGTGGGGAAATGACACTTTTTATTCATTGTTTAACATTTTTACATGAAATATTTGGTATTTCAACCTGAGAGTTTCTGAAATTGAAATAAATAGCATTTAAATCAGAGAATAAAATAATGTGGCATTAGAATATTCCCCAAAGATATCAATATCTCACCAAATGCGCCTCAATCCATAGAGCAAGAATATGATGAGAAAATTTGGAATAGATGAAAGAAAATGATGATATTGAAGTGTCCACAATATTACATGTATATTGTTTATGTAACTTATGAATCCATTAAAACTCCATTAAATACCTGAATGGTCTCTCCAAACACAAACTTGGATGAGAATCTTTCACCCTCGAAATTGGCTTAAAGGCAAGAAACTAGTCATCCACTAGCTCTCTCTTCACAAATGATAAAAATATTCCTTAATTATTTTTTCTTGAAATTTATGAAGTTTAAAAACTCTATATGGTTCTAATTCTTTCCAAGAAAATCATTCCAACTTGAGATTGGAAGATATTCCAAATAATGCCACTTGTACAACAATTCCTAGTCTCCCACTTCCACCAAACCACATGTGAAAGCATATTAGCTGCCCTAACTCTCTTGAGAGCCCTATTGGATATAATTTTATCCCTAAAATGTCATATATGTCATATTTCAGTCTTCATATCTGATTTGTGTCATAGTTTTCATAGCATCTTCATCATTGTTGTCATAGAGCTAGGGAATCTAGTCCAAGTGTCTCACTAGCACCAAAATGACTATTTCTCTTCCATTGGAGTTACTCGTCCACTCCAATTAGACCTTGATTGATTCATTACAAGTATATTTACCTTACAAATCATCTCAAGACCCTTGTTATTCTTATGGTTTTGAAATGACAAGAGGGGGATGCCATGTGTCATAGAAAATCTAGCTTGTGTGGGTCCCACATCCTTCACGTGTATTCATGATCAATTTTCACATTGATTTCCCCTTGTATTTACTTATTAATATCATTTATTAAATATTTATGGAATTATAATTTTCAAACATCATTTATTGTTCCCCTTATTCCAAAACCCAAAGCTTCCACCCCCAACCTAAGAAACTACTAATTTTCCTCCTTGGTAATTATTTGATCCTTATCATCCACTTGACAAACTCTCATGAATATGGAAAATGTGATTAGGACATTTTAACCCAATGCAAAATCTGTGACATGAAAAATCCTCCCTTCCCAATATTTCTTTTCCTCAAGCAATTTCAAACATGGGTGTTGAAGAACCTGCTTTCTGTATGATTCTTTGAAGTTGCCACTGAGTTGCCCAACTTTGAGTCTTTGAGATTCCATGAATATTTTAGAGAGGAAACACAATGCATGATGCTGCACTACTCTGATTAAAATCACTTTATTAAGTGGGGAATCCATCTCCCATACTGCTTGTTTCCCAAAAAAAATTGAAATCAATGGGACTAAAACCTATCATAGAGTCCCAATATTGCTTGTATTGCACTCCAACAATTAAGAGTGCTCTCCATTCCATACCACTAGGAAAGAGAATTATGAGATCCCATTTTCTTGTATGTATTCTTCCAAACATCATGAGTACATAATATATATCATCAAAGTACATAACAACATAATAAAATTGTACATCAAGGAGGTGCCTCATCAAAAAATCATGAAATTGCTTATACCTCCAAGTAAGTAGACCTTCCATTTGTCAAGTGCATACAATATTCAAGTGACCAATAAAATATACTCCAATGACATAGGTGAGGATTCCTTGTCCTCTAAAGCTGCTCCAAAAGGATGCAATATGCATCAAAATATTCAGCCATTTATTCTTTCATCCAAGATGTGAATGAAGAATATGCACTCAAATCTGAACCAAATAAAGCAAAGAAAACATGAAGAATTCAGGTGGCTCAAAGAAGTCTCATCAATACACCCATGAATATGTATATCATCATGAAATAAGATAGGATGTTTCTACCAACAATAATTTTTCTCAATCGTATATCTCTTCACCCAAGTGTGGTGTTGTCGCCTGTTTTTGTTTCTCATTTTAAAGCATTTGCTTGTTTTTAAAGTATGGTTTTTCTTTTTATTTTAAAGTTTTGACTTTAGTTTCTTTTAAATTTTTCTTTGATTTCAGGCTTAATTTTCATTTTACTTAGTGAATTTCATTGTTTTTAGGGGCTTGTAGAATGTATATATGACTTAAAGGTTCTAAAAAATATCATAAAGTTTTATTCAAAACTATTAACTAAAGTTTAACCCTTTAATGTGAGTTTTGATTTAAAAATTGTTAAAACAGATATTCTTGTAGCGCAAGATCATAAAAGGTAAACAAGGGCGCTACAAGAAAATCGTGCCATCTGAAAAATCATGATTTTGGCTCGTAATTTTAAAAATCCACGCATAAGAGAAGTCTTTCACACCTATCAACAAGTTTGGTATGTGTTTCAACCACAATAATCATTGTGACAAGTGTTGTGAGATCAGGAAAAGAATCATTTGGGTGAGTTGCGGTTGTCCAAAGGTTATGGGATACAGAGTAGTGGAATGATAATGATTATGCACGATGAGGATAATTTGCTATCAGCTACGTATTTCCTGAATGTATGAAGATCCTAGAAGTCGTTTGAAGACCTGGAAGTTTATGGTTGAATATTGAAGAAGGTCAGCTATTTAGGGTTTGCAGGGTAACTATTTAGCACTATCGTGGCAGCTAGAGAGAGACTTAAGAAGGATATTGGACACATGGGAAGATAGGAAAGCAAATTTCTAGCAACCGAATCCAATATTCAGACAGTTATGAAGCGAATTATTGACATGTTCCATGAGTTTGGGTTCACATTGATAGAGGATTAGTTATTGATATTAACTAAGAATGCCAGTTTATAAACTCAATTTTTGCTCAATTTCAAATCTTTTCTATCAGTAGGGTCGAAATACTTATCAGTTTGAGAAGTAAAATTCAGGTCAAGGGTTTAATTTTCTCAGCATATGATTGACTGTTAAATTTGCAAATATTCGAATAGTGTTAAAATATTTAATGAAAGAAGCACATTTAAGATCTATCATCTAGAATGAAGAGGAGTGGGAAAACAAATAGGGCTGAACCCTTAGATATGTCTTGGGTTCAAGATTTCCCTGACTGTGCAAGGTTATTTTCAAAGGCAGGATGGCTGAACTATTTTAAGAAGATTGATGGACACCATACAGAGGTTTCATATAAATTTGCTCAGGGATTGGACAATTGCATAGTTACTTTTGACACCCTAAATATTGAGCTAACTAGAGAGCTAATAGCAGAGGATACAGGAATTCCTAAAGAAGGTGAATATTGGTTCAAGAAGGTACCTTTTACCTTTAATTTAGAGAATTACTTGCTTCCAAATGTTGTTGCAAACTGGGGTAAAGGAGTGCATATACAAAAGTTCAAACCAAAGTGGAGAGAACCAATTAAAATTATACAAAGCTATGTAACTTGTAAAGGAAGATATGCATTTGTGTTTAAATACCATTTCAGGTTTCTGCAGCATCTAAATCATGAAGAAAAGATAAGCCTTCCTTTATTTTTCCTAAAGAGTTTGCAAAATATGTCTAGCAGAGTAAAAGAGCATCAATATCATACTCAACAGTCCATATTTCATCGTGGTCTAATAAAGTTAATCATAAGTACAGTGCTCCAAAAGAAGGAAAAGACCTGGGACTATTTTCTATTCTGCTCTAGGTTTCAATATGAGAAAGAAGACCAATCAAAGAAAAGACAAGTGAATAAAGCACAGAATTTAGTCAAGAAATTAAAGAAAAAGGTCATAGTCGAAGTAGAAGAAGATAATGTGCAAAGAGAGTCTGTGACACAAAGGGATGAAAATGTTGAAAATGAACAGCATAATAAAGTTGATGAAGATGTAATATCGAAGGTTCAAATGCAGGATTTAGATCATGTAGAAGATAGTCTTCATGAAAAAGTAAATCAGGGAGTAGATGAAAGTTTGATGGAACAAGAACAAGTTCCTACAGAAATACAGTCAAAAAGTAAGGAAAGCCCATTGATCGATGAATATAGGGCTGACAGTGTACAGGATTTACAGGAACAGTCTGAAGAGAAGTTGGTGTCACAAGGAGTCAAAAGAAGGGTGTTTCAGCTAGCATCCATAAAACACCAAGGAAAAACTTTGAGCATTCTGGGAGAGATTGGAGTAGGTTGGAGACCTAAGACCAAACCCAAGAATAAATTGAGATTGGACATGAAAAAATTGTTAAATCCTAAGTTAGCTCAGACGAAAATCACAGTGATAGAAGACTCTTCATCCCAGGAAGAGTTAGAAGAGGATGAAGGCTTGGATGTAAAAGAGATGAAGGGTAAGAAACAGGTTACTTTGAAGGATAAGTCAGTTTTAACTGAAACTAAAATCTCAGATCTATTAAAAGAGGTTCGAAGGAAAGTGACTTTTGACCATCATCAGGATGATTTAATGAAGCAGCACTCAGTCATGACAATTTTTTGTGCAGAGGAAGAAAAGATTGCAGAAGCATTAGCTCAATGCAGTTTTGAAGTTAATGAGTCTCCAGGGGTTCCTGTAACTATGACAGAGTAGCAAGAGGAGGATGAGGAGATATTTAAGAAATTGAAGATTCTTTGGATGCCAGAAGGAATGCATTCATCCTCAGAAGGACAATGTATTGATTCAGAGAATGAAAACTTACAAAGAAGCATTAAACAGTATAAGTATTAGATAGAATTTCTGCATGAAACAAATGAGGGGTTAGTAGTTGCTAACAGAATATTAAGAGAGGATTTATAAGAGGTCAATAGCCATTACCAGGAGTTAATTGCAGTCTCCAAGGAATCTTTGAAGAGAAAAAGATAGACACAAAGTCTGTGTGCAGAATTGAAGCAAACTGTTCAAGACATAACACAGCAAAATCAGGAGATTTCAAAAAGAGTTGAAGACCTAGAAGTTGATCATCAGAAAACAAGGACAAAGACTCAAGCATTGGAAGGTATAGCCCTTTTGGAAGAGGCTGCTAAATATTTGTAAAATGATTTAAATGATAGTGGTTATTAGTTAATTTTTGTAAAGAAGTTAGTTTAGTATGAATGACTTTATTTTGTTAAGTAATTCAATAGTATGACCTAAAAAATAGTTTTTCAGTTATGTAATTGTTTTTGGTAACTAAGATAAAAGTAAGAGTCTCCAGGGGTTCCTATAACTATGATAGAGCAACAAGAGGAGGATGCAGAGATCTTTAAGAAATTGAATATTCCTTGGATGCCAGAAGGAATGCATTCAGCCTTAGAAGGACAATGTATTGATTCAGAGAATGAAAACTTACAGAGAAGCATTAAACAGTATAAGTATCAGATAGAATTCCTGCATGAAACAAATGAGGGGTTAGTAGTTGCTAACAAAAGATTAAGAGAGGATTTAGAAGAGGTCAATAGCCATTACCAGGAGTTAATTGCAGTCTCCCAGGAATCTTTGAAGAGAAAAAGACAGACACAAAGTCTGTGTGCATAATTGAAGCAAATTGTTCAAGACATCACACAGCAAAATCAGGAGCTTTCAAAAAGAGTCGAAGACCTAGAAGTTGATCATCAGAAAAGAAGGACAAAGACTCAAGCATTGGAAGGGATAGCCCTTTTGGCAGAGGCTACTAAAGATTTGTAAAATGCTTTAAATGATAGTGGTTATTAGTTAATTTTTGTAAACAAGTTAGTTTATCATGAATGACTTTATTTTGTTAAGTAATTCGGTAGTATGACCTAAAAAATAGTTTTTCAGTTATGTAACTGTTTTTGGTAACTAAGATAAAAGTAAGACTGTAGAATGATAGTGGGTTCGAATTTTTGCACAAAGGGAGGCTTTTAGCTACTATACAGAGCTAAGTTTCAAAAACTCTTATGTATTTTAAATTACTGATTATGGTATATATGCAAGCTATAAGCCCTTTTATCTTATCAGCTGGTTTTATTTCTGATTAGTGTAATCACTCAGTTTATAAATTCATTTTTTGTTTAATGTTATTTCTCATGGAATGCTTGTAAGTTATAGATGAAATTCAGTAATGTGCTTATGTTTTTTTGGTTTATGTTTCATATATGATACATCTCAGTATTTCATTGTTGCATGATTTAGTGTTTGTCTTAGCCTTATGATTTTTTACCCTCTTGTTTACAAACTGCACAACCAAAACCCTAAAAAACATGTTTTACCTATTTTTATTTATTGAGATTGTGTTAGCTTGTTCTTTAGTAGCCTGAGAACAATTTTTGGCACTAACATCTTTGATGCCATTGCCAAGGACGAAGCTGAAGCATACTTTCCCTGGGTTATTTATCATTCAACTGGTTTTGAGAGGTGGACTTAAACCATCAAATTTTTAAGACTACATTTCACCAAATAGTTCACAGTGGCTACTAAAGGAGTTGGAACAAGAAGTAGACCTAGTTCACCTTTACACTTGGGTGTCTCAGATCCAGAGAAAATTCTAAAAAAATCTAGGAAAATCAAAAGGTCTCAGTCATCTCCAACCTTATGTAACCCTGACCAAATAGACTTATTTTCACCCTTTTCTATTTCAAAGGAAGAGGAACAAGATTCATCCATGTTGAAACCTACAATCCTTGTTAGCAATTTTCAGATTTTTACTGATCCTCAGTATTTCAAGAAAGAAAAGCTTTATCTCCTGGAAAAATCCATTTATTTCACCTCAAATTCAGTAAGAGTCCTTTTCATCCAAGTTCCAGTCAACTTTCTCCTTCATCTAAACCACGGGGACTTTAGTTAGTGAACCTCTCACATAGCACATGCAATCGTGGGATATTAAAGAATACCCTTAATTTCAAGAGATATTGACCCAAACTCTTTTTGTTGAAACCCCCTCCCAATACTTAAAACCTCCTCCCCACCCCTTTTTATACCTAAATCCTTATAAACCACCCTACCCACCCCCACCTTAAACCCCTCATCCCCCCAATACCTGGAATATATTGGTTCGATTTTTGATAATTTTAAAACCCACAATATGAACTAACATGATAGGATATTGGCCAACAAGTGAAGCCCCCATGATCTAAACCAGTCAATTTAAAAATGGCAGCCCAACATCAACCATTAGATATGATGGATCGAATGGTAGCAGCTATGTATGCACCTTTAGTTTTACCTCAGCCCTTAAATGCTCTTCCTGGTGGAGATTACCAAAAGAACTTACCTAGGTTTAATGGACAAGGTGAGACAACAATTGAGTATCATTGGGATGCATTTCTTAGCTATGCAGATAATCAGAATATTGAGGCAAAAGATGTGTGGATGAGGATGTTCGTACAGAGTCTGGATGGAGAGGTCAGAAGATGGTTCAGAGAGTTACCAACAAACTCTATTACTTTAATAGAAGATCATCAGGATGTTTTCATGAGACAATGGGGTGATACTAAGGATCATACATATTACATTACATAGTTCGGAGCCCTAAGAAGGAAGAAAGATGAAACTATAGCTGATTTCTCTAAGAGGTTCAGTAAAATGTATGGTAGAATCCCTACAGAGATTAAACCTTCTGAAACTTCTACGAAACTCACTTATGCTAATGCTTTGACCATGAGTTTTCCTTACTCTTGAGAGAAAGAATACCTATTACTTTACTTAATATGCAAGAAGCAGCATTAGAAGTGGAATCTAATATTCTAACATACTAAAGGGAAACTCAGCTCAACAAATTTATGACATAAAGGGTAAGAAGGAGGCAGCTCCAGTAGTTTCAACATCACAATCTGCAGATGGAAAAATTGATGAGATGGCAAAATTAGTGAAAATCCTAACAGCAAAACTAAACAAATTGGAATTAGAAAAAAATTCCAATAGGCCTGTTCAAGAAGGGGACAGAAACCCTAATAATCCAAATCAGTTTAGAAGACAGTTTGCACGTCTTTTATTCCCACAGAGAGAAGAAATAATGGCATACAATGAGAGAGCAGAGAAGCTGAAGATCAAAAGGTGCCACCCCCACTTCAAAACAATGTCACTGGTGAAGGATAAATGGAAGAAGAAGAACTATTTGAGGATCCAAATCAAGACATGAATTATTTTGGAGAATAGTTGACTGAAGCTTTTGTGACTGAGGAAGATTTTTTTAATTCTGAATATTATGATGCAGATGTTTTTCAGACAGAAGATGATTTAAACCTTGAAGTAACATCTGATATATATCATTCTGATCCAAAGAAAACCATAAATTTAAGATCAGGGCCAAAACAAGTGGTTCAAAACCCTAAAAAGGAGGTAATTCTTCCTCCTAAACAACAATCTAATCCAGCATTAGGGAAAAGACAGAATCAAGATAAACTAGAGAAGGTTATTGAATTTGAAGAAGTGAATATAAACATGGAGAAATTTAATATTGAAAATGAATTGTGCAAAATTAAAATCCCCATGCCTTTCACTAAATTGATAAAAAAATCCTTCTTACAAAAATTCAGTTTTGAAAATGATAGGTTCAGCAAGCAGTCAAGTACCCTCTGACACAGTAAATTTACAGGAGGAAAATCCCAAATTTTTTATTGGATCAACTTTAGCAGAGAAAACTGAAAATGATGCAAATGCATCCCCACCTTTTTACATCACATTAACCATTCATGAGCAGATGATACATAATTGTCTTTTGGATTCAGGAGCATCTCATAATCTAATGCCAAAAGCAGTCATGGAAGCTTTAGGATTGAGCATAACAAAACCTTATCATCATTTGTATGCTTTTGATTCTAGAGCTGTAAAAAAAATTGGAGTGATGAAGGACATGGTGGTTAGCTTAGCTCAGCTACCAATGAAAAGTGTTATTATGGATGTAGTAGTGGCAGATATCACACCTAAATTTGGAATGCTCCTTTCTAGATCTTGGGCTAAGAAAGTAAGTGGAACTTTACAGATGGACTTAACATATGCAACCATTCCTGTCTTTGGAGGTGAGGACAGAAGGTTGTATAGAGAGTTACAATTTTCTTATATTGTGACTGATGACAGGAATCCTACAAATCATCCATTATATGATGTTAAAAAATATTTAGGTACTTGTATGTTGCACTTTAGTAATGATAATGATGTTGCTGGTATGTTACAGGTTGAAAAAGAAAAATCAGTTAAATGTACCAGGGAACAGGAAGATGAACTTTGGCAAATGTATTTTGATGGATCATCATCCAAAGAAGGTGTTGGAGCAGGAGTTGTCCTGATATCTCCTGGTGGTGAAGTGGTAAGATTAATGTATAAGTTAGAATTTATTACCACTAATAATAAAGCAGAGTATGAAGCTCTGTTGTTAGTTTTGAGAGCTGCAAAAGATTTAGGTATTCATCAAATCTCTATTTATGGTGACTCGGATTTAGTTGTTCAGCAAGTAAGGAATAACTATCAAGTAAAGCAAGATTTGTTGAAAGTGTACAGGAACGAAGTATGGGATATGATAGACAATTTATTTGTGGCTTTTAATATTTCTTATATTCCTAGGGATCATAACCAAACTGTTGACTCTCTTTCCCTAGCGGCTACACATTTTAGGATTCCTAAAACAACTCAGCTGAAATATCCTATTGAAGTTAGGTACAAACCTTCTGTTCCCGATAATATAAAGCAATGGATAGTTTTTGAGGATGATTTAGAGATTAAAAGGTTTTTAGAGCTGACTGGTGAGTTCTCTAATTCCTTAATTGATCAAGAACAGGATGATGAAACTGAATATACTGAGGGTGTTGTAGAAAATGAAATTGCAGGTCACAAAATCATTGAGTTGAAAAGTAATTTTAATACTAAGGGTTTGGTGCCTTTAGAGAGGATTTTTTCGAAGGATGATACCCTCTTAAAACTAGCTATGCAGTCTTAAAAAGAAAATGTAATGGATTGTAATATTAGCGCCAAGGAACACACCAAAATAGTGAAGATCTCAAAGGCACTTACAACACAGCAAATAAACAGGTACATCAAGTTATTAAAAGAATATGTTGATATTTTTGCTTGGTCATACGAGGATTTGAAGACTTATGATACTAGTATTATACAGCATAAAGTTCCTTTGAAACCAATTGTTAAAGCATTCAGACAGAAAATAAGGAGAATCAATCTTGCTTTATTCCCCATTATAGAAAAGGAGGTAAAAAAATTGTTGGATGCTAAGATTATTGTTCCTCTTCGATATTCTTCATGGGTAGCAAATATAATACCTGCTAGAAAAAAGAATGGTGAAATAAGATTGTGTGTCGAATTTCGTAATTTGAATAGGTCTTCACTCAAAGATAACTATCATTTACCAAATATTGAACAAATATTGAAGAAGGTGGTGGGTGCACATAGGATCTTGATGGTAGATGGTTTTTCAGGGTATAACCAAATTGCAATGCACCATGATGACAAAGAAAAGACAGCCTTTACTACCCCTTGGGATACTTTTATGTACAACAAAATGCCTTTCGGATTAATGAATGATGGAGCTACCTTTCAAAGAGCTATGGACATAGCTTTTGTTGGAGAGAGGGATAAGTTTGTGGTGATCTATTTAGATGACATAACAGTTTTCTCACAGTCTGATGATGAGCACTTAAAACACCTAAAACAAACTTTCTTAAAGTGCAGAAAATATGGACTGTCTCTTAATCCCAAAAAGTAACATTTTTATGTACAGGAAGGTAAGTTGTTGGGTCATTTGGTTTTAGATGATGGCATAAGGATAGATCCAGAAAGGGTAAAATCTATTCTGAAAATTAGTTTACCAAGAAGTAAGAAGGATGTGCAATCTTTTATTGGAAAAATAAATTTTCTGCATTGGTTCATACCAAATTTTGCTGAAACCATTAAACAAATTACAGCCATCTTGAAAAAAGATCAAGAAGTCAAGTGGACTATAGAAGCTAAGAATTCATTTGAGAAGATTAATATAGCTCTTACAGAAGCACCAATGCTAGTAATTCCTGATTTTTCAAAGGAATTTTTGACTTTTTCTTTTGCATCAGAGGATACTTTAGCAGATGTTTTGTTATAGAAGAATAATGATGGACTTGAACAGCCAATTGCATTTTTTAGCAAGACCCTCAGAGACTCAGAGTTAAAGTACAACACTTTGGAGAAACAAGCTTATTCATTGGTAAAAGCATTAAAGTTTTTTATAATTTATGTTCTACATTCTAAAGGCATTGCTTATGTTCCTGATGTTGTCGTTAAGGATGTATTAACTCAACCTAATAGTGAAGGGAAAATGGGGAAATGGATTGCAAAGATAATGGAATATGACGTGGACATTAAGCCTACAAAACTAGTGAAGGGACAGGGTTTGGCTAAATTCTTAGCTGATTCAAATTGTCAAGCTTTAGGTCTTCATCTAATGGCAGAACAGCTTGTACAAGAAGAATTGCAAGCAGAGCAAGAGAAGGAAAGAATTATGGAGAATTATGTGGAATCCACATGGTATGCAGACATTGTACACTTTCTTTTGTATTTACAATGTCCAGAACATCTAGATAAGAAGGCTACTAGGTCATTGAAGTTGAGAACTACTAAATATTGTTTGATAGAATAGTTGTTGTTTTGGAAATATCCAGGGGGCATTCTGCTTAGATGTTTGGACAAGCCAGAAATTGAAGAGGTAATCTTTGAATCACATGAAGGTGCTTGTGGGGGACATAAGTATTGGAATGCAACAGCTTATAAAATCTTGAGAGCCGGATACTATTGGCCTTCTTTATTCTCTGATGTATACCAGCAAGTAAAAGCTTGTATTCCATGTCAAAAGTTTGCTGGTAAGCAAACGTTAGTGTCTTTACCATTGAATTCTATTGCAGTGAATGTTCCTTTTCAGTAGTGGGGTTTGGACTTCATAGGGGAGATAAATCCTTCTTCTTTAGGGTAGCATAAATGGATTTTGACAACTACAGATTTCTTCACTAAATGGGTAGAAGCTATCCCCATAAGAAATGCAACAGACAAAGTAATCATTGATTTTATTCAGGAAAATATTCTTAGTAGATTTGGGTGTCCCAAGAAGTTATTGACTAATAATGCTAAAGCTTTTAAGTCCAAATATATGGTGACATTTTGTGAAAAGAATGGGATTGTTTTGAAACACTCAACACCTTATTACCCTCAGGGAAATGGGTTAGCTGAGTCAACCAATAAGAGAATTATCCATAGTATCAAGAAGTTGTTGAATCAGAATAAAAGGTCATGGGACTCAATGTTAAAATATTCACTATGGGAGGATAGGATAACAATTAAAAAGGAAATTAGAACTTCTCCTTTTCAACTGGTATATGGCACTGATGTAGTGTTTCCTATTCAACTTGGTATTCCAGTGATGAAATTTCTTCAAGATAGTCAAGAAAAACCCAGTGATATTCAAAGAAGAATTTATGCACTGATCGAATTACAACAGGAGTGTGAATCAGTAGAAGAAAAGGCTCAGCTGTACAAAACAAAGATCAAAGAAATGTTTGATACAAAGATAAAAGAGAACACATTTTTTAATAGAGATATGGTTTTGAGATGGGATGCTAGAAAGGAGCAGAAAGGAAAGCATGGTAAGTTTGATAATTTATGGTTCGGTCATTTCATAGCATCAAATATTCTGGAGAATAATAATTTTGTGTTACAGACCTTGGATGGTGAGGAATTGTCTAATCCAGTTAATGGACGCTTCCTCAAACATTTTTACAGTGTTTAAGGAAAGAGATTGGATCTTCATTGTATATACCAGTGTGAGGATTAGAATAAAGAATCCATGGCCCAATGGATATTTTGTGAAGTAGCAATCAGTTCCAATTACATCACAGAAGGCATTGATCTACAGGTTCTTAAAGTCTCACAAGGAGGACTTCATCCTGTAGTAGGAGCTAGATGTTATAACCTATTTTTGTTTCTCATTTTAAAGCATTTGCTTTTTTTTAAATTATGGTTTTTCTTTTTATTTTAAAGTTTTGACTTTAGTTTCTTTTAAATTTTTCTTTGATTCCAGGCTTAATTTTGGTTTTACTTCGTAAATTTCATTGTTTTTAGGGGCTTGTAGAATGTATATATGACTTAAAGGTTCTAAAAAATATCATAAAGTTTTATTCAAAACTATTAACTAAATTTTAACCCTTTGTTGTGAGTTTTGATTTAAAAATTGTTAAAACATATAATCTTGTAGCGCAACCTTAGAAAAGGTAAACAAGGGCGCTACAAGAAAATCATTCTATCTTAAAAATCATGATTTTGGCTCGTAATTTTTAATATTCGCGCATAAGATAAGTCTTTCACACCTGTCGACGAGTTTGATACGTGTTTCAGCCACAATAATAATTGTGACAAGTGTTGTGAGATTAGGAAAAGAATCATTTGGGTGAGTTGCGGTTGTCCGGAGGTTATGGGATACAGAGTAGTGGAATGATAATAATTATGCACGATGTGGATAATTCGCTATCACCTATGCATTTCCTGAATGTATGAATATCGTAGAAGTCGTTTGAAGACCTGGAATTTTATGGTTGAAGATTGAAGAAGGCCGGCTATTTAGGGTTTGCAGGGTAATTGTTTAGCATTGTCATGGCAGCTAGATATAGACTTAAGAAGGATATTGGACACGTAGGAAGATAGGAAAGCATATTTCTAGCAACTGAATCCATTACTCAGACAGGTATGAAGTGAATTATTGACATGTTCCATGAGTTCGGGTTCACATTGACAGAGGATTAGTTATTGATATTAACTAAGAATGCCAGTTTATAAACTCAATTTTTGTTCAATATCAAATCTTTTCTATCAGTAGGGTCGAAATACTTATCAGTTTGAGAAGTAAAATTTAGGTGAAGGGTTTAATTTTCTCAGCATATGATTGACTATTAAATTTGCAAATATTCAAATAGTGTTAAACTCTTTACTGAAGGAGCACATTTAAGATCAATCATCCAGAATGAAGAGGAGTGGGAAAACAAATAGGGTTGAACCCCAGCTAAACCCTCAGATATGTCTTGGGTTCAAGCTTTCCCTAATTGTGCAAGGTTATTTTCAGAGGCAGGATGGCTGAACTATTTTGAGAACATTGATGGACACCACACAGAGGTTTCATATAAATTTGCTCATGGATTGGACAATGACATAGTTACTTTTGACACCCTAAAGATTGAGCTGACTTGAGAGATAATAGCAGAGGCTACAGGCATTCCTGATGAAGGTGAATATTGGTTCAAGAAGGTACATTTTACTTTTAATTCACAGAATTACTTGCTTCCAAATGTTGTTGCAGACTGGTGTAAAGGAGTACATATACAGAAGTTCAAACAAGAGTGGAGAGAACCAATTAAAATTCTGCAAAGCTATGTAACTTGTGAAGGAAGATATGCATTTGTGTTTAAATACCATTTCAGGTTTCTGCAGCATCTAAATCATGAAGCAAAGATGAACCTTCCTTTCTTTTCCTAAAGAGTTTGCAAAATATGTCTAGTAGAGTAAAAGAGCATCAAGATCATACTCAACAGTCCATATTTCATCATGGTCTGATAAATTTAATCATAAGTACAGTGCTCCAAAAGAAGGAAAAGACCTGGGACTATTTTCTATTCTATTCTGGGTTTCAATCTAAAAAAGAAGACCAATCAAAGAAAAGACAGGTGAATAAAGCACATAATTTAGTCAAGGAATTAAAGAAAAAGGTCATAGTCAAAGTAGAAGAAGATCATGTGCAAAGAGAGTCTGTGACACAAAGGGATGAAAATGCTGAAAATGAACATCATAATAAAGTTGATGAATATGTAATATCGAAGGTTCAAATGCAGGATTTAGATCATGTAGAGGATAGCCTTCATGAAAAAGTAAATCAGGGAGTAGATGAAAGTTTGATGGAACAAGAACAAGTTCCTACAGAAATACAGTCAGAAAGTAAGGAAATACCATTGATTGATGAAGCTAGGGCTTACAATGTACAGGATTTACAGGAATAGTTTGAAGAGAAGTTGGTGTCACAAGGAGTTAAAATAAAGGTGTTTCAGCTAGCATCCTTAAAACACCAAGGAAAAACTTTGAGCATGCTGGCAGAGATTGGGGTAGGTTGGAGATCTAATACTAGACCCAAGAATAAATTGAGATTGAACATGAAGAAATTGTTAAATCCTAAGTTAGATCAGAAGAAAATCACAGTGATAAAAGACTCTTCATCCTAGGAAGAGTTAGAATATGATGAAGGCTTGGATTTAAAAGATATGAAGGGTAAGAAAGGGGTTACTTTGAAGGATAAGTCAGTTTTAACTGAAACTAAAATCTCCGAGCTATTAAAAGAGGTTCGATGGAAAGTGAATTTTGACTATCATCAAGATGAGTTAATAAAGCAGCACTCAGTCATGACAAATTTTTGTGCAGAGGAAGAAAATATTGCAGAAGGATCAGCTCAATGCAGTTTTGAAGTTAATGAGTCTCCATGGGTTCCTATAACTATGATAGAGCAACAAGAGGAGGATGCAGAGATCTTTAAGAAATTGAATATTCCTTGGATGCCAGAAGGAATGCATTCAGCCTTAGAAGGACAATGTATTGATTCAGAGAATGAAAACTTACAGAGAAGCATTAAACAGTATAAGTATCAGATAGAATTCCTGCATGAAACAAATGAGGGGTTAGTAGTTGCTAACAAAAGATTAAGAGAGGATTTAGAAGAGGTCAATAGTCATTACCAGGAGTTAATTGCAGTCTCCCAGGAATCTTTGAAGAGAAAAAGACAGACACAAACTCTGTGTGCATAATTGAAGCAAATTGTTCAAGACATCACACAGCAAAATCAGGAGCTTTCAAAAAGAGTCGAAGACCTAGAAGTTGATCATCAGAAAAGAAGGACAAAGACTCAAGCATTGGAAGGGATAGCCCTTTTGGCAGAGGCTACTAAAGATTTGTAAAATGCTTTAAATGATAGTGGTTATTAGTTAATTTTTGTAAACAAGTTAGTTTATCATGAATGACTTTATTTTGTTAAGTAATTCGGTAGTATGACCTAAAAAATAGTTTTTCAGTTATGTAACTGTTTTTGGTAACTAAGATAAAAGTAAGACTGTAGAATGATAGTGGGTTCAAATTTTTGCACAAGGGGAGGCTTTTAGCTGCTATATAGAGCTAAGTTTCAAAAACTCTTATGTATTTTGAACTACTGATTATTGTATATATGCAAATGATAAGCCCTTTTATCTTATCTGTTGGTTTCATTTCTAATTAGTGTAATCACTCGGTTTATAAATTCATTTATTGTTTAATTTTATTTCTCATGGAATGATTGTAAGCTGTGGATGAAGTTCAGTAATGTGCTTATTTTGTTTTGGTTTATGTTTCATATATGATACATCTCAGTATTTCATTGTTGCATGATTTAGTGTTTGTCTTAGCCTTATGAGTTTTTACCCTCCTGTTTACAAACTGCACAACCAAAACCCTAAAAAACCTATTTTACTTATTTTTATTTATTGAGATTGTGTTGGCTTGTTATTTAGTATTCTAAGAACAATTTCTGGCACTAACATGTGGGATGAATTTCCTCCAACATCAAATGTACTAGGCAAGGAGAAAGGAAAATCATGAGTCTCCAAGTGACTCAAGTGAACATCATAAGTGCACCCATGTAGATGTGTATCATCATAATGTAACAAAGGATGTTGTTACAAATGTAAAGAATATGGTTCTATAATCATTTCATCATCAAAAGGAGAGATATAAATTAAATACTCGTCATGTGGTACTATAAAAAAGAAACCTGTCACCCATACTTCATTAGGATGAATGCTGGAAAATTTGGAAGTGTAGGATTTAGGAGAAAGAACCAACTCACCCAAATGATTAGAAAGTGAAAACAAATCATCATGTGAGTATCCCTATAGGTATTATTATGCACCCCCATTAAAAATTCAAAACTTTCCTTATGGGTTGGTTCCAAGGTAGTGGAATCATGCACTTGTTCAAAATGTGTGCACCCATCTTCAAGAGGAAACTCAAGTTCCTCATCCAAGACAAAAAGTGGTTGTCTCTCATCAAGATAATATTCAAACACATCAAGGACCTAAAATTTTTCATGTTTCTCATTATCCATCATGGCATGAGAATCCTCCAAGCAATATACCATATGGAAATCTGAAACATAGGAGGAAGGACAAGTATCTTACAACCTCTCAAGAAGTTGCTTATTTTGGATTTTGAGCTTATAAATATCTTAATTATTATTCAAGTAGGATTCATTTAACCATTCACTAATCTAAATCACATTTTTTATATCAAAAAGCAAAGACATGAAATTACCTTTGATTTTGCACATTGCTCTTTGAATGTTCTGCATGTCTTCAAAAAAGGATGTTTCCTCCAATGAAGTAGCTCTCCAACAAGAATTTGACTCTAATGATTGAGTGTCACGGATTATTATAAGGGAATATTGTATCTTCTTTTCATTCATCTTTAAGGACCCTTCAATAAAATGAGGCTCTTGTAAATGAACCTCCTCATATTCTTCCTTCTTACATGGACCAACTTCATGAAGCTCAAGTGGTGATGGGGAAGTTGATCTTGTTTCTTCTTTAACTTCTACAAGGTATTCATTTTCATTTTTAATTGAAGTTTGTCTTTCAGAAACACTTTTAAAAGTGATATCTATGTCACCAACATAGAGGTGTGAGCACCCAATAGTAGTTAATCCTTCATATTTCAAGCATCCATCAGTAGTTACTCCTTCATATTTCAAGCATCCATCAGTAGATTCTATTTGTTTCATTTCCAAGGTAGAATGTGTCTCGAAATGATCTTCAATATTTTCAATAGAAACCTATTTATACTCATGTGATATATCTTCATATTTTTCAGAGTCACTTGGGAGTGACTTTCTATCATCTTCATGTACTACTTTTTCTACTTCACCTATTTCAGAACTATGGTGTTCATGGGCCTCCTCCTTTTTCTCCTTCAAGCAGCTGATGCATTTTTCCCCTTGGTTTTCTTAAGATCAATATATTTTCTCCCAAGTTGGATAGCCAAAAATTCGAATCCTTTCATAATATTCTTGGTTATGTTTTCAAATATATGTTCCATGATTTTTATATTCTCCTCGCCATCATATGAGGTTCCCTTTCCATCCCTATTCATAGTTTCCTCAAAAAATTGCCTTCTTCTCCTATTTATTTATTTTTCCTCTTCAACAAAATCACTTTTGGTTTCAATATCTAATGGGGATCCTTGACATCTTGATACAACTGTAATTTCCCTTGTTAATAAATTTCCAAATGTGCTCAAATTCACTGAATTTCAACTCTAGGTATATGGATACAATTGATTCCAAACTCCTACAATTACTTTCAAACTTGGTGAGGAATTTCATGATGGGTGATGATACACATTAACACATATATCATACATATAATCAACTGATATACCCAACCAGGTTCTGCGATTGGGAAGGGAATAATTTTTGGTACAAGACTAGTCAATTTGGGAGGAGGAAATCCCCCTTCGGTCCTAGAACAAATCTCTTCCAAACACTGTACAACCTCCACTAATGGTTCGTATGATAATTTTATCTGTTATAAGACATTAATTAAATTATATTTACAACATTATATGTGTTTTTTAGGTCGAATAGGTATCCAATATAACTCAGGTAATTTATTAGTAATCTTGCGGCTCAAACCCCCAATGGTAGATAGTTCCAAATAGCTCCAAATGCTCTCAAATTGTACCATAAGGTGTATGAATTATGTTAATACATAAAAATGGTGTTTATAGGAGTATTTAAACCATCAAATTACTTCTTCAACTCACTTTTTCAATCTAGTCAATGTATGGAGTTTTACGAGCAACTTGTGGTTCAAATCTCCTAGGGGTAGATGATGGAAATGATTTTCCAAATGCACTGAATACAAATCTAATTTCTGAATGGAAGAAAGGGAAATTTAAATTAAATCAACAGGAACTCATATGAATCACCATTCAACTTTTAATGTCTGTTATAGCTCTCTTAAATCAGATGCAAAAAGGCTAGTTTCAACCTTGGGGGAAATGATAGGCAATCTTCTCCAAATGCTATGAAACTCAACAAAATGACTCCAATTGATTATTCTGAACATTAAAATCATATAATACATAAATAGCATTCCATTCATCCATAAACCATCAGTATTGTACTTATACATTCGAATCCATCAACATTACGTTGGTTCACAATAAGGTACTGGGGAAATGGCACTATTTGTTCATTGTTTAACATACTTTCATGAAAATATTGGGTATTTCGACCAGAGAGTTTCTGAACTTGAAATTAATATCATTTAAATCACAACATAAAATAATTGGGCATTATAATCTTCCCCAAAGAGATCAATATCTCACCAAATGCGCCTCAATCCATAGAGCAAGAATATGATGAGAAAACTTGGAATAGATGAAAGAACAAGTTGATATTGAAGTGTCCATAATATTCCATGTATATTGAACCTGTAACTTATGCCTCCATTAAAGACATGAAATAAATTAATGGTCTTCATGAATTTTCTCTCCAAACACCAACTTGGATGAGAATCTTTCACCCTTGAAATTGGCTAAGGAAAGAAACTAGTCAAATGATCAAAATACGACTTCATTATTTATTCTTGAAATTTATAAAGTTTCAAATCTACCCATGGTTCAAATTCCTTACAAGATATGCATTACAACCTGAGTTGGGAAGAGATTCCAAAGAATACCACTTGTACAACAATTCCTAGTCTCCCACTTCCACCAAATCACATTTGGAAGAATCTTAGCTTCCCTAACTCCCTTGAGAGCCCTCTTGGAGATATTTTTATCTATAAAATGTCATATATGTCATATTTTATCCTTCATATCTGATTTGTGTCATAGGTGTCATAGCATCTTTATCATTGTTGTCATCGAGCTAGGGAATCTAGTCCAAGTGTCTCACTAGCTCCAAAATGCCTCTTCCTCTTCCATGGGAGTTACTCTTCCACTCCAATTTGACCTTAATTGATTCATTCCAAGTATATTGAACATCCAAATCATCCCAAGATCATTGGGATTCTTATGTATTCTAAATGACAAGAGGAGGATGCAATGTGGCATAGAAATCTAGCTTGTGTGGGTCCCACATCTTTCATGTGTCTTCATGATCAATTGCCACTTTGATTTTCCCTTGTATTTATTTATTTAGATCCTTTATTAAATTCTAATGTTCAAACATCATTTATTTTCCCCTTATTCCAAATCCCAAAGCTTCCACCCCCAACCTAGCAAACTAGTAATTTTCCTCCTTGGAAATTATTTGACCCTTAGCATCCATTTGACAAACTCTCATGAATATGGAAAATGTGATTTGACCATTGTCACCCAATGCAAAATTTGGGACATGAAATTTCTCCCTTTGGATCAATCTGACTTCATGCAAGTCCTGATCTGCTACCTTCTCCAGACGCTCCCTCATCTCTCCTTTGAACCAACGAAGCTGGAAATTTTGGATGTCGATTTCATATTTGGACCTTTGCATATGACGCCCCATGGAATACAAGCCATGATTCAGCCAACACAGTTCGCTATCTTTGTTGATGTCCATATTTCCAATTTGATTATCAGAGAGTCGAGCCACTTGGTGGTGCTCACAATGTTGAACAACAATCTCTTGGTGCACGCAAACAGTGAATGAATTCTGGATTTACTTAGCAAATGTCAAATGAGTATGTGTATTACAAGGGTGATATGTATCCTTGATCCAGTCACCAATTTCCATGATGAGTGCAATATCTATGGAACACTTTAAATCTCCTGGTTCCTTCATAGCTTGCTCCTAGTTCATGATTTATGCCATCCCTCCTGAATTGAATTGGTTTGAAGACCTCTTCGCATCAATCACCTGAGGAACACATGAATTCATGCATGTTCTAATTTGTACCTCTTGTGTAGAGGCTATTTTCTCAACTAATTTTTGGATAGGTGTATCACCTCTGCACACCAACTCCATCTCCCTTGGCGATTCAATTCTCCAGTTTTCCCCTTCAGTCATGGGAAACTTCTCCTTTGCTCGATGCTTGTTATTATGGATCTTGTTCAGTAGACCAAGATGATGAAGTGTAATTACCTCTTCTCCTATATGGTTAATTCAGGTTCTTTCTCAAGGGATTGGACACCCCTTGATGATATCACCAACACTTAAACTTCAGGAGCAGTAGGAGGACCAAAAGAGCACTTCATCCAGTTAGGACCTTCCTATATGGTGATGATGAAAATGATTATTGTATGGAACATGTGGACTATATACCTTGAGAGTGAACACCTTATTGATTACCTTTGTCCTCGTATTCCTCATAATTCAATTATCCTTTAAGATATTTCTAGCTCTGATCTCTTTACATTTGGCGACTATGCTAGGGCTTCTTGGGTGCTAGGGTTTCATTACACTGTAATTATTCGGATATTTATGAAGGTTGGGTTTTTGCTTAAGCCATGAAGTGAACGCTAATGTTGATCTTTGTGCCCTAAAGCTAAGTCATGAGACTTAGTTGTGGGATGGACCATGGATTAAAATTGGAATGTGGAATAAACTTGGACTGCTAAGCTATCCTAAACTATGGGATAAATTGTGTCTAGGACGTGACTCAACCATGGGATGGAACCATGAACTTCTTTGTAGTTCGTGGACTATGTTTCCACCTTTTCTCAGCCCAGGACGGAACCATGAACTACTTTGTGGGTCCTGAATGTAAAGTGTATTGTGTAACACTTTATTTTACTATACATTGTTATTGTTTAGTTTAACCAATTATAATATTTTTACTATACATGGCATTTGGTAACACATTCAACTTTGGAATATATGGCATTAGTGGAATGATCAATATTTGAAGTTGTTGTTCCTGGAGCCCAAGTATTTAAAGTTTTGTTGGTCCATTCCCAACCTTTGTTTCCCCCTTCTTTTCCTAATCAACACCCAGGGTTGGATGATGAAGGCCTATAAACATATACCTGCTAATTACTTATCTACAATTTCCCTTTCTCGAGGAGACAAAACAATAGTGCTAATATGTTCAAGTTGTTTCTCTTGGATGATGCCAAGTCTTCTATTTTGTGGCTGAATTGTAATAATATATTTTCCATGTCTATAATCATTGATGAATTCAATAATCAACAAAAGAAACCATTAATAAAATAGAAACACAATTTGTAATCATGAAAAAACAAAATTCCCCCAAATGCCACTTACCCTATATTGTTCTAATATTTGGATGAGACACATGAGACTTATGACCACATACAGTTGAGGAGTCTAGGTAACCTACCCTCACCCTGACTTGATGTGCATGATCCTAGTATGATGTCTTGTTTCCTTGTTATGTTACGTTAACTTTCATGTTTACTTGTATGTGATGTTTATCCTTGTGGTGACTCGTGATTGAACCTTGCATGGTAATGTTGAGCTATACAACCCTTAAATGTTGACGTCCACCTTGTTGATGACTAGCGTGGCGGCTTAGGATTGTTATCCACCCTTATGTTGACCTTAATAGCCCTCCTTAGGTGTCATCCATCATAAAGCTGCCTTATATGAATTTTTTGTAGTACTCTGGTGTCATTTTTTATTGTGAGTTGGTCATACTATTGTGTTGCTACTATTTTTTATTTGTGAGGTTTGGATGATCTTTTTAGGGGTATTTTCTAGTTATGGGTTCTCTCCTTTCATAGGTATGTTGGTGTAGTTGAGTCTCATGCAAGTAACCTAACTCTAAGAGGTTGAAGTTCATTTAATAGAAGCATTTTTTTCTGAGGATAAGGGAGTTATGCCCTAATATCTGGTGTTGAGTTTATAATTGGTTTATATCTGATATATATTGCAACTATATATATATATATATATATATATTGCTACTATTATTATTGTTATTGTTTTCAGTACTTTAATGGTTCTTGTCGCTCATTGTTTTTGGGACATGTTGGACATGAAGGATATTGAGGTATGGTTTTTCTTTTTCACAAAAATTACATAATTGTATTGTATTTTAGTGATACATACAAGGGCTGATTCTAGATCCTTATAGTTTGTAAGGTCGAAGGTCAGATTTGTTGGCAAAGGATTCTCTCAAAAAGAGGGGGTTGATATTAACAAGACGTTTACTCCAATTTCAATAGATTCTGGGATGCATGGGAAAGACCCATGTTTTCTCCATGTCTCTTTGATTTCATGCATGGTTACCTTTTATTGATCCTATTTTTTTTCTCTCTACAATTAATTAAATTTATGCTAATTTATCAAATCTCTAACATGTTTGGCATGCATTTCCAACTCAATATAGCATGTATCTCCATCAAGATTCACCCATGAGGGAGTTTCTTATGCATGAGGGAGCATCACTCAAGAATACATCAATAGGTAAGGTGCATTACTCGAGAGTTACACTATAGTATGTTATTCCAATTATACTATGTTCTTCCAATTCCTATCATTATGTGGGGTGTTAATTTAGAATTTGGTGTGAATTTGAGGGGGTGGAATAATGTTGTCCATAAAAATATGTTTCCATCACATGGAATCACACTTTTTAAAAGTATTAGTATGCGTTTTGGAAGTCATCTCCTATTGATAGTCTTCTTAGATTATATGTTGCTTAAGGTGGTGTCTTCTTTCGAAAATTGGAAGCAAATGTATAATTCTTATCCTTCCTTCACCTCTGTACTTCATGCTTTATAGATACTCACCAAAAATAACCAAACCCCGCTCCTAGAATACCAACTCCATGAATACTACCTCTACAAATTAAATCAAATATGTGTTCCCCATCCCCCAACGTTTGCTTAATCCTACTCAAGGAAGCCCATTCTTCATCCAATGATGGACATTTTCACATTCATAAAACCTTCCATCACTTACAATGCCACTTTTGTTGGCCATCCTTGCACAAATTTGTATAATACTTCATCCATCATGCTAAACCTGTCAATCATAAAGTTGAAATTTATCAACCTCTCATTTTCGTTCTCACATTTGGGGGTCCATTTCCATGGATTTTATCAGTGATGTCCCAATCAAGGTATTGGACACCAATGTCATTTATTGCCACTATCAGGCCTTCAAATTTCCCTCAAATACATACTATTTCCATAATATGATCTATGGATGTAACATAAATATCACAACAAAATATGAGTACATTAAAGTCCTAACTTTTTTATATATCAGTAAGAAATATCATATTTGTTGGCTATAACAGCTTGTAGATGACTTGAAGTGATGGTTTTAGTGCCAAGAATTCATCAACTACCTTAATGAAGATATTAGAACCCCTTCGGGTGAGAATATACCCCTTGAAAAGTCCCATTTTGAGTTGGAATAAACCCATGTTCAATTCTAGAATTGATATGGAAATTTTTTAAGATGACAGGATTTGGAAATATGCCCAGAGTTCAAGAGTATTGAACAACAATTGTACCAGAGAATGTATGGCTGAATTGTTGTGGTACGTGTATGTGTATATTAATCATGAAGTTATGTAAATTTCATATGGTGGATGGTTGGATATAGATCACATTGGATATGTGTGCATCATCATCCATCCATTCTATTGCCATTTTAAAATTCCCTCAAATACCTACTATTTGGAAGACCCTCTCCTCTCCCAAATGATTGTGCATGATATTGAAATTCCCAATGGTGAATGCAATCAAATTTGTATTTTCTCTAATCCTTTTAGAGGTTGACTATGAAAGGTATCATTTCGATTCAATGGTCTTCCATACTACCTCTTTTTCTAGAGAGGAAGATACTAAGTATATTTTTCATGAGGACAACCTTATATTGTCAACTTTAGAAAAGATAGACCTTGGATATGAAAATGAAAGTATATATATATATATATTCACTCATCCATGAATGTGTGAAAATACAATGCAATTATAAATGTTGTTCCAATTCTATAAGCTTTAGTTTTTAATGATTCCATCATCACCCAAAAATATAACTCATTTGGTCCAATCTTTTCATTGGTATATGATGATTATCTTAAATATTCTATTTGAGATATTTTCTACCCTTATGGAAAAGTTAGTGACCATGTCATCAAGGTTGAGGTAGGAATCGATTTTGTTGAATGTTCATCTTATACAAATGAAGACAGTTAATTTCAACTTGAAACTAACATTAAATTTTCTAATTATTTTGAGTTATTTTATGTTTCTATTGAGAGGTGGAAGGAAAATATGATTCTAAAGTTATCGTTCAAGATGGAATCTAGGATACTTTAATCCCCAAGTTTGAAAGGGAAAGGTATGCATATCAATGAATGTATTTCCTTTAATCAAATATTGTGCCTTAGGTTGATGTTTGGACTGAGGTTGTAGTATAGTTTTTGTATTAGGATGACTTCATCTTTGAATTTCATTTTCAAGCATTATTAGATGTCATTTTGCATTTATAAATAAAGATTCCTTTCATCATTGGAAATGGTATTTTCCATGAAGATCAAGTCTTAACCATACTTTGTACACACACACGTATTGAAAACTATTATTATATAAATTGATAATTTCTTCTTCTTTCAAGTTATAACTTTTTCTCTGCTTTTATTTTTTATAGTTTTTTATTTTGGTGTTTCAACTCTTTTTTTTCATTTTTCTCTACTTTTAAGTTTACTTATATCCTCTCCTTTTGTTATCATTGTGTAGGTTTTATTAATCATTTCTCCATTCATTGGGGAGTGAGTTTCTTCAATTTAAAAATGCTTCAGATATTCACAACTTTCGACGTTGTAAGGTTATTCATGATTATGATTCTCTTATAAATAATTTATCATTATCATTCTTCTTATGGATACTTTATGGAACTTCACTACTTCATGTGGATTCAATATGTTATGGTGCTTTCATATTAACATTTCTCTTCAACAAACCAATTTTTTATTCAATAAGTCACCATCAAATATATTCTATGGTTGACATCAATGACAACTTTGAAAGTCCAACAATGAAATCATTAGTGTGCAAATGCTTTCAAAATTACAAGGTTTATGGTTTTTTTTCATTGTTTATTATGGTGATTGGTTATTACCTATTGAATGGCATAAACCTAGTACAAAAAGTGCTAATATGCTACAACTGGTAACCTGCACCGATATATATCCTTTAAAACATAATAGTGTAATGTCTAGAAAACAAATAATAGCTTATTACAATGCTTACACCTATAGCAAACAGGGAAAGAACCCATGGTTTTGAGGTTTGACGCACAATTTAGCACAAAGTAAAATGGTGCTCACTACAAGAATTATACATGTTTTAGTAATACCTTCGAATTCAAATTTAAAGTCATCTTGGAAAGAATTCCTATATTGGGAAAATGTGTGAGATGGATATTCATGGAAATTTCAAATATTTGTGATGCATTACATGCAAAGGGGTAAAATTTTGAGGTCAAGGTTTCATTATTGACATATATAATTGGAATGAACATGTGGTATGAGTGTGATACCTATGAGGAGTACAAATCATAATTTATCTTTGTGAAAATGTTTGAGGATGCCTAGTTTTATGTGATGTGGTATTATCCACCTGTTGCAGCTGCAACAATTTTCCCAAAATTCAAAAAAATTTCGGGACCCTCCTTTAATTTATTTTGGCTCAGCTTTTGGGTTTGCTTGATGTTCTACACAAAGATTACTTTATGCCAGTGATGTTTCACTATTTGTTTTAGTTTGTCCTTGCCATCAGAAGTTTAATTCGGAAGTCTAGTCATCTGCACGCCCGCCGTTGCAGAAAGGTAACAAGAATCCGAGTCTGATCCAAGTTTTGTTTTCTCTGATGCTTTTATTTATTTGTCTTAATCGGTGGCTTGTTGGAATACCACCGAAACGTATTGTCTCTATGGTTTCCGCAGTTGTGGATGGCGCATTATGAAGTTCCCCGATGATTGCATCAACTTCTTTCGACCCTGCCTTTTTTGTTTCACTAATCCTTGAGATTTCAGCGTTCATCGTTGTGTCTTTAAAAAACGTTGTCTTTTCGGCGTAGTTGATTTTATTTTAAGCGGGATCGATGTTTTTTCGTCAAAGTCATGTTGGTTTTTTCTCCGATTTTTGCCGGTCTATGGAACTTGGTTTCTTTTACGGGTTCCTCGTTGCGGCTCTCCAACCTTCTATTGCTTCGATGTTTTAGTCTTGCAAGCTCTGATGCGAGTATCATTTTGTTTCTTTGTCGATGCCTTGGCAGTCCTCCTAACTGTTTCCTCGTCTGCCGTTGCGGAGGAAATGTTGACTTGCTCACCGACTCCTTAGCATTTTGCCGCCCGATGACTTTTTCTTCCCGCCGATTATAGTTGACCGGGGGTATATATAATGGAATAGGGTGGTTTATTATTTTATTGTTATTTTTAGACTTTCTATACGCTCTCGTTGTCGCTCGAGTAGACCAGGATTCTAGTTGTCGGCACCCTCGCTCCTAGGTGGCTCCGCCGTGGAAGCTCAACGGTTTTCCTCCCGCCAGTCGCGCAGCAGTGCCAGGTAGGCCCTTCTGCTCGTTTCCCCATTATGTTCAATTGGACGAGCTATTTTCTTGTCTCTGCAGTTAGGTTTTTTACTTAGGTTCACGTCCTAACATGTATATATATTCCAAGGGGAGTAGTGTGACTGTCATTGGGGGGGTTTTTTGTGGTTTACTTGATGCTTTATTCTGCAGTCGTTACGGTCTTACAACCTGCACTTGATTGTTGGGGAAGCCGATGCAGATGGTTGTTACAATGTCCGCACCAGTTTCCCCCATTGTGTGTTTGGTCGTCCAGGGAACTTTCATGGTTTTCTTATGAGGCCTTGATGATTGACTCCACTGTTCATCCGCTTCTGTCTTCACAAACCAAGACCTGTTTGATGTTCCACTTCTCACTTGGGCTAACCTTGTTCAGTTTCGAATACGAACCCCAGACCAATCTAAAGTGAGCATTTACAGTCTTCTGGGGGACTGTCACCTGTAGCATTCCCTTTGAGTTATTTAGATTAGGTGCCTTCTATTTCCACACGATATGTAGGTCATGGCACTAAGAGAGGGTTTAGGACTATTTTCGTGTTAATAGAGGCCGTGTTTGTTCAATACGAACTTTTTTGGACTAAGCTGGTTTTAGTTTTAGACAGGAGCATTTGTTTGAACATGTTTTGCTTATTTTTTATAACTGCACTCATGTTTAATGCAGATGAGGTAAAACGCTTATATTGTTATCTTAATCTTTAAAATTTGTTTGGAAATGACCTAACAAAACCTAAAATACATTTTTGTACATGACAGGGAAATTCCTCGAAACTTAAGGTGTCTAAGCATCAAAAGAAGAAGGCTCCCGTGGTTGAAGTAATCACTAGAGTCGAATATATTTATGAAGACACCAAATGCATAACTGGTGTAGAGCCCAAATATCAGTGGGGAGAAATCTACATATTGATTACGCGCCAAGAGGTGCCTGACATAGGTTTTGAGGAAAAAAACATCTATGTCAACATAGAGAGGTCTTCACTAATGAAAATTGCTACGAGACCTGAACTCTTTCCATGCTCAGAGGTGATTGGGTGGATTCTGCCCAGGGCAGATGTGACCACCATGATTCTGGAAAATGTTGATAAATAGGGTTATGCTGCTTATAGCCCTAGATATGTGGCCTTAGATTACCACTTGCCAGAAGCGCAAATATATCTGACTGAAGACTGGCTGAAGAGCATCACGATGGACCTAGTCGAGACACTCAAGAGGATGCTCCTTCCTGGAAAAAACTTTAGAACTAGATCGACTAGAGAGTATGACACTGCAATTCTAAGAACCCCTTACAGGTTCATCGCCTTAATGCTGAATAGAATTTTCAAGAGAGTCCACGACTAAAGCTTCAAATTGGAATGGGTGCCGATAATTTTCTATGTTGCGACACAGGGGACCATTTTCAACTGGGCCAACGTTGTGTCCAATAGCCTCTTGGCCTGCATGGCATCAACATTAGGAGGGGTGTCCCAAAAGAGATCGGAGTTCTACATGAGCTCCATACTGATTGATTGCATATTGTGCAATCAACCTTTCCCCGACTTGAGGTGCATCTAGGACCAGGAAAGAACACCAGTTTACTTAGCATACAAGCCACTGTGGGCCCAGAAATACCACAATCACTACAGGGAAGTGTGTAAGAATTTCATTATATCATTGTACACCCTGATTTTCTTGAAAGAATGTGACTGCATGTCGGAGGAGGCATTGCAGGTGATTGAAGAGTATGCGGACTATTATTTGACTGAAGATGGACTATATTTCAGAATGTTTGGAGGCTCTAGGGCACCCTCACTACTGCCTAAGTATGCCACAGACTATGTAATTGACAAAGAGGCAGTTAGACAAGTCTTTTTAGATGGCATAGGAAGTTTTTTATTTGAACATAAGAAAGAAACATACCCTCCTTTGCCTTTTATATTGGGGAGTTACAAATTTACTAGGGTAAAGAAGGCCGATGAATTCATGGAGAAGTTGGAGAAGTTCCATTTTGGGGAAATTCCTTTCCACAGGAATGACTCCCAGAACAAGGTTGCAGAGCACTGCAAAGAGGCTAATGTACATTTTGAATACACTAGACACTGGGACAGAGAGGAGTCCATTTTTTGCAGTGCAAAGAACATGACATCCTTAAGAAGAATGTTTAAAAAGAAGATCGCCACCAAAGGTGGAAAGGGACAGGATGAGTAGGCAAAGGCCGAAGAGGAGGAAACTAGGAAAAGAAATGAAGAAGCTCATAGGTTAGCCAAGAAGTCGAAGGCTGGCTAAAAGGAGACGATGAGGTGAAAAGAAGAGCTGCACAAGAGGCAGCCAGAAAGGCAGAAGGAGCTGCCAAAAGTGAAGAAGAAGAAAGAAAAAGAAAGATAGATGAGGAGCTGAAGAAGCAGGAAGCAGAGAAGATAAAGCTGACACAGGCAGTGACAGAACAATCAGCTTCTGACGCGGCAGACAGTCAGGCTAAGGACTTGGAAAACCCCGACATTCAAGATCCTGAAGTACCCACTTCCAGCACACCAGGATAGTCTATGGTCCCCACCCTTAGGCTAATCCCCTTTGAACATAAGAAAGGGGAAGAGGTACCAGATTTTAATACTATCTTTTATGATAAAGAAAAGAAAAGGATAGTAAAGAGGACTAAGAGGAAGGTTGAAACCAGGGGGCTTTCTGGCAAGATGATAAATGATACAACCATTGCATATGAGACAGACAAAGATCCCAGTTTCACTATCAGAGAAGGGGCTGCATTGATCCATGCTTCAGAGGACAATGTAGATAAAATAATGACGGATCTGGAGCAGTCAAAGAAGTCTTCTTCTCAACTCAAGGATACCCTGAGAAAGGAAAGAGAAGAAAACAATAGGTTAAAGAGAAAGTTTGAAGACATAGAAAAGGAAATCAAGTCTTCAAAGACTGATCTTCAGGTTCTCTAGATAGAGAAGAGATCTATGGAGACCGCCCAAGAATGTCTGGCAAAAGTGCAGTAGGAATACTAGGAGTTAAGGGCTGAAAAGGAGAAATTGCTAAGCAAGATAGGGGACTTGGAACTGCAAAAGGATACCTTGGAAGCAAATGAGAGGCAATCTCAAGGGCAAGAGGAAGAAATTAAAGGGAAGATTACCTCATTGATAGTAGCTTTGGAAGAATCCAGGGAACAGCAGGTTAGTCTTCAGCCTTTTAAGGAGCACGTTCTGGCACAGAGAGCAAATATGCACCAGCTGCAAGTGGCTATAGAGGAGGAAAGATGCAGGGTTTTGCAGGTAGACAGCCAGTTGCAGGATGTTTTGGAGACCTTCTCATATTTTGTTGATAGATCTCATGACATCCTGGAAGTCCTGACAGGAAGGATGGCAAGGTTAGAAGCTAATGAAGAAGCTCTTGCAGAGTTACCCTCAACATATCAACAAGCCCTCAGGCAGGACTACGATTTGTTGGAATTTTCCATCAACGCAGCCGAAGAGTTCAAAAAGGCTGTTAGGAAGACAAGAGGGGCGTGTGCAGAATTATTTAGAAGACTTCTGATTACTTATAATCGATGACAGGCAGAGGCTGAACAAAGAATGGATTCTTTTCCGGACCACAGCCTGTTTGTGGAAATTTTGCAAAAAAGGTATCATGAAGATGAAAGAAGAATACAGCACATTAAATATTTAGACAAACATACCCTAAGGAATGAGGTAGATCATTCCATGATTAGTGTACAGCTGTTAGAAGATCAGCTTCGCCTGAGCATAGCCAGAATAGAAGCCATCAGGAACCAGGCTGCAAAATTCGAAATAAATATTCGATTCTTGGAACCTTCTGAATTTGAAAGTATTGCTTCAGAGGCCTCAGCGTGGAAGAAGTTTTTGAATAATCAAGAGGGGCCCACCTCATGAACATTTTTTCACTTTTGTAATATTTTGTAAATTTTATAAACACTTAGTGAAAGTAAATTTTGGGAGGCAAAGAGTTGGGGAAGCCCAAGAGTCACTCGTGGGCAGCCCAACAGTCTTGTTCTTTGTATAAATATAGGATATTTAGATGGGAAAAGGACTTTTTTCCCAGTTAGATTAGTGAAGACATATTGGAAGAAGAACTATTTCCTTTTGCAATAAAGAATTACAGTTTGTCTGTTGGAGAAAGTTTGGTAGGATGTTCAAATCTTACGCTATGGATTTGTTGAACAGGAACTATTTCGTTTTCAGCTTTTGTCCACTAACCGTGAGATCGTTCTGACTCTTATGACCTATGTTCTTGTTTGAATTATTTTGGGTTTGTTTTATGAAAATGACCACCATGAGTAATGAATACTGTTCATAAGCAATTGGCTATCTAGTTGTTTAATTATCTTTAATTGTTCATGTGTTTGTGGAAGAAGTATCAGCTATCTGTAATTTCTCTTTATAATGCATGCACAAGATACATTACTCATTAATAAGTTACAATCTTGCTCCCTGGGGATAGGTAGGTAGATTTATTTTCTTGTTGTGTGTGTGATTTAGATGCTTGAGAGTTTAAGACGAGAGGTAAGAACTTGCGCATCACATTGTGAACACTCCTACCGTTCTCAATCAATTTGCATGTTAGGTAGGCATTTGCATATCATACTTTAAGTCAAAAATACAAAAATATATACGGTGTATCGGGCCGCAACCAGTAAAACCTTTTATTTTTGTTATTTGACCTACGGTAGCCGGACTGCAAACTGGACGGATTCCCTACACCAAATAGTCACGGGCTATTTGGCAACGTTGACTGGGGAGAATCCCTTGCTGGTGTTGCCTACGATTTTCCAGGCCTCAATAGTTTTTGGCGCTAGAAGGAGGGCCGCTAGTGCATGGCGGGCCGAGGAAACCCATTTTCCCGAGATTACCCCACCAGTGATATTTTTGAAAGCGTCTTGTGACCTGACCCAAATACTTAAGAAAATCTAAAAGGAAAGACTGTCCTATATTGGTATACTCCATGTTGGTTGGATATTTGGAAGAACTGGTAGAAACAACCTATAGGAGGTTTTATAGCCTTTGAATCAATTGGACCCAGATACACCTTACGGTTTTCCTATTCAGACTCCTATTCTTTTATCTCCTCATTTTTCACTCATGGCAGGTATAAATGTAAATCAACCCAACCCACCGCCAGCTTGGAAAGCCAGATCACCGTTGAACCTAACACCTCTGTTGCATAACCTACCCCAAGATTTTGAGAATTTTCTTCCTAAGTTTGATCCAAATGAGAAGGTTGTCGTAGATGACCACTTGCAAAGTTTCTATTTAGCAATAGAAGGACTAAGGGCCGAGGAATATGAGGATGTTGTCTGTAGATTGTTCCCGCATACCCTTAAAGGAGCAGCAGCATCCTAGTACTTTGGTTTTCCTGCAAACTCTATCCCTGATTGGGATACCTTTGAAAGGATTTTCAGAAGTAAATATGCATCCCAAAAGACGCAGGCAGCACTAATGAAATGTCTGGGTGCTTTAAAAAAAAAAGAAATGAGAAGGTGCAAAATTTTACTCAAATATTTTCAACTTACCTCAAGAAATTTTCTACAACTGATAAGGCTTCAGATAAAGTTCTGATTGAGTATTATACCTTAGCTTTAGGCCCTAACTTGGCCATGTTCGCAAAAGCTCAAATTAAGCCTACGTTAGCTGAGACCTATGAAGAGGCAGAAAGAGTAGAGGCTGAGAAGGAAAGTATACAGGATTATCCCGAGCAATCTGGAGAAAAAACTGTCGGGAAAAGAGCCTTATTGTTGTCTAAACCTAAAGAGGAGCAATCACACGATTTTGAGGGAATGTTAAAAATGATGCAAAAACTCTCCAACAAAATAATAGATTTGGAGAAAGAAAAAGAAGCTCAGAAAGCTTATAAGCCCTACTACAAAAAAAGGAGGATAACAACCAATTCAAGACCCCTCCACATAATTCAGCATCAATGAATCTGACAGAGGTAGGGATGGACAATTTATGCACTTTTCACCAACAACCCCATTCTGAAAAGAATTGTCCTCAATGGTTAAATTCGATGACATTGGTAATGAATTAGATTTTGGACTCTAAATTGACTGAGGATAGTGATGAATAGAAAAAGGGTATTCAGACCATAGAAAGACAGGAAAATGATACCACGTTTTTTTGGGATTGTGTCTCGTTGTTTGATATAGAAAAAGGTACTCCTAAACCTGAGAACATACCAACAATGACAAAAGACATGGAATTGATAATTAAAGACAATACAACAATTTCCAAGATTAAGAAGTTGCAAAAGAATGTCAAAAGACAGTTAAAGGACAATATTGAAGATAAAGTACCCGAAGTTACCATTTTCATCCAGGAGACGGAACAAATCAACAAGCCTGCCAAGCTTATGGAAGGGAAATTCGATGTTGATAAGAAAATACTGAAAAGACTGAAGAGCCAGAAAAAGAAGTACCCACTAAAAATCAACCTATGGACGAATACGTCGAGTTACTTGGGGAAGAAAAAGCTAAAACCCCACCTTTCCTTTTGACTCTGGAAATGCTGAATCATAGGGTGCATAATTGTTTGGTAGATTTTGGATCAGCGGTAAATGTTATGCCACTTGTATTTTGCAAGAAAATTAATGGGCAGCCAAAACCTACTGCTTGGGAAGTTATTCAACTAGATAGAACGAATGTCAAAGTAGTGGGGGAAATGAAGAATGTGCTTGTTCGTTCATCTACAAATAACAAGATATGTCAATTTATCGATATTATGGTGGCTGACATACTGGATGGGTATGGGATTATTGTTGATGTATATGTAACTTCGGAATGTATTCTTCTATGTATCTTATATTATTGTAACCCGATGTTTATTCCGGGATGTTTCTATTATGTATTTGAGTCAT
>LPNX010951203.1:33442-44183 GCA_001517045.1 Pseudotsuga menziesii | reverse complement strand
ATAATAGTCTTCCTTCCATGAATTTTTTGTTGTTGTTTTTGAAGTGGAAAAAATGACAAAAAATAAAATAAAATTGGAGTTGGTCCATTTGATAAGAGACGAGCATCATGGACACTACCTATTGAATTTACAATTTAAAACATTGTCTTTGTAGTGGTTATTGTAATTTTTCTAATCATCTTTAATTGTATTTATAATTATAGGGTATCTTTCAATCTCTCGATAATGAAGGTTTCTAACTCAAGAGTGTAGGATCTATACGTAAATATGATTTATTTTTCATCTCCTCTTTGAAAGAATGATGCTTTCAGTATTAACCAATTTCAAATAAATTTGTATAAAAAATTTATTATTTGTCTCGGGCCTACAGTTGATTAATTGTCTCTATGGTTCATATAGGTTTGTTTAGTTGGTGTTTTATGGATTTTTTTCAATCCTCCATGAATTCACAGAGGATTGAAAAAAATCGGGCAACATTTCGGCTTTCCCGAGACACATTTCAAAATTAAACCGGTAGCATAAACGCTATCGGTTGACATAATTTATATATATATAACAAATTAACAAAAAAATTCAATTTAACTACAAATTTTCAAAAATCCGGCAGCATTTCTGCTTGCTGGTACACATTTTAAACATGAAAATTATAAAAAACATACATTTACCAAATTTTATAAATTTATAAAAAAAAAATTTAATTCCATTTAAATTGAAAAACAATTATTTAAATTGTTACCTCTTGGCTCCGACGCCATCGTGATGAGGTTGGGTTGCTTCGGGGTGCTTGGGTTGCTTCTCCTTACGCCGCTCGTCGTTTCTCGGTCGAGCTTCCACAGTGAAATTCTACAAAAAAGATGGCCGCGGCCCCCGCGGCCTCTTTTTATAATTTTTTCGACATAGGCACCTCGGTCGAGGTATTTACCTCGACGGAGGTCCATACCTCGACTGAGTTAATACCTCGGTCGAGGGCTGAACAAAACCTCAGTCGAGGGCTTGATAAAACCTCGGTCGAGGGCTTGTTAAACCCTCGACCAAGGTGCGTTTTTCTGTTTTTGCCGAAATGCGCTTGCCAAAAAGTGTTACCCAGGTCCGCGGATTCACCCATAAAAGAAACCACAACAATAATTATCAAACACGTTAAAATAAATTTAATATTTAAATTATAATTTCAAATTCAAAACATTACATATGTGATACATAAAAAAATTGCATACCTTGATGATTTCTGTTATATTCCAACCTCCATAGGTGAGGTGTCATTATTTGTGGTTTTAATACACTCTCTTCTTTCCCATTGAAAATATGTTTTTCAGTAGTACAAAACCTATGGGTCTTCAAGAGGAGGTTCATATACTCATCAAACACCATATTTCCTAAATATTTTGAATAACGGCACTTCATCTTAGGACCACAAACTAGACATGCAAATTTACCCTATGTTTGATGATGTGCAATAGATGGATTAATGTCAATTATATGATGGATTATTAAAAAAATATGCATGATATATTAAAAGTAATTATATAGTATTAAAGTGCAACAAAACATTACATACCACAAAAATGTGTTAGTCCTATAGCATCATGAATTGTCCATAGAAGCATTCCATGGAATTGAAATCTCTTATGCCTGATTGGTTTGTGAATTTCATAAATAGTGATGACGTTCCATAACTGTATTAGCTCATTGATAAGAGGCTCTTTATATATGTTCATATCTTTAACTTGGTACATACCTAATTGTTTAAAATTAACATAATTACTACCACGGATTGATATATAAGTACATAAATAAATAAACGATATTATGCAAAAAAAGATAAAAATGAAAATGTTACATTCAAAAAATTAATGTAGACAAACCTAGAACAATCATTGTCAACATTATGTGCTCCCTCTTCGTTAACATCTAAGGATGAATGTTATTGTTGATAGAAAAAATAGGCTACACTAAGTAAATAGACCTAATCTCTGTGAATCGATTAACACCATCAATTACCAATGAAAGCCTAATATTAAGAGGTTCACTTTTAAAATATAGCCATTTTTCCTTAATTTCCCTAAATGCATAACCATCTGCAGGAATTCAAAGAACATCATCTTCACGTATGTTCCATGCATGGTAATCCATAAACTGTGCTATGCTTTTTCACTTGAATAGTCACTCCAAATGTGGAATAATAGGAATATGACAAAGAACCTTTTGAGGCACCATTTTTGTTACTTGATCAGTTTGATATCTACCAATGTGACATTTCAGACTTTTAATTTTCGACGCATGTTGTCCATAATATATAATATGATCATTAGGACATGCATCTATACTTCGATACTCCATTCAATTGTCTTTCATAATGGAAAGTAAATCTCGATATGTGCAAGGTAAAATATTTGACGATGGTAACATAAATTCACCTAACAATCTACAAAATAAAAAAAATTAGTTAATGTAAAGAATATTAATCATAAATATTGCATTCTTGTTTAACACATTAATTAATAATAATAAAATGGGAAAAAGTGAACCTTTATGTATATATGATGAAAATTATTACATACCTTAGCATATGTGTCATACAAGTGTTTGAAAAATGATTCATAACCTTTAAGTTCACCAAAATCAATTTAGAAAAGAGAATATTTTCTCTTGACCCTTTATAAAGCCGTTTATTTTCCTTCTTCGTCAAAGGTTCATCATAAATACCATCACTATCCCCATCCTTATCTGGTCAAACGAAAAACTCTTGGATCATTTTATGTGTCCCGTCATCTTCAACTATGTTATGATCGCCATCCATTTACATGGGATCATTAACTTAATCTTCATTATTTGCTTGACTAACTTGCCAGATATAAAAATGGACTAAGATATGAGATACAAGACGAGATCGACTTGTTGAATTTGAAGACTATTGAAGATGCTTATCATGAATCCTCAAGGGTAGAAGAGAAGCTACTAAGAATATTTCATATTATTGTGTTTTCTTAGCAATAAAAAAATAAAAAATAAAAAATAGGTAAAATATTGATAATAAAAATATGAATGGTTAAGTTAGAGATGATGATTTTTTTTCAAATAATTGGTGTTCTTACTCAATGTTTTAAACTTGGAATTGGGAGTTGAACCGATCAAGGGTAAACTCAAACTGGAACCAAAACAAAAAATGAACTGAACCGATTTAATTTCAATGACCCAGACTATTCAAAAATACAAAAAAATACAATTTTAATGAAAAAAAACCATTTTTTAACTCATCCACTTCATCTTATAAACAAGAGCCACGAGGTGGCAATGTACCCGACATTGTCACTAGTTCTTGCCACAAGAGGGATGTTGTAGAAAGAAGAATTTGATAAAGCAAGATCTAGAATATTACTCCATTTATTAACTTTTATATAAAGTTTCGTAGGAGAGAAGAAGTACAAAGCATGATTAAAATTTTATAAGAAGTTCAGTATGAGCGAAGAACATGTACGAACCATGATGTCTCATTACCAGAATAAGCTAGATATCAAGTCTGGAATGACAAGAAGCTATTAGCAAAGAAAAAATCCTTTTGTGTAAGGCACTAGTAATTGTCTAGCAACATGGATGTGTAATTGTAATGTTGCAACATAAGTTGAAAGTTCATTAATTTTGATAGTTGTGTGCAAATGTGGCAAGTAAACTAATGAAAGAAAAAAAATTGTGTCAAAATAAGCTTTGACATTTGATTTGACTATGGACAAATTTGGAATTGTGATAAATACATTTAAATTAGAAAAATAATTTCCTATTTTCAATTATGAATGCGAGTACCCTCTTATGGCGGTGGATAAGGAAGCTTGGAAACAAATGGATAAAGTTAAATCTTAAATTCCATGGCAATCACACGATACCACATGTCAATTCAAAATTGTAAACGGTAATCAATGCAACATTATGTATCTAAGTGACTATTTCAATACAGGGTATTATGCTTTAAACATCAATTTATGTTGGATTTTTGTTGAAACTACTACCAAAAATAAAATATCGAAAATGATTATACTTTAGTTTATCTTAAATTTATTAATCGTGATGCTACTCTTTTTTTTGTATTTTGTATGACTCTTCTTCTTTATATATATATATATATATATATATATATATATATATATATTGATTTTTTATTTTTTAATTCTACTATTTATTAAATCGTTATCAAATTTAAATTATAGTATATGTATGATATGTTCAATTTACATTATTATTATAGGTATTAGCCATACATAAAAAGGTAACAAGATTGCTCTCTAAAGAGAGGATGCAATGATTTTATATAAAACATTTGTTATCTTGCTTTCTAAAGTGGTTGGTTTATATTGTATTCAACAACTTTTTTCCGTTTCACAATTATTTTAATCATATAAATATACCTAATAAGTACATATTATGTATTTTTACTACTTATATGGTAAAATCTTTATATGAAAGTCAAGTAGTATATATAATATATATACTTGTTTCAAGCCCCATATATATATATATATATATATATTCCAATAGGAAAATATCCATCACTCTAAATAAAGAGTGACCATAGACTATTCCAGAGGAACTTTCATTACATCCACAAAGAAGATCAAGGCCTTCACAAAGGAGATCAAGGGTTGAACCCTTAGAAAATCCAAACAACAAGAAAAGGGCTAAACGTTTAGTATATAAAAATATATAAGATCTTGTCTTAACATACCCATATTTTTCGCTAGATTACAAAACCATCTTCCTTCACATGAATTTGATTCTAATTCGCCGTTATTTCCTCTGTCTACAGGTTACCTAGAGCAAGTACCAGAGCTAGATTAGATAGACCATTTGCTTCCATGTTCATCTCTCTTTATACATGTGTAATTATGAATCCGGTGAAAAGTTCCAAAAGCCTTCTTATTGCTCTTAACAATTGTTGTAAATGGGGAGCTTTGATTCAAATCTTCCTATTAACCTAATCAACCACCATTTTGGAGTCCCCAAATACTTGCAGATGAGTTATATTGTTGTTTATATCTAGATTTAGGACCAAATGCAAGGTTGCTAGTTCTGCCTTGTTATTGGTGCAATGCCCAAGAGCAAACTTTGCTTGTGTCTTATGTTGATCAGAGAGGTATAGCACTCCTCCTGAACCTCCCAGTGGAGGGTCTCCTTGTCTTGCACCGTCGAAAAAGGCCCATGGAACTACTTTATTTATCTCTAGAGGAACAATAACTCTTGTTTTTTGCTCTTTTTATTTTTATTTATGCTCCTTGGTCCACTGTATCACAAGAGTTGTCGTTAATTCAGGAGGGATCAATTTATTATTGAAGATTATAGTGTTTCGAGCCCACCATATTCCATAAGAGAAAAGGGATGGGAAAGCATTGTATAAACATACCGATCTTTCAGTCCACCAAGCTTTGGCCTTGTGTTCAAGAGAGACCCCCCGACATCCCTTGATATTTTAGTTCCTTGCACAATGCCTTCCATACAATCTCTGCATAAGAAATAAATTAAACAAATGAGAGATAGTTTCCTCATTTGAATGACAAAGTTCACACCGGCTTGGACCAATCCATCCTCTCTTTTGCAGATTATCCCAAGTTAACTACTTGTTGTTGAGTGTCAACCATAGAGTTATGTTGGCCTTTATGGGACCTTCACTCTTCCACACTTATTTCCACCAATCCAATTTCTCACCCTAAAATTGCTCTAACGACCAGGTCTTGTAGCCTAGTTTAGCCGTGAAATCCCCGTTAGCAATATTTTTGCTCCATACCAATTTATCCTTTGCCTCCTTCAAATAAATAAAATAAGACTCGAGAAGAGAAACATAATCGTTCCATTCTTCCCTAATCCCTTCCTCCAACCCTAAGCCCTCTGAATTCTTCCAAAGGGTTTCCTTGTGCAGGGAAAGAGAGCAAGCTTGGTTTATATATAGACTTTCATATAAATGTTATACCATGTAAGTGATATATGTATATATCACTTACATGGTATAACATTTATATGAAAGTCAAATAACATATATAATATATATTTGTTTCAAACCGTACATATAAAAGTCAATGTAATTACACCGTAAGGCGTTTAACAAGTGGAGTCTACTCTCCAAAATAAATGCTTTTTGGTTTTTCATCCGTTGATATTCTCATCCGACGATTCGGATAATCTCCATAGTTGATGTCCAGTCCACCATTACTGTATTACTGTTGCTGTCCAGTCCGCCATTACTGCCACCACCAGGTGCCGTGTCTTCCTATGTGTCCTTCCGAGATAGATCAAAACCCCCCGCCACTGAATCCTGTTGGGGAAACGAAGGCACCCTAGCCGGCCTTTCTGAGCGAAACAGATAGCAAATCGACATGAAATGCCAAGCTCTTGGCGAGATTCTGGCCGTCTGAGCTTTTCTGGAAACAAGAAGCAGGGGGATTTATCATATCAGAGATATCATCTTCTTTCCATCCTCAATTCCTCAGCCTGGACCCAATATCTCCTAAATAGCCTGCGAGCCATTTTCTGCTGAAGCAATTCCGGGCCTCCATGAGAGTCATATCATCAAAGCTTGGATGTTTCTTGGCCGAATTTGCTAGGTCGACATCGACTTTAACAGAAGAGAAAATCCCTTCAGGAGGTGCAATGTTCATCTCCTGTTTCTTCTCTACGAGGTCACTCCAGAAATCGATTTTCCATGCTGCCTTGGCAACCCAGGCCGGGGCTTGAATCGTGAACCTGTTAAGCACATTTATCGAGAGCGATTTCTCATGGAAGTACCTGTATCTTGATATAATAGCCTTCCCGTTCTTGGGCGAATTGCCTGCGCTTCTTATCAGAGGCTCAGGGCATTCAATAACCCTACTCTTGCTCACTAATTTCCTGCCCGGAATCTCCTTTTTCTTCGTAGATATCTTCGGCAAAGAACTCTTCCAATTAGCTTTCATTTCATTCCAATAAGATTCAAAGTCATTTCCTATTAGCTTTCATTTCTTTTAAAGCTGAGCTCTCTGGGTTCTGGTTTCCTCCCCTTCTAATTCAGCAGAAGCAACTCATGATTCGGCGGCCAGATTGCAGTAGGAGCACTGAGCCACCACCTCTGCGAGTTTTGGAGAGGTAGTTTTCGTTCATCTTTCGTAATTCCCCAATTTTATTGCTGGGTTTTGCTTATGTTTATATATCATGGTTTCAAATCCCCACAAAGTCATCATACATTATTTCTCTGAAAACCCTGAGAATTTTTGTGTTTGGGATATTTATGTCCGTGTAACGGTTGAAATGCCAGCAATGGCAGATGAGAATTCTCGGTGGACGGGGTGGGATTTGAGCACTTGTATGGTTGCAGAGGAGATCAGGTTTCAGAGCGACGATGCACCGTAAGTGTCGTGTTTCATCTTTAGATCAGTCAGGGAGCCTGGATGCTGGCCGTTGAACCCTAATATTGATCCTGGGGGTTTGAATTACCACTACCCGTCTTAACCTATTGAATCTCTAAGGGACAAGAACCTGGAGGTGCACTTGAAGATTGGCCTTACTCTCATATTTGCACGACCTCGACCTATGACTCGGTTTCTTTATCTCTCTGCGTTTCATTGCTTCATCTATCCACAACCTGGTCCTTTCATCTCTCCACGATCTAGCGCTTCCTCTTAGCACGATTGCATGCCTTACTTTGTGTAATCTCCGCGTGGAAACCTATGACCTCTAGATTGCATGATAATTCGAGCTTCATGGAGTCTCTCTGTTTGAGTATTAAAACCAACAATACTTTTATTCTAGATACCACCGAGGAGACCGACTATGTTATCGGGGAGTTGATCAAGCGTGAAGCTTTCTCCTGGTAAAACTACGTGGAGCTCTCTCTAGTGAAAGAGCTAGTGCATTGATTCTTTGAAATAAGAAGAGAACCTGATTTTCTAGATCTGCGCCCCTTTCGATTTCCACGTGGCCATTTCGCTGAGTTTATTGATGCACGCTATCATGGCTGTTAGAATATAATCCGTTAGGGATTATAATATTGTAAATAAATAAATAGGAATAGTTGGAAGCCGAAAAGGCTGGACGGAAGGTTAAACAAACCGTCACATGAATGTATAAATGAATTCTTAGCCATGAATAGAATAATCAATCGGGAGTTATACCTAACAACTGGTATCAGAGCAGGTTGTCTGCCATAACTCCTGCTGCATCTCTGCGCCCTCCTGGCTGCCAGACTGCCTGCCAGTCTGCCCCTGCGCGCATTCATTATGTGCGTTTATTTTCTTAATGGAGAGCCTAACCCTAACACTCCATCTTCAGCTGCGTGGAAGCCCTTTCTTCACAGTCTTGTCTTAAATCTTTTTTTTTGGTGTGTCTGCACTCACACTGTGTTATGAGAAGTCTGTACATTGTTTTGTGGAGATTGAATGAAAGCCACGAATGATAAGTTCTTGCCCGAGCCCTAGACTTGATATCAAATGAGTCCGGCAGTCTCCATCCCGCTAGAATCGTTTTGAATAAAGGCTTCTTCCCACAAGAAGTCGATTCTCATTAGTATGTTCCCTCATCACCAGATCTAAACATTGCAAAAGATCCGGATTCAGTTCCACGTGAAACCCTAATTCTGCATTGAAGCGGCTAGGTATAGTGCGCTCTCCGTTCACTGAGAATTGGATGCTGCAAACCCTAAAATAATATATTCCCTATATGTGTTGTGAGAAGATTGTCGTGAATGATATCATACTTGCTGCACTAAAGACCATACTGCGTGATGAAGACTGATGAATACTGCGCATGATGAATACTGCGTGATGAAGACTGATGAAACTGTGTTGAAGTATGCCTGATACAGCATGGAGCTGCTAACTGCTGTCTGCGTGGACTGAAGTATTGAAGACTGATATACTGGAGAATGTTTCTCTTTTGTGAAGAGACTGCTGATTAAGAGCCACGTTGAAGACTGTATATATTGGAGAAATTAATGTATGCTGGAGATTATTGTATGCTGAATCTGCTGGAGATTATTGTATGTTCTTGCTGAATCTTGTTGGAGATTATCTGCGTTGAAGACAGATAATCTGCGTTGAGATTATCTGCGTGGAGAATGCTTCCTCCGTAAAGAATTGGTGTATCTTGGTGTGAAGACTAGCGTGGAGAATGCTGGTGTTTGAAGACTGGGTTACTGCGTTGAAGACCCATTTACTTTCATATTTTGTGAACTGTGACCTGTGATTGATTTGAAAGCTGTGCGTTGAGTGTTGTAAGAGCTGCGACCCAGTTTTTGGTGAAATCCAGAGCTGCGACTCATGTTGTGAATCTTTGATGCACTCCATTAGTTTCTCTGTCATTAATAATCCTTGCTTCCATAACGTATTCAAAGGTTGCAAAGGATTCTACACCATACGAAAGACCTCCAACGAAGATTTTAGAGTACATGCACTGGAAACCGTTGTAGATGGCCGGCATGTATATTTCAAAGCGAAATGAGACTGCGTCTTGATAAAGCTGCCTGCGTTTTGAAGAAGCCCGTGAGTCTATATGCTGCATGAGATTATATGCTTTTGAGTATATATATATTAATAACCCTTTTGTTGCCATCTCCCATGGAGTCGTTCTGGCGCCCAAGGTTCCAGTGAGCCGGCTTACAATACGCTGCTAGGGTATCCCTTTATGACTGCAAAGACAGTTCTGCGTGAAACCCTAATAGGAGCTGAGGATTATCATTGGTGAAGATTACAAAAGCTCGTCTTCTCTTCAAGAGTGTGCTGCGACCTCCGTTGTTACCTTAGTCCTGCGTGGAGCTGCATTGAATTGCTGCGTCTGCATATTATTTCAAAGACTGCTTTGAAACCATTTATTACTTCCTGCATCTGAAGCTGCGTGACTCCTCCTCCATGTGGAGCTGCGCTTTGATTTGCATGAAGCTGTGTTGAAGACTGCTTGGTTGAAGACAATTGAGGCTGATAATTGCTTCTGCAAAATCAAGTGTGGTGCTTGATAATTGCTGATAATTGCTTATATAGTTTGGTGCTTGAATTTTTGTGCAGTTATATCCTTTGCACACTAATATATTAGCTTCTGGTATTCTGTAGAGTATATATTGTATAACAAGGAATGCTGCTGTGTATTTGAAGCTCGTATATTTTGTATTCTGAAGAATCTTGTGTATGCTCACCTGAAGCTTGCATTGTACACCTTGGTGGAGACTGTAGACCTGCAAGGTTATTGTTTTTCTCTTTGTCATATCAAGTTTATTATTGTAAACTAACAATTGTAAAGATGCTCTCTTTGGCATCTAGTATTGGTGCTGCCCTAGCTGGAAAAGACCAATCCAAAGACCCTTCCAAGGGAGATTGCGGCAAAGAGAGAGGACGAGGAAGAAGAAATTTCAGAGGCAGAGGGGGCAGAAGCAAAAGATCAGACTTGTAGTGCAAGCGTTGCGGAAAGACTGGGCACACATCAGATCAGTGTTGGGCTTCATGGGAATCCATCAAAGACAAGCATAACCAGAAGAAAGATGACCAAGATGCTAGTAAATTTTCTGATTTTTGTATTGTTGCACATTGTAATCTTGGATTTAATGAAATGACTTCTCTTTCATCTTACAAAGATTGTTGGCTGCTTGATACTGGTGCAACATCACACATGACATTCAGAAAAGATTGTTTTGAAGAACTTAATGAATCAATAGATGGCATAGTTTACTTTGCAGATAAGTCAAGTATTAAACCAAAGGGAATGGGCGCCATTCGACTGAAGATGCCTGGATTCCCTGACT
>LPNX010951203.1:14199-30668 GCA_001517045.1 Pseudotsuga menziesii | reverse complement strand
AGCCAAAAAGGCTGGACGGAAGGTTAAACAAACCGTCACATGAATGTATAAATGAATGCTTAGCCATGAATAGAATAATCAATCGGGAGTTATACCTAACAACGGCTTCAACATAAATTGTCTTTGATTGAAAGAACAAATCAGAGGTGTGCGGGGGCAGTGGAAGTTGAACGGAAATCATTAGAATTTCTGCTGAATTGAACAGTTTAGAGAATCTCTGATGTTCGAGCTTAACTCTGCGGCTTGTCCATATCCATTCCCTGCAATCTTTGGGGGCTTCTCAATGTCAAAAGACTGACAATATTACGATAGATAGGCAATGATATCACACTGCCTTGCATATCGAATGGATTGAGGAACTACTTGCTGCCTTAACTTCATAGATGAAATGGGAGTTAGCATTTCTTTGGCGAGCGTTTCACCTGTGGATTGAGATGCAAGTTTGAATTCATCTGGTTTTTTTTTGTTTTCCAACTGCCATGCTAAGTGGATGACTTTTTCGCTCCACTCGGCCTGAATGCTCCACTCAGACAGCCCAACCACCGAATTGAAGAAGTTGATGCTACAAACTCTAAAAATCCTCCGCATTAATATCACAATACATGGAGAGGAAAATAGATAAAAGTTCTCTATTTATCAGAACCCTTGGGTGCTCTACGAGCCTTGTCGACTGTGCTATTTAAAAGCATGGGAAAGCATGCATGAATGGATGCAAAATAAATTGTCAAATACAATGCAATACAGCCCAGCTCCTAGCTTGTACAAAATTTGTAGTGGAAATATTAAACAAACCCTAACCCTGAGCAAATTTTATGAGAGATACATTAGAGGAACCCTAACAACCACAGACGAAAATACCATCGAACAAATATAATTGACTCATTAGGATTAGCCAGGAATTAGAGACCTCCCAGCTATAAACCAGAGAAAAATCATGTGGACAAACTAAATACTAAACTGCAAAAGAAAGAGAGAGGAAGATTCAGAACCTGAACTCCTAGAATTTTCACCTCGCACAAAATCCTCCAACGAGAATCGACTTACTTTCAATGATGGATCGACCAACTCATCCCTGACGAAATATGCAAGGATTGAGAGGTTTATGTTGAGTAGAATTCTGAAAGTTCGGTTTTCTTTATGGGATTCAAAATAATTTATGTTTGAAATTATTTGGGAGGATGACATCTGTCATTCTCGAACAGTTTAGGTGTCGCAATAGATTTAACCAATAATTAACCGTGGATTTCGTTTTCCCAAGCATAAACTTCTTTGAAGGAAAATGGCCACTTCGAGAACTATGGAGTAAAATGATCATTAATGAACTCTCTCATTATGAATGGTACCACCTAGCCCTCGTTAACCCTATCAAGGGCATCGACCAACTCAACTCACAAAGATCCTTCTAGAAGGGTAGGCCCTAGTTTAGCTTGCAAATAAGGTACTGATCAATACTTTTAAGATCTTCTATAAGTCAGCCCCTTTTAAGTTATCATCTTAAAAGCTTTTGTGGGTTCCAATGGTGATAAGAAATAAGAAAGGGTTGAGAATTTGTTGATTGAATTGATTTGAGGTTTATTAAGAGTTTGATTATGTGGATTTGGTTGTTTTCTTTGACATTTATATGAGCCTAGAGGTTTGTTGCTAGATGCAAATTATAGTGGTCAGTATTCAACACAAACTAAGCTTGAAAAATAACATTGTGTTATGATACACTAATATTCTTTGTCGCGCTTTAATATTGTTGTGACAATAGTCATATAGGCATAAATTTTAATCATGTGATATGCATAACATGGTGCATTGATTTTTGTTGTAGACAAGCAACAACACAACACAACATATTGATATAGTTGAAGGGCTCAACAATTAGCACATGGAATACCAATAGTAAAAACTAATCATCTTCCTTGTTTGTCTCTTCCTCTTTGGGATTTGTTGTACTTTGTTCAATATAGACAATATAATAGACTAGAAGACAAAACAACTTTAGTATCTCTTAACTAGAAGATAAATGTCATACCATGACTACTTGAATAGTTAGTTGCTTGGAAATTTTGCTCAACTTCAAATTGTACATACCTTATTATACATTCTCATAAACTTAATGGGAATTTGGAGTTGATTTCTTGTCAATGTTTGTGTGAATGAATATATTAACTTTTACAGTATGAATAGCCAATCTATATATAGGCACAAGTTGTGATCCCTGCTTATTGGTTGGATCAACATGAACAAATATTTCTGTCTTAGGAAAATGCAATACGGAGTTTTCCATCATAGTCGATTACATCTATGAATTAGAGATAAATTCCACTAAAAGTGTGTGCAATTATTTTCACTTATCCATGCATGTGTTACTGAGATGCAAAAATCCCCCTAGGGTTAGCTTAATTGGTTTGACTTGCCATGTTGAAATCATATTGGCTAAAGAGCTCACAAATTCAAATCCACCTCAATCCCTCGAGGTTAAGCATATATGTTCTATGTCAACAACATTTACCTTGTGTCATTCATGAAATGTGAGAAATCCTAGAGAAATTTTTCCATGGAAAAAAACATATCAAGATACATTCTACTAGCTATGAAATAACCAATAATGACTACTAAAAACAACCAAGCATGTGTGGTGGTAGCATAAAGCGTCCCAAGCACCTTAGCACTAGCATTTGGCATTGAAGATATGAGATTGTTCAATGCCTCATAATAGTTTGCCTTGTTGGTTTTGTGACCCCAAAAGGAATAGAAATTCACACTTTTTAATTGTCATCGAGACCATGGGAACTCATCAATGATAGTTTTATATTACCATCCTTTTATATTATCAATCAATCATATTATGAATCATTTTATATTATAGTTTTATATCATCGTCATTTTATGTTATAAATCATAGCCGTTGCAGGAGCAGTTGTTGAGCAGTAGCTTCACATCTCAGCACCTTTAACATAAAGCCTAGGTATTTTATACCATCCTGAAAAACTATATTATGGTGTCGAGGGGATTCACATTTGATATACACTTATAAGCCACTGCACGAGGGTTATGCTAGCGGTTAGCTATATTTGTTTGACTGACCAGGGTTGGGTGAACACTTTCATGGCTTTATCCCGCTACTGGTGTCCCCCGTGAACGAATCTTTATAATTGTTTACAGCGTTGTGGTTATAAGATTCTTGATTATTGTTTAAAATTTTATTCTAATGATAATGGTATGATAAAACCCTAATCATACATTTTGGACATTGAAACTCGGTGGTAAATCTAGCTTAGCTTAGCTTGCAACACGTCGTTGTTATTGGACCCTGGGTACAATTGCTAGTATATACTTGTTTCGATCTATGACACATAAGTCATATATAAGTAAAAAGTAGTTCAACTAAAACAAACTTTATTAAAAGAATAAATTATAAAATATTTAAATTAATATATAAGTTCAAGTTTTTAATTAGAATTTTTCATTTAAGTTCTAATCATAATTTTTTACTGTCCATTAAAGGTTATTATTCTATCCACCGATTAATAACTACATAAAAAAAATTATGCAAAAGATATAACCATATCAATAACCGTGATGACAAGGAAAGTATTTCGGTCGAAACGTTTTGGCTCAAAAATATTTCACACCGATTGAAAAAACAGATCTTCATTTACACAGCTTTTCTGAAAAGGAGGACGTTTATCAGAATTTGTATATTATATCAAAGGATCCTTCTAAAACGCAGCAAAATAATCCAGACACTTTAGCACCATTAATTCCCCAACATGTCCAGTAAAAACTAGACAAATCACTCAATAAAATTTATTGACTCTTTTGCTCTAAAGCCAAAGCCAAACCTTTAAGAATACAAAAAAATTTCAATTTCTAAACGGAAACTAATGCTCCTTACCTGATTATAAATGTGTCTTGCCACGGACAAATAATGTTTTTATTTTAATTATAAATTTACATTTTTATTTAAAAAAAAATATTTTTATTAAAAAATTGTTTATATTTATATTTTATAGTTAATTTTAATTAAATTTATGTTTCTTTATCTGTTACATAATGTGATTCAGAGTCATGTATGGATCCAATATGTGGGTATATAGAATCCTCTCACACCCATGCTTGCCACAATGATTTGTTATGGATATTATCATCAAATTTATCAATTTTTTGTTTTTGAAATTTTATACGTAGAAATCATTTTTTAATAACTGTATTTTTTCACTATGATTTGTTATGGATATTATCATCAAATTTATCAATTTTTTGTTTTTAAAATTTTATAAGTAAAAATCATTTTTTAATAATTGTATTTTTTATATGAGCAATTTATATATATATATCAAATAAATTTCACATTTAAAAAAAATAATTATATTATTAATAATGTAAATAAAAAAAGGGTTAATAATATTTGAATATATATATTTATTTTATATAAATATATAAATATGTTTATAATTCATAAAACTTATAATTAGATTAAGGTAAATGTTTAAGACCTTAATTAAAAAAACCTCTTTACAATTAAGTAAATGCTTAAAACCTTAATTTAAAATTTTATAAGAAAAATATTTAATAAAATGCAAATAGTATAAAAAAGAAAAAGGAAAACTTTAATAAAATGTAAATGCTATGAAAAAGAAAGAAAAAAATATAAAGTAAAAAAAATTATATAAAACAAAAACAAGTTAGTGTGAGAATAATTAAATATTATATTTGTTAAAAAAGTCTATATAAAATATAATCATGTGCAACTCACATTAAATTGAAAAATAATTAATATAATACAAATATCATACTCAATTATATTATAATTGTTATTAAAAAATTTGAATTTAAAAAAACAAATGAAAAAATAGGTTAATTAACTTTAATTTGTAATGTTAATAAAATTTCTAAATTTGGAAAAAAATATTAATTTATTTAGTAAAGTAGCATTGAGATTTTAAATTTTTGTTTACAATGCAACTCAAGGAATATCATTAAAATGATACTTTCAAATTAAAGAAGCATTTTAATTGATATTTCGGGTTTTAAAGTTTAATAAAGTTTTGATAGACATAGAAGCCACATATTAATAAAAGTATTTGATAAAATAATAAACCTAGAAATCGTGAAACTGCAATACATGACAATTAGCTGGAAATTCGAACACGCGACAAAAGAATAAGGTAAGTGAGATAGAAGCCCTAACACAGTCAGCGTGGTCCCTGCTAATCTCCTCCCATCACGTACGGAGATGGCGATTCTTGATTGGAAGGTAAAGAGACCCTATCGCGTGGTTACTCTAGTCTTTCCGTTGGCTTGCAACTAGGCCGCTTCTTGGATTACTTAGGTCGTCGATCTTTCTCTCCGTGTCTTGAACTCATGACATTCTCCCGTCCAATTCTCTTGGAGGATGCACGTAGGGGATGAGGGTCAGAAGCGGAAGAATCCATCCATTGTTATTTCACCTACGCCACTCCAAGGCAGTGGATTCATTTGTCATTCATTTTATTTTAATTTAATGAGTATGAGGCCATGCTAAGGCAATGGAATTCATCTTAGTTTACATGGAATTTGTTTTCCTGCCAAAGTGCAAATTGCATACTCCTCAAATTTACTAACAACTAATAACTACCTAGGATATATTTGCCTTGTGATTTGGGAGTTGCTTAAAATCTATTATTAGCTAAAAATAACTGAACAGTGCAACACAAGGAATTTATCCAAACTAATAATCTAATCTAGTTTACAAAATTTGCAATTTACAGAGTTAAATTCATTTATTCTTTTCTTTCTTCTAGCATTATTATTTGACTCAATTCGTATTCATACTCATTCTCTGTATCACAGTAATTATCCTCAGATTCTTCAATTGTCTGTTTACCCTGTCTCCTTCCTTCTTTTCTCTTGTGCTGAAACACAAAGCCCAATTACTTACATGCAAGTAAATAAACCATCCATATAAACATAAAGACAAAGGGCATACCTGTACCTGCACTTGTTCTTCCCGCGACTCGAACACAGCATCTGCCAAAACTCTGTAGCTTTCGTACTCTATGAGATTCCACTCATTGTCATATACTTGTACCAGCAGGCCCAAAATCAAAATGCAATAACCATCATACATAAATTTATACAGCTCAAATGTAATTATACCTTGAGCAAACGCTTCAGGACTGGAGATACATCATTACTTGTAAGGCCCAAAGGCTTCATGGCTTTGAGAGCTCTCATGAATTTCTCGTTCCCCATTTTTGACAGCTCAAATATGTCAAACTTCCTCAAGCTCTATGTTGAAACGGGGTAAAATTCGAATCTAAAAACATACATGCATGTGTCGCTCTCTCTCTGGGTCTCTCTGCATGAAGAAATCAACGCAGGAGAGCAGAGGTGATGAGTATTTGTTGTGTTGTAGGGAATAAAAAATGCATGTGAAAGAAATCACAGATTTACTTGTAACATGAAATCGTTGATCTTATTGCATGTATGTACCATAGCCCATCGTGATTCTGACCTGGACTCTCATTGTGACAGCCTCTCCTTCCGTGGCCACCACACAAGCTATTATCAACACAATAGTGAAACTCTGTTACTTCCTATAATTAATTCAACACCATGTAAGAATTCAGAACATCAAACAAATATCAACTATGTCAACAACTTATTACAACAATTGTTATCAGTTTTCATTGCATTAAAATGAATCTGTCAATTCAAAACACAGACACAGGGAAGGTGAAATTAAAATTAAGGCTGGTCTAGAAATCTGAGGCTAAATTTTAGGCCTTCTCGGTCCATTTCTTGAAGTAATTCAGCACATGAGAGTTCATGGGGCCTGTATAAATCGAGAATTCTTTGTCGATCAAAGGTTTTGGTAATGTGAGCGTACAATTTGAATGTTGTACTAGAGATGGTTGCACGATATCAAAGCTACAGGTAGGGTGTTCTGATGTGGCACCTGAGCCTGGCTGTAAACCACACAGCTCATTTAATTTTAGTATGCCGGCCATTAACCAGAACATTGAATGGATTTATGAATGATAATCATGCATTGGAAAATTGGCGTGTGAGATTGGAAAAGATTCACATTTTTTTGGGTTCTCCAGACCTCGAAATCCACAAAGTGTAGTCTACCTGCTTGGAAAGAACGATTCTATCTAGTATTTGTGGATGTTCAAGTATTGCAGATTTATGTTTTGTCATCATCCAAATAGCTTTGAATTTGGCAAGAAGGCTTTCTGTCCAAAAAAACGAAAACCATTTTTTAATACATGACCTGAAGGCTCTCTGTCCAAAGAAAAGAAACTCATTTTTCAATACATGACAGTGTGAATGCAACAGAAACTCATTTTTCAATACATGACAGTGTGAATGCTTACGGTAGCTCACCACCCCTGTCTTGGGACACAAAGTCCCAAGCAAAGGTCACATGCAGAAGACAACTAAAAACCAAGTTAAATAAATATTTAAATCATTCAAAAAAATAAAAATTAATCCCAACTGCAATAAAAACATTTAAAAAATTAAAAATTAAAATATGCTTTTGAATTAATCACCTGAGTGAATCATATATATCCTTTGGAGGGCATACATCGATTCTCCATTGTATTATATTAAAAAAGAACAGGGATATCCTTAATAGTATGTTGAAAAGACAATCTTTTGGAGAATCTAAACTAACAATTACCAGTCTGCCCACCGTAGTCTCATTCACACACCTTAAGATGTCTGGCACAAAATCATCATTTTCTACTTAAGTAAGTTCGTAGTTGGGTCTTGGGATACAAATTCCCAGGCCTACGCCACCTATATACACCAATAGTAAACAAGATAAATCCAAATTAAAATTTCCCCCCAAAAAATTTGATACAAAATATAGCAAAAAACATTAAGAATGTGAAAAATTTAAACCAACCTCCTAAATTAATTCACCTAAGCGAATCATATATATCCCCTGTCAAGAACATAACAAGATTAAAAATTATTTTATTATAAAGAGGGATTAAACATTGTTTTATTATTAAGAACCCCTGTGATATAAAAGTAACAAATGAGTTAAAAAAGGTATATATATTTTAGAAAGGGACACACCTTATCAACTTTTGGAGCTTACATATTATTCAATGTATGGGAGACACATGTGTAGAAGTTCTTACATGAAAGATCACCCATGTTTAATCATGTTATGTTTCACGTATGATATATACGACTTCGCTCCAACTCAAATGTTGAACACCTTGTTTCCTAAGTTGAATGGGGTTTAATGCATTAATCAAACCCAACTTAATGATTATGTAATTCTTCCTTGATTAGTTCATGGACTCCAAAGAATATCTGGTAGTTTATGTCTGTCAAACTTCAAAGAGGGGGCAATTGATAAAGTAATTATATGGGACTTGATTGAGTGTTGTCCCTCCATGGATTGTGGAATATGTTTGACGAGCATGTTGAATATGTGTATTTGATCGATTTTATTTGGGCTCAGTCGGTTTGGTATTGAAATGGTTGGTTTAAAAATCGTGTCAGTCGGTTCAATACCGAACCAATGCCCAGGTCGAGTTTTGTGACGGTTTGAGTTTGGAGTTTGTCTGGTCAGTCAAAACGGTCGGTTCTGGTTTCAATCGGACTAGTTTTAAAACTATGTTCCTACTTAGTCAATGTTTATGGCACTTAGGAGCATACTTGTGGAGGTAAACCTCATAATGGTGCCAGTATAACACGTGTATGTCAAATATTTCAATTATATGGCATATGTGGTGTTTTTAGATTGTGTACATGGTCCATGAGCTATACATTCTATTTTAGTCCCTAAAATGATGATGTTCATCCTTGAACCATTTCCAAGGCCTCGAGAACTATCCATGCTTTACACAACCTTAAAATGGAACCAATATGACACATATTGTTTCCCTTAAATTCATTCCATAGGGTAAGTGTGGTGTTTTTGGACAATGTATATGGTATATGAGTACTAAAATCAGATTTCCAGTCTTCTAGTGTTGTTGTGCCTCCTCAAATGATGTCCATACAACACTTGAATACTAAATCCTACATGGTCCACAAGCAATAAAATATTAGTTTACATCCTAGAATATTATTATTCCTCCTTGGAAAACATCCAAGGGCCCAAGAACTATCATTAATGCACAAAAACTCATAATGATTCCCTTGCAAAACTTGTAGACCAAATATTATATTACATGGTTTTGTGATGGTTTTGGTCAATGTGCATGGACCATGATCCATAAAAACATCTTTTATGCCCTAATACGTTGACATGCTCCTAGGCCCCCTTGACAACCAACCATGGTTTGGAAAGCCTCATAATCACATCCATATGACACATGTAGGAAAATATCATATTTACAAGGGTTGTGTGCAGGTTTATGACCTTAAACATGGATGAGCATTAATTCATGGTACATGCTAAAATATAGGGTCTTAGGACATAACATTCATCTCTAGGGCTCCTGGGCCACGCGTGGGGCCTTAGGCCACCACACAAACCTTACATAGTGAATATTTCGCATATGAGTGAGATATTGTGGTCATTTTGAGGTTTATTCTAATAGTGATGGTTTTAATGACCTAGCCCATTTTCATGGTAAAATCCAATGTCCTAGCACAATTTTTTTTCCTTTAGGGATCATGGCCCATGTTGGGCCCCTAATACATTACACAAGTCATACGTATCAAATTTTTGGCTTGCATGATACCATGGATGGTTTTGAAGGTCCGAGACATGCTATGAGATTGATAACCAAGGTTTAGGACCATGTAACTGCCGCCAAGTCTTATAGTCCATGAAACATTCCCCCAACCACTGACCAAACCCTACATAGGGAATCTTTAGCATGATATATTCTCACAATTTGAGAGTTAACACACTAAAGATGTTTCTTGACTCCCATGCCATTGTTCAATGCCAAAAAAGGGTATTAGGGCATTATGTTTGTCTATAGGGCTCACAAGCAATGTGTTGACTCCTATGGTATCACATATTCACTAAATATGGAATCTTTGGCTTATGAGTTCGATACTATAGGAATTTTTATAAGGTTTGTCATACTAGTTATTCTTCTAAATGAATATTCCATGGCATGGGGACAAAATTAGGTTCTTATTATATAGTATTTGGATCTTGGGTTCATGGACCATATGTGGGGTTTTGATCCACCACATACTCCCCATAAAGAGAATGTTTAGAAGGTGAGTAATATGCAATGTGCATTTTTAGGTTTTTCATGCCAATGACTATTCTATCAACCCAATCCATGGCTTAAGGTCAATATTGTTAATACAACTCCAAACCCAAATCTTCTCCACTCTGAAGGACACTCTCAGATATTTCTTAGTGATCGACAAGCCAGTGTATCCTATTAAGGAGTGATAAAACCTAACTCATCATAAACCACTTAAACCATAGCCCCTTATATAACATTGAAGCCCTAATCCACCTATCCCTTGAGCGCTTAACCCCTTAAGCCATTAACCACTTAAACCCTAACCCCTTATGCCCCTAATCCCTTAATCCACCTAACCCTTAAGCCCTTAACACCCTAACCTAGACTAACTTCTGTAATTGTCTTCTTTGTAACTGTCAACATGAGATCACCAATTTGGGATATTTTCCCATCGAAACCCTCTACAAATTTTAGTGTGACTTGGTCAGTGTACTATCCCAAAAACTTTTAAAAGAAAGAGATCACCCACCTCGTGGCCCTAAATGTATCTTTGCATGCATTGTATTCATGAAACCATTCTAAGACTTGAATGGACATGGGTTTTTGTCTATCAACCCCCTGCTTCCCCAATATTCTTCCTCAAAACACTATAAGAGTCCACAAGCAAATATATAGATTCATTATCTCAACACTTCACAATTCTCAGTTGGATAAGTTTGAAATGAAGAATAGAAAGCGATTAGGGTTTTAAATAGGAATGGGTTTGAAAATTATAACTTAGGAAACTCATATGCTAGGTGTGGGAGTGTATTTTTCAAGACTTAGATAGTAAGAATCACATCTAGAATGTGGGTCTTAATAGTATTTTCCTTAACTATAGGTCTAACCCTTTATATCTTTATCAATCATTGTAAAGGTAAAGGTATGGTTAGTTACAGAGAGTCTTAAATAGGTTCTAAGCATGGATGACACTGTACCTAGTCCATAAAAGTTGTTAAAAGACAAGTTAATCCCCGTGATATCCATAGTGGATTGTAGATTCACCCCACTGTTGATTACAAGAACCTACACAATCAAACCTATACTAAGGATGTACTTACATAGATATTTATTTACAAACCCTTATAAGAAGCATAAAACAATAAATAGTGCTAACGTTATACATATATACACAAGAAAAAAGGATATTATGAGGTACATTATAGTAGTTCTTTGAGGCATTGCACATGGCTCTAGATGTCTCAATGGTTTCTTTAGAGCCAAAGGCATGGTATTAATAACTAGAGTGGCATTCCCAAGTCCCTAGGACACCTTCATAATTATCAAAACCATCTAATGGCACGAAAATCATGAACCATAGGATAGTGATACCCTCAACAAGTGATATAGGAGCATCGAGTCAAATTCCTCTAAGTTTTTGATTGAGTAGGAAGCGTTATTTTTTTGCTTCAACATAATCATTTCTAGAAGGACAGGGTTAGTTGTTGAATAATTGAAATTGGGTTTATAGATAGGATTAGTTTGATTGTAATAAATGTCAATTTTCCACTAATGTCCTCAAATATTGAAAGAGGTTGCTCGAGGATAGATTAGTTGTAGAATTACTTTCTTAGGATTTCAGGTCCTGTTGTTTCAGGTCTGACAGGTTTGATGGAGTTCTATATAAGTGTCAAATGTAATAATAAAAAGTAAGAGTGTGAGCAGAAGAGAGTGTGGAGTGTGCAGTGGTTAATGGTTAATGAAATAAAGAACATAGTGATAGCCTCTACATGAATATTTGTAAATTCTTTATCTTCTTTTCAATAACTTGAAGCATGTTTAAATTCTTTGTGTCTATGAATCTTTAGTATTGATAGAATTGTTTAGAGAATTCATGAAGACGAAGATGTGTCCATGCGAGTGCAACAAGAATGAAAATTGATCGTTTCAATGATCAATTGGATTGTAATAGTATGAGTTAAAAACCTGCGACTTAGACCGATCTACGGTTGTGGATGAATTACGCAAGAGAAAAATGTACGGGAGATAATAGATCCGCGAAGTCAAAGTGAGGTTCTACACTTGACTATAGATCAATGGACAGGGAAGAGTCTGCAAGAGTTCAACAGTCAAGAATGGCTTCTGCAATGCTAAGGTGCATGATTGTTAAAGATGTGGAAAGTTAATTGCGGAAGAAAATTTGGGGGAGACAAATTGTGGAAGCAGTTTGAGAAAGTCAAAAAGCAGGTCCCGCAATCCACAATCCGAAATTGCGGAAATAGAGTTGCGGAAACTCAATTGCGGAAATAGTGTTGCGAAAATAGAATTGCGGAATAAAAGTTGTGGAAGAAGAATTTAATCAGCGATTTAGGCTAATTAGGATCTGTTTAGGCTTGCTAGCTCTTACTTTCCATCAGTTTTGGTATCAGAGCCTATATAAGGATGCCACCAAGGACAAGACGAGCATGTGGAGTTCTAGTAGGAGGTGATCGAGGAAGACACGTTGTAGAGACAGACACATGAAGGGAATTAAGATAGCTCCAAGCTAGGATGGAGGCTATGGAGAGAAATAATTCAGAAACTATAGATACTAGTGATGAAGGAGAATCCTCTAAAGAACAGCAAGAGGATATTTTTGAAGAAATGAAGGTATTAAAGATTTTGGTAAAAGATAATAACAAACCTATAGTTGAAGTTCCCATGTATGAAGGTAACTTGAACGTTGAAGAACTTATGGACTGGAACAATGCTCTAGCAAGGTACTTTGATTTTGAATAAATTGAGGATAAAAAGAAGGTGAAATATGCAGCAACCAGACTAAACGGATATGCATCTATTTGGTGGGATGAACTTCAGATCCATAGAACTTCAGATCCATAGAGAAAGAAGAGTTAAGTCCAAAATCAAAACCTGGGATAAAATGTTAGATAAAATTAAAATTCAATTTATGCGTAAGGATTATCAGTTGACTCTCCTTAGACAGTTACATAATCTTAGACAAAAGGGTATGTCTATTAAAGAATACATAGAACAATTCTTTAAGCTGAGTATTAGAGTTGGATGGACACAATGGGACATAGAACGAGTGGCCAGATATAAAAATCGACTGATATATGAGATACAAGACAAGACCAGCTTGTTGAATTTGAAGATAATTGAATATTCTTATCAGGAAGCCTCAAGGATAGAAGAGAAGCTACTAAGAAAAAAAAGCAAAAGAATAGAGGAAGAAGTACATCAAGATGGAAAGTATCTCCAAACAGAGGAGGTAAGTTACAGACTCCTAAAGATGAGGCAGAAGGTTCTACCAACTAGACACCCCAAAGAGGGGGATTCGGGGGAGGTAGTTTTAATTCTAGAGGAAGAGGCAAAAATAGAGAATTGAAATGATATACAAGTAAAGAGATTGGACACATGTCATGGGCGTGTCCAAAGAACAAACCTACAGCTCAGAGGAATGCAAATATTCTTAAGGCTGGAAAGGAGTTGAATGAAGAAGCTGAGATGAATAACCCTACCGAGGAAGGAGAATCTCTTATGGTGAAGAGAGTGTTAGTGAAACAAGAGAATAAAGTTCATGAACCATCCCAAAGGAAGAGTTTGTTCAAGACTAAGTGCAAGTCACAAGGGAAGTGTTGTAAGATGGTTATTGAGAATGGTAGTACAGATAATTTAGTCTCCACTAAGATGGTAGAGAAGGTGAGATTGAAGAAGATGAAACATCCCACTCCTTATAAAGTGTCCTAGTTGTAGAAAGGACATCAACTCTTGGTGAATGGGAAGTGCAATGTGGAGTTTCAAATTGGTATTATAAAGATTTGGTATTATGTGATATAATTCCTATGGATGTATGCCATATACTCTTAGGGAGGCCATGGTTATATGACAGAAAAATTGTTCATGATGGAAGGAAAAACACTTATTCTCTATAAAAGGATGGAAAGAAGCATACATTATTACCTTTGAAAGATGAAGCATCCCAAGAAGATTTAGGATCCAATATTTTGTTGATGACTGGGAAATAACTATTACAAGAAGTCAAGAAAGAAGAAGAATTGCATTTTTCTCCTGTTGGTAAACCAAAGGTAATTTTAACTTCTACAAATTTAGATGATTTGCCTACTGAAGCTAGAATCTTGCTTGATGATTATGTTGATATTATTTTGGATGAGTTACCAAATGCTTTACCTCCTATGAGAAGTATTAGTCATCATATTGACTTAATACTTGGTGCAAATTTTCCTAATAAGGCAGCGTACATGTTGACTCCTCAAGAGAATGAAGAGATCAAACACCAATTTCAAGAGCTATTGGATAAAGGTTTGGTGAAATAAAGCTTGAGTCCTTGTGCAATACCCATTGTGCTTAGCCCAAAGAAGGATGATGGATGGCATATGCGCACTGACTCCCGAGTAATCAATAAGATCACTATTAGGTACAGATTCTCTTTACCCCACATTGATGATTTGATGTATTGTCTGAGTGGGTCTAAATACTTTTCAAAGATAGACTTGAAAAGTGGTTATCATCAAATAGGGATCACAGAAGGGGATGAATGGGAGACTGCATTCAAGACTAACAATGGATTGTATGAGTGTTTATTAATTCCATTTGGGCTTACTAATGCACCTAGTACTTTTATGAGATTGATGAATGAGGTCTTGAAGGAATACGTTGGAAAATTTGTGATAGTGTATCTGGATGATATTATGATTTCCAGTCATAACAAAGAATATCATTTGAGACATTTTAAATTGGTGTTGGAAACCCTGCAAAAAGAGAAGCTGCTGATAAATCTGAAAAAGTGTAGTTTCCTAAAGAAAGAATTTATTTATTTTGGATTCATGGTTTCAGAAGAAGGGTTAAAAATGGATCCAGAAAAGGTGCAAGCGATTCTTAATTGGCCAACTCCGAGGAATGTGTATGAGGTAAGAAGTTTTCATGGTCTTGCAATTTTATATAGAAAATTCATCAATAATTTTAGTCAAATTTGTGCACCTATGATAGACACCTTCAGGGGAAGTAGAGAACCTTTCAAATGGACAAAAGCAGCTGACCAAAATTTCAAATTGATGAAGAAGAAGATTACTAAGAAGAATGTTTTGGCTTTATCAAGTTTTGACAAAGTTCTTCAAGTAGAGGTAGATTCTAGTGGGATAGAAATAGGCCGAGTTGTTCTGAGTCAAGAACAGAGACCAGTAGCATACTTCAGTGAGAAGTTAAATTTGGCAAAAAAAAAATATTCCTCAAATGACAAAGAATTGTATGTTGTTCTGCAAGCTCTCAAGAAGTGGAGGCATTACTTGTTGCCCAAAGAGTTTGTGCTATATTCAGATATTCATGGTTTTCAATTTATAAATATTCAACCTAAATTGAATCAGAACCATGCTAAGTGGGTATATTTTTTGCAGAAATTTACCTTTGTGATCAAGCATACAAGTGGAAAATATAATAAAGTAGTTGATGCCTTAAGCAGATTAAATTTGTTCTTGCGGGAGATTAAGGTCAGAACTTTAGGATTTGAAAATTTGGTTATTATGTATATGGAAGATGTGGATTTTAAGGATATATATGCAACCTGTGAGAATCTAGTATCCCACGATAGAATTCAATGGTTGGAATACATGCTATAAGAAGGATTGTTGTTTAGAAATGGTAAATTGTGCATTCCTAAATGTTCTGTGAGATAAAATCCGATACAGAAGAAACACTGTGGAGGTTTTTCAGGTCATTTTGGACAAGACAAAACATTGAGAACTTTTTATTTTTGGCCACAAATGAAGGAGGATGTGAAGAAGCTTGTTGAAAATTGCAGGATAGGTCAACATGCCAAAGGAAGGAGACAAAATACTGGATTGTATCAACCCCAACCTATTCCATCTAGGCTTTGGGATTCCATTAGTATGGATTTTGTTCTGGGATTTCCTAGAACTAAAAGGGGAAATGATTCTATTTATGTAGTAGTGGATATGTTTTCAAAAATGACTCATTTTATTGCTTGTAAGAAGACTAATGATGCAGCCAATATTGCTAGTTTGTTCTTTTCAGAAATTGTGAAGTTGCATGGTCTACCTTTGAGCATTATGTTTAACAGGGATACTAAATTTGTTGGTCATTTTTGGAGAACTTTATGGAAGAAATTGGGTACAAATATTAGTTTTATCTCTACTTGTCATCTTCAGACTTATGGTCAGTATGAAGTGGTAAATAGGAGCTTGGGAAATATGTTAAGAAGTCTTGTCTATGAGAATCCAAAACAATGGGATTTAGCTCTTACTCAAACTAAGTTTTCTTATAATGATTCACCTAACAGGACTACAAGAATGAGTCCTT
>LPNX010951203.1:0-13235 GCA_001517045.1 Pseudotsuga menziesii | reverse complement strand
AATGAAAGAACATATACAGAGTCATAATAATAAACATTTTTCAAAGATAACAAAGATACAGTAAACACATATTCTATTAAATGGCGGAAATAGAACAGACTATAATACAATTGCTAGAATGGTGGTAGCTATCTCTGAGAAGATATGTGGCTGCTACGCTCATTCGTGCCAAGCTGAATACAAAATGAGGCCAAAGGGGCCTATTTATAATAATAATGAGATGAGAACCCAAAAGTCCCAAAACGTAACCCTAGAAGATGAACCTTCATAAAGTTTGCGGCCCAAAGGTGGTAAGTTGAACAGTCAACTTCCCGGGGTCATAACTTTTGCATACGATCTCTGATTTGGTCGTTCGATAGCTCGTTGGAAAGGTATATCTAAGATTTACAAGATTAGATGGAAAACAATTGGCCCCTAATCTCCAAAAAACGTCGTTTAAGGCCTCAAAACGGCCCCAGAATTTTAGGACTCGAAAAACTGCCGAAAAATAACTAGGAAATTGCCACAATGGATAATTGTTTTGAGCCAGTGGAATAGGTGGGTAGCCACCGATCTCCATCTGGATCAAGATAGGATTAGTTTGATTGTAATAAATGGAAATTTTCCATTGATGTCCTCGATTCTTGCAAGAGGTTGCTCGAGGATATATTAGTTGTAGATTTACTTTCTTTGGAGTTCAGATCCCAATGTTTCAAATCTGACAATTTTGATGGAGTTCTACATAAGTGTCAAATGTAATAATCAAAAGTAAGAGAGTGAGAAGAAGAGACTGTGTAGTGTGCATTGGTTAATGGTTAATGAAATGAAGAACATAGTGATATCCTCTGCGTGAATATTTGTAAATTATTTATCTTCTTTTCAATAACCAGAAACATGTTTAAATTCTTTGTGTCTATGAATCTTTAGTATTGATATATTGTTTAGAGGTTTCATGCAGATGGAGATGTGTCCATGTAAGTGCAACATGAATGAAAATTAATCGTTTCAATGATCAATTTGACTGTAATAATATGATTTAAAAACCTGTGACTTAGACAGATCTACAGTTGTGGATGAATTTTGAAAGAGAAAAGTGTATAGGAGATAATAGATCCACAAATTCAAAGTGAAGTTCTACACTTGATCATATATCAATGGACAAGGAAGAGTACGCAAGAGATCAATGGTCAAGAATGGACTCTGCAATGCTAAGGTTCAAGCCTATTAAAGTTGTGGAAAGTTAATTGCGGAAGAATAGTTGTAGGAGAAGAGTTGCAGAAGCAGTTCGAGAAAAGTTGAAAAGTAGGTCCCACAATCTGCAATTACAGAAACAAAGTTGTAGAAACTCAATTGCGGAAATACAGTTGCAGAAACAGAGTTGGAGAAATAGAGTTGTGGAAACAGCATTGCGGAAATAGAATTGCAGAATCGAAGTTGTGGAAGAATATTTTAATCAACAATTTAGGCTGATTAGGAATCATTTTAGGCCTACTATCTCTTATATGCCATCAAAATGACATTTATGGTTAATGGAGGAATCCTACTTAGTTCTATGTAAATAGAATATCCCTTTATAGCCTGAGGTTTAGGCCTCTTCCACTAAACATGTTCAAATACCCAAGGCCACACAACCTAGATGCATAGTGCCATAGATACCACTCCCAAGTCATGCATGGTGCTTTGAGGAAGTGTTCATGGATTTGAATGCCTCAACAATTTCTTTAGGGATAAAGAAATGGTTTTCTTCCCTACAAAATCATTCCTAAGAGCTGAGACACCTACTACACAAAATACCCTAATGGTGCAACCATTCTCAATCATAGGATAATTATATAGTGATGAGGTAATATGTGGTTTGTGGATACCACCTCCTTACTAAGCAAAACCCTAGTTTCCAAAATCGTCACATAAGGTGATCCTTGAGCCATGGAACTAGAGGAGAGGGGCACCACTAGCACTATCATGACATCTCAAATCCAACAGATTCGACGGTTCATCGATCTAATCCATGGTCATAATTCTATGGCATGTTGAAGCTCACCTCCCAGAGGCTTTCAAGGACACTTGTTGAATCCCTACCTGTGGGTTTAGAATATATAACTATGAAAAAAAATGGGTTTCAGGATGTCTTGTAAGTGTGTTTAGGCAGGTTCCATGTGGGAATGCTAGCCACAAGTTATTGGTCAAGGAATTTGCAAAGTTGACTTATACATGTGCAAAAATTGCACATTCCATTACTAAGCAAAACCCTAGTTTCTAAAATATACATAAGAGAGGATCCATGGGGCCATGGAACCAGAGGAGAGGGGAAACCCTAGCACTATCCTAACGCCATGAATCCAACATAATCGACGGTTTTTTGATGCGCCACGATAACCATTTATGGCACGTTGAAGTTCAACTCCTAGAGGCTTTCAAGAACACCTATTAATCCCTACCTAGGGCTTAGAATTCTAGCTGTGTAACAAAAATGGGTTTTGGGAGGTCTTGAAAGTTTGTTTAGGAAGTTTCCATGTGCGAACGATAGCCATAAGTTCTTGATCGAGGAATTTGCAAACTTGATCCCTATGTGCAAAAATTGCACATTCCATTACTGAACAAAACCCTAGTTTCCAAAATATACCTAAAAGAGGATCCTTGGTCTATGGAACCAGAGGAGAGGGGAACCCCTAACACTATCTTGACATCCTTAATCAAATGAATTTGATGGTTCATCGATTTGAGCCACATTCACAATTCTATATCACGTTGAGTCTCACCTCCCAGAGGCTTTCATGGACACATGATGAATCCCTACCCGGGGCTTAAAATTATAACCATGCAACAAAACGAGGTTCTGAGAGATCCTTCAAGTGTGTTTAGGAAATTCCCACATGGTAACGGTAGCCATAAGTTCTTGGTAGAGGAATTTGCAAAGTTGACCCCTATGTGTAAAAATTGCACATTCTATTACTAAGCAAAACCCTAGTTTCCAAAATATACCTAAAATAGGATCCCTTCGCCATGGAACCAAAGGGGATGGGAACCCCTAGCACTATCCTGATGTATTGAATCCAATGGAGTTGAATTTTCGTTGATATGATCTGCGATCATCATTCTATGGAAATTTGAAGCTCACCACCCATAGGCTTTCAAGGGCACCTGCTGAATCCCTACCCGGGGCTTAGAATTCTAACCGTGCAATAAAATTAGGTTATGTGAGGTCCTGGAAGTTTGTTTAGGAAATTTCCACATGGGAAATCTAGATACAATTTCTCGGTTGAGTAATTTGCAAAGTTGACCCCCGTGTGCAAAAATTGTGCATTCCATTACTGAGCAAAACCCAAGTTTCAAAAATATACCTAAAATAGGATCCTTGGGACATGGAACTAGAGGAGAGGGGAACTTATATCACTATCCCAATGTCTCGAATCCAACGGATTCAAAGTCTCATCACTCTAAGCCACGATCATCATTCTATGGCACTTTGAAGCTCACCTCCTAGAGGCTTCCAAGGACACCTGTTGAATCCCTACCCAAGGATTAGAATTATAATCTTACAACAAAAATGGGTTCCAATATTTCCTGGAAGTGTTCTTAGGTAGGTTTCATGTGGGATTCTAGCCACAATTTCTTAGTCAAGGAATTTGCAAAGTTGACCCCTATGTGCAAAAATTGCACATTCCATTACTGAACAAAACCCTAATTTCCAAACTCTACCTAAAATGGGATCCCAGGGCCATGGAACCAGAGGAGAGGGGAAATCCTAGCACTATACCTATGTCCTGAATCCAATGGATTCGATGGTTCGTCGATCCGATCTAGGGTCATCATTCTATGGCAATTTGAAAATCACCTCCTAAAGGATTTCACGGACACCTGTTGAATCCCTACCTAGTGCTTAGAATCCTAATTGTGCAACAAGACTAAGTTCAATGAGGTCCTGCAAGTGTGTTTATGAAATTTCCATGTGGGAACGCTAGCCACAGGTTCTCAGTCAAGGAATTTGTAAATTTGACCCCCATGTGCGAAAATTGCACATTCCATTACTGAGCAAAACACTAGTTTCCAAAATATACATAAAATAGGATCCATGGTCCATGGAACCAGATGAAAGAGGAAACCCTAGCACTATCCCAATGTCTTGAATCCAACATATTCGAAGGTTCATTGATCTGAGCCACGGTCATCATTCTATGGCACTTTGAAGCTCACCTCCTAGAGACTTTGAGGGACACATGTTGAATCCCCAACCAGGGTTAGAATTCTAATCTTGCAACAAAAATGGGTTCCGATAGGTCCTACAAATGTGTTTAGGGAGGTTCCACGTGGGAATGCTAACCATAATTTATTAGTAGAGGAACTTGCAAAGTGACCCTTATGTGCAAAAATTGCACATTCCATTACTAAGCAAAACCCTAGTTTTTAAAATATACCTACAAGAGGATCCCTGCTCCTTGGAACCAGAGGAGACAAGTGCCCCTATTACTATCCCGACATATTGAATCCAATGGATTCGATCATTCGTCGATTTGAGCTATGATCATCATTCTATGAAATGTTGAAGCTCAGCTCCCATAGGCTTTCATGGATACCTGTTGAATCCCTACCAGGGGTTTAGAATTATAACTGTGCAACAAAAATAGGTTTCGAGAGGTCCTGTAAGTGTGTTTAGAAAGCTTCCATGTGAGAACTCCAGCCACAATCTCCCAGTTCATGAATTTGCGAAGTTGACCCCTATGTGCAAAATTGCACATTCCATTACTTAGAAAAACCCTAGTTTCCAAAATCTACCTAAAAGAGGATCCCTATGCCATGTAACTAGAGGAGAAGGGAACCCCTAGCACTATTTTAATGTCCTGAATCCAACGTATTCAACGGTTAATCGATCTGGGCCACGGTCATCATTATATGGCACATTGAAGCTTACCTCCCAGAGGCTTTCAAGGACACCTGTTGAATCCCTACTCATGGCTTAGAATTCTAATCGTGCAAAAAAAATGGGTTCCAGGAGGTCCTACAAGTGTGTTTAGGAATGTTCCATGTGGGAACGCTAGCCACAATTGCTCAGACGAGGAATTTGCAAAGTTGACCCCTATGCGCAAAAAATGCACATTCCCTTACTACCTAAAAGAGTATCCCTGGGACATGGAACCAAAGGAGATGGGAACCCCTAGCACTATCCTGACGTCTTGAATCCAACGGAGTCAACAGTTCCTTGATTCGATCCACAAAAATTTTTTATACCTATTTGCAAGTAGGTCCATGTATCCATTCAAGGATAGATGCCAAATTGGATCTAGAGAAAAGTTGTAAAGGTTTGAATGTTTGATACTAGATATTGGTCAATGGAGACATTGAATAAATGATATTAGTGATCTATATATGATAGTTAGTGGCTACAAACTAGGGTTTCTAGGATTTTGAACACAAACTAGGGTTTCTAGGGTTTAGAATTCAAACTAGGGTTTCTTGGACTCTTGTGCATATTTGTAGCATGATGGTTTAGACACAAATGAATGCATATGAATATATATGTATTGTGAACATTTTTTGGAATGCATATAGTTCCAGCATGAATTTTTTTGGATTCTTGTGAATATTTATGCATAATGATTTGGATTCAAATGAACTTTTGTGGTGGGATTTGTGGAATTTGTCCCCCCAATGTAAGAATTTCCAAGGTTTGTAGGGTTTAGGATAGAAGATAGGGTTTTGGATACAAACGAGGGTTTCTAGATATTTGGAAGTTAGCCTTGAAATATTTGGTGTGTTTCAAAATCATGTCTAGTTAACATTGTTGATTGGGGATATTGCATTTGAAATGGAAGTGATTCGTCAACCTAGGGCTTCTATAAACTAGGGCCTAGACTACAAACTAAGGTTTAGATTGCAAACTATGATTTAGTCTACAAGATAGGGTTTACAAGTACAAGCTAAGGATTCTACAAGGCCTATGATGACATTGCAAAGTTGTATATGTGTGAGTATTGCATTTGAACTTATTTTAACACTTGCATTATGAGGTTTCAATAGGTTTCAAGGGATAGATGTGGTTTCGAGGTTTGCAGATTTGGTTTATAGGATTCTAAATTAGGTTTCTTGGGCTAGATTGGGTTTCTAGGGATATATTACACATGAGTCATGTAAGTATGAATATAATACAACAAATCCATGATGAACCTTGTGAAATTTATCAAGTTGTATAAGTCTACGCAATTTATCAATATATCAAGCTATCAAGCTATCAATCTATCAAGAGTCAATAATCAATGAGACCATGAAACAAAATCATGACATGTACATGTACACCACATAATTATAACATAGTAAACAAATACAATGCATACCACATACCTATATTCCTACCTGTGGTCACTCGAATAAGCCATCAAGATCGCCTCTAATACCAACAATATCCTTTAACCTCTTGTGTTCGGAGTAAGGAAATAAGTATCGTGACTTTGATGAGTTGTTCCTTGGCATTGTTTCCAATTGGAGGTTTGTGCCAATAACTAAGTTTGTATAATGGTATACAAATTGACCTAGTCTATAATCTTTAAATGCATAAGCATTTTTCTTTGGTGCATGGGAAACCTATGTCAAATATTCTCCTTTGATAACCATCGACCCAGTCGAAAAATCATTGCCCTCAGAGTCCCTTAACAAGACAATGAGGATTTTCTTCCCATCCAAGCAACGTGCCAACCAATAATCAGTGCCTCACTCACTGCCTCTCAGGGAAACCACTGCGTATATGTTCCCTACATAAAATAAAGTGCCAACACAAGAGAGAGCTAAATAAACACAACTATTCATCAAATATTTCAAAAAAATCTAGATATTAGTCGAATCTAGTTGTACGAGATCTGATATGTGGTTATAGTCTGGTGAAATACTTGATTGGTCCATAGATCTGAAACTACTTATTGGATGATACTTAATCAGACGCTTTATTGCTATAGGGGCAAGAAAATTCATTTTGTTTGACATCTCCACCATGGGATGAACTCCATCCTGGTTCTTGAGAATACTACAATCAACAACAAATGTCTAGATATAGATAACAAATTGGCCAAGCAACATAATGCTGGTCTGAAACAACTGCTTAAACATGGGATGCAGACCTGCTAGAAGGAGATTCACCCCAATTTTACTAATTTTATTCTCTCTGCAATTGAAAAGGGTGAAGCCTAGAGTACATAGAACAAAAAATCTTCCTTTTCGTGTTTCATATATTGTTTGGGATGATGAAGAATATTATCTACATGAAAGATATGAATAATATTGTCGCGAGCATAACTCTAATTTGATATTGGGTAAAGAATTTAGGAAAACAAGGTCTGTGTGTTCCAGTCCAAGGATGCTTAACACATAAGTGAAATGAAAAAAAAGTAATCAATGATCAATGAAGATACATGTGATGAGATGCTCCAGAATCAATTAACCATCCATAATGATATTTTGAGACAGTAGAAGTAGATAATACCTCATCAATCATACCTGAATCATTTTCTACTATGTTTTCCTCCTTTGTAGAGTTCTCCTCCCTAGAATCTTTCTTGTGTTTCCAACAATCTTTCTTAAGATGTCTTGCTTTATTGAAAAATCAACACTTCAATTTACTCTTTTTTCCCTTTGACTTTGATCTTGATGTACCCCTTGAATGTTGTCCTCTTTCACTGGTTCTTCCCTTGGCCACCATTACTTCCGATGTCGAGTTTTCAAGACTAGATTTCTTTCAAGTTTCCTCAGAAATTAAGGCTCCCACAACATCATCGAAGGTGATAGACTCAATAGAACTAAAACTGATAGAGGTTACAAAATGTGCCCATGAATCAGGCAGAGAGCACAACATCAAAATCTCCTTTGTCTTTAGATTTAATAATATCTTCCATACTAGACAACTGACAAACAAGAGTATTGAATGCATTCAAGTAATCAGAAATTTGTGTACCTTCTTTCATACATAAGGTAAATAATTGTTGCTCCAGGAGGATTTTATTTGTCAAGGATTTAGTCATGTACAGACTTTCTAGTTTTGTTCAGAGACCTGTTGTTGTAGTTTCAGACACAATGTTAAAGAAAACATCATCGTCCAAACATAAACGAATAACACTCAGAGCTTTTTCATCTATCTTGTTCCAGTCTTCATTTGACATATCATAGGGTTTCTTGGTTTTCTCTACCAGTGCCTTCACCACTCCTTGTTGTATCAGCATATCCCTCATCTTGACCTTCCACAACACGAAATTGTTGCTCCCATTGAATTTTTCAATTTCAAATTTAACACTCTGCATTTTCGCCATTTTCTCAAGAAACTTTTAATGAACCAATTTCAGCCTTCCAATATATTCTAGAAAAAAATTTCTCATAAATATTCTTTTAATATTTTTAATATAAAAAAAAATACCTTTCAATATCCAGCCTCCGCACAACCACGACTTCCTCCCTCAGAGCGTCTATGCAGCCTTGGTTTTCTCTCCACGCAACTTTGGTTTGAGCGTCCTCTCACCTTCCCTTGCGCAAGATTCAACACACAGTAGCCAAATCTTCCTCTGCGCATTCACTCCATGGGCTCTTTACTTCCATGCAGGATTGTTCACCTCTCTCCTCCACGCAGGATCACCCTTCACGCTCTGGGCGGCCTCCTCTACCTCTACGCAACCACACTGCCTTCACGGCTGGGTCTTTCTCTACCTTTGCGTACTGTGGAGCCTTCACGGCTACCTCTGCGCACGGTGGGCTCTACCCTTCACACATTGAAAGCTCTCTCGGATGTCCTCTTCACATACACGCTTATGGTTGTGGCTGCTACACATGGGCTTCCAAGACCGGTTCTTATGCTGGCTTGATCCTTCAATGCAAAAGCACAATGTCACGATAGCTCTCCTTAACGTCACGGGGACTCCTTCACTTCCACCTGCTCTGATACCACTTGTTGGATCTGAGATCCACAGAGAAAATAATACGCAGAAATTAAATAAGAGACATTCATAAATGAACACAGAAGTTTAATGTGGTAAAACCCTCAAGAGGGAAACATCCATGGAGCAAAGGTATTGGTCTTCTTATTATTCAATGAATGAAGATTACAACAGCTTACAACTCTCCGACTTCTTCTCTACGAGAATATAAGAAATATATACATTTATTACACAGTTACTCATAACTGTACAAACTAAATTATTTCGGTAAGTTCGTTATACAGCCACCGAGAGAAAGGTTGTCACCCGTTTCCAACATGGACATACTCTCTCCAAAATATCGTTCCTTGGAGCAGCCCGACAGCTTGCTTCAAAAGAGAATCCGTCTGAGTATTATACTCAATGGAGACATGCATAAGATTAAGAGACAGACTCGAGTCCAACAACCCACGAACCCGCCGGGACCAGTGATGAAGAGCAAGGGACTGAAAAGACCGAGGTTGTAAGCCCAATCAATAATCACTTTGGAGTCACCCAACTGAAGAATAATCCCATGATGCTTAGAAAAATGAAGGAGGCCCCAGAGTGCCAATAACTTAGCATGGTTATTAGTACCCAAGCCAGCACCCATTCGGAGATGAAGACCGTATTTTCCCAACATTTTGATTAACATGCTAGCACCACAAACACCATCAAAATCCGCTCCATAGAAAAAACCAAAACCTCATTCTATGAATAAAAAAGAAAATTGGTAACCCGTGACCTCTTGCAGGGAAACAAACTTGCCCCACAAAATCGATGAGAGAGAATCAACCTACAGTAACCATTAGAGAGAATTTGAGGTAAAAAATGGGCCTCAAAAGGACCAAAATGTACTATAAAAATCAACCAATTACATTCTAGTATATGACATCATCCCCCATGGTTGAGGTGGCATTGCATGAGTTAATAATGTTTATTTGTCACATTTTCTACGGTGGATGAAAACCCATAGTTAACCAAGGTAGTGGTACAAGTACTTTTAAGTCATAAAGTAAAGTACTCACAATAAAAGTCATTTCACACTTTTTCATAAAATAATAGTATTGTTATTTTCAAGTAAAGTACTCATAATTCCTAAAAATGTCTTTTCACATTATTTTTTCTTTTCACATTTTTTTATAAAATAATATATTGTCATTTTCATGTTTTTTAATTTTAAATTATATATTCACTCAATTTTATTTAATATCATAATGTCAAACATATATATATAATCTTGTACTTTTAAAATAAATTAAATCCATGAATAATATTAATATGAAATATGTATGTTAATTATGGATGAGTTATATATATATATATATATATATAATCATACTCATTAATTTATATCATGTTTTTATATATAAAACAACATGTTGATATGATTATAACTTTATTATAATTTTTTAATAGTTAATTTTATAGAATAATATGCAAATTATGTTATTATAACTTGTTAAATATTAATTAATAATAATGTTATTATGATAAAAATTATAATAAATGTTATCATGTTAGTTTTAGTAATAAAAATATTTTAAAATGTTAATGATTAAAAAATTAATAAAAATAATTAAATCATTTATATTTAATTTGAAATTATAACATAATGTGTAAAACTGTATTATGACCCATTTTTTTAACAAATTAGTAACATTGATTTTTTACATATATATTTGTATTAATAATTTTTTAAGTTGCAATGAGTGAAAATAATTTTCCTAGATAAATATTTATATTATAAAAATATTTTCAAAATGTATAAATATTTTTTTAATAATTTATCGTCTAAAAAAAATATTAGAATAATTTATACTTTAACTAAAAAATTAAAAAAAATTATGCACCACCATTCACTTATTAAGTTAATATGATATATTATTTATTCACAACTTTTTTATTGCTAAAAAGTAATATACATTAAAATCAACTAATAAATTAGAAGAATTTATACACAAATGTTGACTTATTTAGTTAATAAGATATATTATTTGCTCTTAACTTTTTTATTGCAAAAAAAAATATACATAACTTTTTTATTACTAAAAACAATATACATTAAAATTTTATATAGTAATATAGCATATTTTTCATAATGTATAAATATTTTTTTAATAATTTATTTAAGAATAAATTAAGTCTTATATTATTTTCTATAAGAGATTTAACTATAACATTCATTTACAATACAATGAATATATAAAAAAAATTATGATTTTGATATTAATTTATTCTAATAATGCAATAAATATTATAATAATATTGTTGAAATTTTACATATAAATAAATCTCGATTAAATCACATTAAAATTAAATTGATGAAGAATGTATTAAATATAAAAAGTCAACATAAATAATAATAAAATAACTCCTAAAAATAATTTTTTGTTTAATTTCATTTACAAGTTCAAGACAAATAAATGCTAAAGGACAATAATTTTTTTGGGAATTTACAATGAATCTTAGTCACATCATTGTAGAGTTATTTTATTAATTTTATTTATAGTCAATTTAGAAAAGTAACTCAACCATGGTTATTTATATTGTGCATAAAAAATAATGTAGGAGGTGAGTTGTCATATATACCTACCCCATAAAACCACTAACTCATAATATTTTAATATATCTTATATTTTTGTAATACATATCTTAGGAGGCCCATTTTTTACCTCAAATTCTCTCTAATGCATATGAGCACGAGAAAGTTATCACAAATCCAAAATTCGTCATTGAAAATAATGCAAGCCACAATATTTGAAACAAGCACGAATGCAAATTGTCAATGATATCAACTAAGACGATTGATACAACATTTTCCATGTTTTGTTTTTACAGAATAAAATTTCAATAAGACAATGAAACTTTCATATAAAATCCAAGAAGAATCATCTTGTGTCTTATCGTAGGGTATTTTTTGAATTGTTTTGTTGATTTTTTCATGAGCAAGAGAAAGTTATCACAAATCCATTAATTCGTCATTAAAAATAATGCAAGCCACAATCTTTGAAACAAGCATGAATGCAAATTGTCAATGATATCAACTAAGACGATTGATACAACACTTTCCATGTTTTGTTCTTACAAAATAAAATTTCAATAAGACAATGAAACCTTCATATAAAATCCAAGAAGAATTATCTTGTGTCTTATCGTAGGGTATTTTTTGAATTGTTTTGTTGATTTTTTCATTTGAGCAGGAGAAAGTTATCACAAATCCATTAATTCGTCATTGAAAATAATGCAAACCACAATCTTTGAAACAAGCACGAATGTAAATTGTCAATGATATCAATTAAGATGATTGATACAACACTTTCCATGTTTTGTTCTTACAAAATAAAATTTCAATAAGACAATGAAACTTTCATATAAAATCCCAAAAGAATCATCTTGTGTCTTATCATAGGGTATTTTTTGAATTGTTTTGTTGATTTTTTCATTTGAGCAGGAGAAAGTTATCACAAATCCAGTAATTCGTCATTGAAAATAATGCAATCCACAATCTTTGAAACAAGCACGAATGCAAATTGTCAATGATATCAACTAAGACGATTGATACAACACTTTCCATGTTTTGTTTTTACAAAATAAAATTTCAATAAGACAATGAAACTTTCATATAAAATCCAAGAAGAATCATCTTGTGTCTTATCATAGGGTATATTTTGAATTGTTTTGTTGATTTTTTTATATGAGCAGGAGAAAGTTATCACAAATCCAGTAATTCGTCATTGAAAAAAATGCAAGCCACAATATTTGAAACAAGCACGAATGCAAATTGTCAATGATATCAACTAAGACGATTGATACAATACTTTCCATGTTTTCTTTTTACAAAATAAAATTTCAATAAAACAATGAAACTTTCATATAAAATCCAAGAAGAATAACCTTGTGTCTTATCGTAGGGTATTTTTTGAATTGTTTTGTTGATTTTTTCCGAATTAGAGAGAATTTGAGGTCAAAAATGGGCCTCAAAAGGACCAAAATGTACTATAAAAATCAACCAATTATATTCTAGTATATGACATCATCCCCCATGGTTGAGGTGGCATTGCATGAGTTAATAATGCTTATTTGTCACATTTTCTACGGTGGATGAAAACCCATTGTTAACCAAGGTAGTGGTACAAGTACTTTTAAGTCATAAAGTAAAGTACTCACAATAAAAGTCATTTCACACTTTCTCATAAAGTAATAGTATTGTTATATTCAAGTAAAGTACTCATAATTCCTAAAAATGTCTTTTCACATTTTTTTATAAAATAATATATTGTTATTTTCATGTTTTTTAATTTTAAATTATATATTCACTCAATTTTATTT
>LPNX010951201.1:620282-667177 GCA_001517045.1 Pseudotsuga menziesii | reverse complement strand
ACAATTATACATATGAAATTCAAACAACCATGAATAAATACACTAACAAATTATAAATACACAATCATGCATATGAAATTCAAACAACAACTATGAATATATATCAAATTTTGTATATACATAAACACTAGACATTACGAAGATGTAAAGACTAAAAATTGCATAAATTACTTCAATAAAAACAATGTATATTTGAAAGAATTTTTTCTTAGCTTCGAGAAATTTTATAGTGACGAGCTCAACCTTGAAAAGTTGTAAACTCATTTGAGTCCCTCCTTGCCCTAACTTCTAATATATAAATACTAATCACTCCACTAATCCCACTTTATTTTTTATTTATTTTTATAATACGTATCAATGTCATATACATTTATTATAAATATATACATATAAATGAAACCCAAATAACACACATTCATTATAAATACACATTTTCAATTCACATAAAAATTTTGATGAATACACAAAAATATTGTAATATTGAAATTCAAACAAGGATCAAGAGTTCATGTCAACTTTTGTAGATAGAAAAGCACACAAACATTAAACCTTACAAAAACCAATGTTAATACAAAAACCATACAAACATTGCACTTCAAAGTTTTATCACTATCCCTACCCAAAAATTATAAATTATTAAAATCAATAAATATGTATATTTGAAAAGAGCTTCTCTTAGCTTCAAGAATCATATATTCTCTACTAGCGAGGCCAACCACGTGAAGGTGGAAGCTCATCCCCCCCCTCGTCACATCTAACCTATAACCATACTACATTCATCACTAACCCAACCCAATCTAAGATTTGAAATCTAAAGTATATATCAACATGTCACACGCATTCATTGTAAATAAGCTCCTAAATACCATCAATCACAAACACGATCACAAAGACATACACAATCACATTCATAGAGTAAAAAATACCATCATCAAAATATCGTTAATACCCAACCCAATCTTTTATTTTATTTTAAAGTATATATCAAAGACAAACACAATCACAATCACATAGTACAAAATACCATTAATCATCAAAATATTGTCAATACCCAATCAAATCTTTTATTTTATTTTAAAGTATATATTAACATGTCACACACGTTCATTGTAAATAAACGACATAAATACCATCAATTACAATCAAAATACAGAATGCTATCAATCATAATACACAAACATAACATAAACCATTTTAAATGCATTTTTAAACATACAATTATGAAGAAAATTTAAAATGTTTGAATTATATATATTACCAACAAGTTGATTTATGTTTTTTTTTCAATTAAATTTCTTAATTCATATCAATGTATTATTAGATAGTTGTAATTTAAAATCTATTTGTCAAGGAAAAAAGTAATTTTAAACAACTAAAAAAGTAAAAAAGTAAAAAGTGAAAAAGAGAGATGGTGCACATACCCTTAAGTATGACCACATACCCTTAATGACCATGGTTCATTCTTAAGGGCATTGGGAAAGGGCTTTTTAGCCCCTTCAAAGAAAATATTTTTATTATTATAAGATTTATGAGAGTAATTACACAATACATAAATGAATGTTAATTTTATTACAAGAGCGAATGTTATAATCCTTTCATGTGTTCCATCTTCTATCACGAACATGTAAATGCTTCATAGGTCATGGCCAAAGATATATATTCCTCGTTCTCTGCAAAAAAAATATCTTTTAAAATTCAATGACAATCCATGATTTCTATATAAGGTAACAAAAATTGCATAATGAGTGACCTATTTATTTGATGATTAAAATAGTCTTCATATCTAAACTTGGTTTAAGAGAGACTTTGGTCCATAATGACAGTCAAAGTCAAAGCTTGTTCTTTAATGAAAAAAAACATAGGCACTTGTTACACTTGCATTGCACATAGAGCATAAGAAAACATGAAATACCATTTAGGTGATATTAAGACCATTATGAATATGGACATGGTGAAAATAAATATATAATAAAAAATTGCATATGCATAGCTCTTATATATCTATAGAGAGAAAGAAAGATGATTTGTTTTTGTTGTTGTTACAGTGGCTTCTTTATTTTTGTCGTTGTATCGTCATGGTTTATGAAAAATGATAGATATAGATGTTGGAATATAATAAGTTGGGGTCTTGAAGGCAGTGAATAAGTTGAAGGTTAACTTAGGAAGTCTCGAAAATGCAAAATGACACTCTCTTTGATTGGATATGACAAAGAAGTTGAAGCAATAAGTCACTTGTATATTTGTGAGTATCCTTGTTTGCAGTAGTATGGACTCTGCAAAATAAAGGTTGTTTTTATAGAGAGACGAGATATCCAAACTTAAATTTGTGTTTATATGTTTGTGAGTCTCATTGTTTGTAGTAGTTGGACTCTACAAAATAGAGATTTTTTTATAGAGATGAAATGTCCAAACTTAACCCTAGGTTTGATGTTTGTGAGTATCATTGATTGTCATAGTATGGACTTTCCAAACATTAGAGGAAATTTCAACTCAAAATGGGCCTCCTAAAATGAACTAATAAAATAATAGTTAAAATAATAAAATAATATTTATTAATTTTGGAGGAAGAAAAGAAAAAAACTACTTTTTTGTTTGTATTTTTGACATATCTCCCCGTGTTTTTACTCAAATTTCGATCGGGAGAGCTTGTTGGATGCGGAATTAAATTACGCATCCAACGAGTACCCACTCGGCATACTTTTGATGGACCCCGCTACCCCAAAAACAAGAAATACCTGAAAAAACAGAATGATGATGTCATCATTCCATTTTTTAGGTATTTCTTGCTTTTGGGGTAGCGGGTTCCATCAAAAGTATGCCGAGTGGGTACTCGTTGGATGCAGAATTTAATTCTACATCCAACGATCTCTCTCGATCAAAATTTGAGTAAAAACACGGGGAGATATGTCAAAAATACAAACAAAAAAGTAGTTTTTTTTTATGATACCTATCCCCAAATTTATATTTAAAAAGTGTTTAAGACCTATACGGTATTTCAAATTTAAAGCAATTTCATTGGCTAACACATGATGACATGGAATTTGAATAAAATTTAAAAGGCCCATTTTGAGTTGAAATTTCCTCTAATGAGACATTTTGGTTTTCATAGAGAGTTGAGATGTCCTTGTGTAACCCTTGAAGGTGACATATTTTAGCTAATTAGTTTTCTTGAAAGTAGAAATCACAAAGTAAGTGGTCTTAATTTTTTGAAATCTCATATAAAACTTAAATACCATAGTTTATCACTTTTTACAAACTAAGCACAACATAAATCGAATCCTAAGTTAAGTGAATTGGTATCCAGAATATAATATGGAGAATATGGAATGAAAGAAGTAAAGGAAGAGGCAAAATAATAATAGGGAGGAACAAGATGAAAAAGGTTGGACGTTGGTTGACGACCCAATCAAACCTCCTGAAAATGGACGACATGGAAGTGTCGTTACATTAAGACTCTCCATTGTAACCTGACATTATAAATCTGCTCCACTCCAAATTAATCAGTGTAATCTACGGTAGAACAATAAAAGAAAAATACCCAGCAGTAATATCTCTTCTTGTTGTTGCAGTATTCATTACTCAACAGAACAGTACTACTTCGTGTGTGGTATTATTGAGGGAGGGTTAAAAACCCTTACTATGTGTTGGCCCAATAATAAGGGGGACGTCCACCTACACTGCTACGTAATGAGACCTATCCTTGTGCTCTGTCTGAGGTATACACCTTTCATCAAATGTCTATCAATCCATTTAAATGTGGAGTAATCAGGGGCATGCATGAAAGGCTACGTGTGATAGGGAAGGGCAAGCATTGATTGCGTCACCTCCTATTTCCAGTCCAATCAATCCATGTATTCCCAGTCCCAGTCACCAGTCTGAATCCCAATTCTGAGTCCTAGTCGAATCAATCTATCCAGTGATCCCAAGACATTCAATTCAGCTCTAGCTATTACTAATGAACCTGCTATCGAAGAATCCTTCGCAAATGCTTATGATGGATCATTCAAAAGGTTCTAATAAAACTATAATGGGTATCGGTCTCAATTTCCTACCCCTCGCTATGGTTTTTCCTCTCAAACATACCCAAGAACTCGTTTTCACCTATACGCTTATCCAAAAGTGCATCATATATAGAATACTTGTGCGCATTTCTTAGCTAAAACAATTGGCACTAAATCAATAGAATCGATTTATAAACTTTCATTATTTAATTCACCACAATAGGCAGGGAGAATAGCAGCAGAACCTCTATGCAAGTTTTCTGGTGTGTGTTTAGAAATAGTCTATTTATTATCTTCCTTTGAGGCTTTCCCTACAATAATCTATCTTTTATTCTAAAAAATTTACAAAGTATAATTACAGAGGGTACTAGGGTTTTCTAACCCACAGAATGGTTGTCTTAATATTGTTTTACCAATGGTATGCCAAAATAAACCAAGAAATACCTTTTATGCACAGATCTATCCTTCATTCTAACCTAGATTTTCCCTTTAGATATTGTTACACCTTATATTACGAGGAAAAGTGCCTAAAACTTCATATTGTTGCTCTTGTCCAAATTCACACCCAGAACTGCCTAAAGTCTCGTTCTCTGCTGCAGGAGAACATGGAAATTCCTTAAATGTGCCCAAAACTGAAAATGAAGACTTCTAGGGCCCAGATTTAGGATAATATGTCTCTTTCTTCCCAGGCCAGCTCAGAATTCCCAACTAAACACCCGATTCCAAAAGATGCATAACACGTATCAAAAGAAGAGCTCAAAGAAGTGATATCTTTAGAACTCAAAATGTCCATGTCCCAATGGTTGCATAATAATTTTTTTGGGGTTTTTATATGATTTAATGAAGGAATACAATTTGAGAGTCATGAAATAATTCTAGATTTTATGGTAAAGAAGATCCATGATGCAATCAGGGAGGTTCATGAGGGTTCACATTCAATAAAAGCAAAAAAATTGTTTGTTGTGGTTCTCAAGCTAGATTTGTCTGAAGGCTATGATAAGGTAAGTTAGCAGTATCTAAGGTTAATGCTAATCCTATTGGGATGAATATGGAGTTAGTAAATTGGGTAACGGGATGTCTGTCTTCAATTTTTGTATCTCCTTATAATTGGGTCAACCTCTTTATAATGGTGTTAAGACATGCCTGCCCCATGTCAAATTTTCTTCTTTTCTTAATGGTCATTAGTGACTTAAGCAGGATAATAAAAGATTTCAAGAGACAATAGAGGTATAAAAAGAAAAAGGAAAAGAAAAAAAAATCTATCTTTCTCTCACTTCTTATTTGTACATTATGTTATCATAATTGGTTTGGGCTCTGTGAGGGAGGCAGGAAGATATTAGGAAATTATATAATTACACTATACATGAACGATTATGGAGGTAAATTCCAATAAATAAAATATCTTATTCACTAATTTAGATGCAGACCATGAAAGAAGGATTCTCCAAATATTTCCTTTTAATGTTTCCCTTTTGATAATGGAGTAAGGAATCTAAAATTTATGCTAAAATCAAATGATTACAAGTTTAAGGATTGGATTTGGTTCCATGAAAAAGTAGAAACAGAGTGACAAGTTGATACTGTAGGTGGCATTTTAAAGGATTAAGATTGATTTTGGTGAAATTTACCTTGGAGGTAATCCCTTTGTATTGAGATTCACTAGCTTACATCCCGAAATGAATGCTCGAAATAATAATAAATAAATATTTTATGTTTCTTATGGACAGGAAAGACCGAAAATGGATCCTTGCAAAATGTTGCGTTATTAGATCCTTGCACCCTAGGGAATGTATCTGAGATCGCTAGGATAGATCTAAATCTGCCCCAAAATTTTAGACATGGATACAAGGTTCCATAAGTTCCATAAATTGTGGCACATTCCCTCTGTTGTGAAGATGAAGAAGGTCCCGAACCTTCCATAAACCATGACACACATTCCCTCTGTTGTGAAAATGAAACTTGAAACTAAGGCCATAGATTTTGAAGCTTGTCAATATTGCAAAGAATGCATACCTAAAATCCTTAGTAGAGCATGTGTGAGCTAAAATCCTTTGCAAGGAATGTGTTAGCTAAAATCCATAGGCTTTAATGCTTGTCAGTATTTCTTAGGATGCATAGCTCAAAGCCATAGACTTTGATGCTTGAGAAAGAAACTTGTTCTTCTTGTAAGAAAGGAAATAAAACCAAAGCAATCAATTTAAATCTCATTAGAGAGAATCCTAGCTCAGGTAAGGTCTTCATTTACTGACTTACTTTGTAAAAGAATTGGTTTTCTTACTATAGGACAAAGCACTCAAAATATTTATTAGAGAGTAACGATATATACAAGCTTGTTAGGGGATAATTGGAGATAAATACCTATGAGGAGATGATCAAATTGATAGAGTTAGTATCCTATTGAAAAGGAAAGACTTTAAGGATGAAAGGGGTAAGCAAGGCTAAGAAAGGCTTTATTGAGGGGATTAGAGCGTGGAAACCATAGTAAGGGGTACATATTGGAAAAGAGTAAGAGGTTTCAAAGGTCAAAAAATGACCTTCAATCCTTACGTCTGTAGGTAAGCGATAAGGCCTCAGATCCATGTGATCATCAAAGTAGGAAATATTGTATTGCTTGAATTCATCGACAAATTGTTTCTCTTTCTTTCTCACTCTAAGTTTAGTAATAAGATCATGATAATCCAAGGTCCTCTCACTTGGGAGATTGCCTTAGAGGATTTGGCCTTAGGTGTTCTCAATAATCTTGATATCCTTCAACTCCTCCAGCTACTCAGTTGCTGATTCTTTCCTTTTCTATGGTCCTCCTTTTAGAAGTCTGAATGATGCATAATTACAGTGATAAATCTAGAGTGGAGAGAAGTTAGCTTTCCATATCCATCTCCTGCATCCTTAGTCTTTCTCTTCTCCTTTTCAAGTGGAGGGGAATACTTAGCCTTTCTAGATTTTTTCATCTCCATCACTCTCACCTTCTCCCCCATATTTCCACCTGGGGTTACTTGCTCGACTATCTTTTCTCATGTTAGATGGCTTAGATGGGTTAGATGTTGTGTTATGTTCTTGACAAGAATATGCAATCTTGTTCAACCTAGATTCTTAGTTGGAAGATTGATTAGAGTTGGAAGGGGATAAATTACCTTTGAGAGAAGAAACTAATTCAAAGAGGAGTCACTGGATTTTAGGATATTCCAAATATGACATGAACCTTGGCATATTTTATTATTGATGAAAATTTTCATTCAATTTGGATTTTCTAGAAAGAAACTACAAGGGGAATGTCTGCTTGAAAGTTGGTTCTCAAGATTGGTATTCATGGAATATCTTTAAGATAAGAAACTCATTCAACTATGACTAGAAGGTAAATTGGTGCGATAAACGATGAAATTTGTTTTTCTTTTTATGTGCAAAAAAAAAGATCAAGAAGATATGAAGGATCCAATATCGACTCTCAATCACATTCCAAAGAACAAAATGAAAGAGTGAAGCAAGTTTAAGATGCAAAAAATCGTTAAATCTGAACTGTAATTTTTTTATACAATTAATTTGGAAAACATCATGTAATGTGTATAGCCTCTTCATGCGAGAAGATTGGATTATAGGAGGATTCTCAATAGTTAGGAAATAAATATTATGTCGAAGGGACATGACATAATGAAGTTTAGGGAGCTCATAACAGTTTTCTTGCCTCAACTACAGTAAGGGGAATATCAACTACCTGCATAGACCATAACAGGGTTTCTACCACACTACTTACCATCAATGAATTGGAATTCTTGCAGTGGGCAGTGGCTCCTTGAATGACACTTTGTACCTCCATCAACATCATGCTTGTTTTACTTCTCATGTAACTATAGTAGTAAGGAATATTCTTCTACATAGAAGTACCACACTCAACAGAAGGATATTGTAAAGCCATGCCAAGTTTATTGGGTTTTCTGAATCCAAAAGACAACTTCAACTCGGTACAAGTTTTCAGCAACTTAGGGTAACAATTGGCCTTGGTAAAACTATTTATCTACAGGAGGAGCAATGCAATGATTTGGGTAAGGGGGATTTGAGCTACAAGTTGACAAGTTGAACTCAAATTCATTTTGGTAATCATCCTCTTCTGAGGTTGAGGAGGTGTGCACTAGGGAGAAGGGAAGTGAAGTATCCATGTCATAATATTGGGCGTCACCTACATAATAAGGATACTCATGATCATCAACCTGACCATCATCTAAATAAGCTTATTTTGAGCTTTCCTAATGGTATTTGTAGATACTCATACAACAGTTCTCCATTAGATTTGTATTGAAGCCTTGAAAATTCCTAGTAGTACTCTACAGAAATGCCTATATTTTCATTTTGGTATGGGTTCAAAATTCGGGGATTTGTTTTGTCATTGTGTGGCATTCTAGGTGAAGAAGATAAGGGCTTCCCTGGCCTATTAGCAAACTGTGTTAAGCCACATAATTCAATAGCTTTAAAAAACATTTTGTGGCGTAGCTTCCTCAAGTTTTCTATACTTTAAAAGTGTTTGTACCTCCAAAGACTTGATCCTGCTCAACATTAATAGATCCTGTATTAAGAAAGATTTTGACTAGTATTAATGATCCAGAATTTTTGCTTTAAATTGATTATTCATACCACACTCAAATTAATAAAAACCTGTTACATCACTATCCTATAGTGATGTATATTAACTTGGTTTCTTGGTTTAAGTGATGGTCAAGTCAATTATGGAATGAATTCCAATTTACTAGCACTCCTTGGCCTTTATTCCCAATGGTTTGTTGAAAAAAATAAGGAATATCAAATTTAAGTTCCTGTGATCAAGGAAAAGAGAGTGAAGGTATCCCTATGGTCAAGTGGTTGATCACAACAAATCCAAAATACTTAGGAGGCTGGGGGCTCTAGCATGCAAGTGCATATCGAGGCTCATACCAAATAAGGGTCTGTGGAGCCAGATTATCCTTCAAAATTACATTAAACCTAATTCATTATACTACCTTTAAAGGATACTCATATTGTTTCAATATGTTGGAAGGCAATTATCATAGCCTTCCCTCTTTTGGGGAATTGGCTTGTCTGGAAGGTTGGAAATGGAGAAAGAGTAAGGATAGGAGCTAATCCTTGGGTTGGAAGTGGAGAAGATTATAAAATTATTGAAAACTTAATTGCTTCCCTTCAAGGAAAGGGCATCTATAACTTAGCTCAAGCAACCTTCCCAAAATTCTCATCTATATGGCATCAACAATGGAAGAAATCAGACTTCCTAGACTTGGATGGTGTTGAAGGAGAGTAATGGGAGGCCTATAAAACAAAACTGAAAGTGGGTCATGTCGGCATTAAGAAAGTAGAGGATGAATTGATCTCGTCAAAGCATCTGGCCCTTGGTAATTATACCCCTATAAGGCTACAAAATTATGTGAGTCATGTCGGCATTAAGAAAGTAGAGGATATATTGATATAGTAAAAGAATCCAACCCTTGGTGTTTATACCCCTAAAAGGATACAAAATTATGGTTGTCTTTTGGCGTCCTAAAGACAGTGAGTGGTGGTGGAAACCACTTCGGAAGATCAGGTCTTCACGTAAAGAAAGAATTTGTATGTGCCTAGTTGTAATGAACAAAGTCTATAATGTGGGAAGTTCTCCATAACAGGAACAAGAAAGGGCCTAGAATATGTATACTTTGCAAGTAGGAGGAAACAATAATCCATTTGGTTAATCTTTTGTGCTTATTCAAGACAGGTATGGGATGATATCGACAATATGACAGGTATGGGATGAAATCATCCCATTGATTATGCAGCCCTTAAGGTGAAAGTGCATAATTTTCCAAAGGTCCTGATCCTCTGAAGTCTTGTTTCCAATCTGTTTTTGGCATTTATGTAGTGTTGAAAACATTATATCAGGGACTGTTTTCTTGAACAATTTTTACGTAATCTATTGAGACTCTTCTATGATTGTAAAAAAATCTTTTATATATCTATATGAGCTTTTAGAACATGATGGAGTTTAGCTAGGAGATCCTTTATTGTATTTTTGAATATTTAGTTTAAAGGGACAATATTTTGGATGGTCTTGGAATGTGAATGCATGTACATACTGCATTTTCTTTTCTTCTAGAATGAAATATACAATTTATTTTCCAACGATTTTGTTGTGGAAAAAATCAAGCTAGAATTGCAACTCATTGGTTCGATCCTTGGCCAAGAATATCCAAGAGGAAGAGTTGAATTGATGGGAGGTAGAAGAAGGAAGATAATTGCAAAACCTTAGTGGGAGGATAACGAGACAGGGATTCAGAGGTGCACCAAAAGATGAAGGTAAAAAATGCAACACATGAATCTTCAGGAGATAAATATTTGAAACTGCTATCACTCTGAGATATCCCTAACATTGTTTTCTTGTCTTTCCATAATGGATAGACCACAATCGATTTTTTGAATTTGGGTTTCTTTTTCTCCAGCAGCAAGCTTGATAAATCTGTTTGCTCTTTGTCATGGCGTGGATTCTTATTATCTATTGGTCTATTTCCTATTTATGGCATGAGTGTCTTTATTTGGTTTCATTACAATGGTTGGACGAGTAATTAAAAATACGATGCATTGTATCGTGTTATGTCATGTGAATCTATTATAAATATGTCAAAAATCCTTTATCTATAACACTGTTAATTCTTTGGTTATTAAGGATAATAGCAGGGTATACAACCTCTGTATGGATTCCCCAACTGTTATAGTTCCAAGGATACCCAAAATACCAATGGTAGTGGAGGAAGCCATGAATGGAGAGTGTTGGTAGCAGGACCTACATGCGTTGTTGCTGGAATACATGCTATAGTCAAGAGAGTCAAACACAGACTCTTTGGAAAAATCCAAAGCTGAGTTTCATGCATAAACTCTTTGGAAAAATCCAATGCTTAGTAGCTGCTAACATGGATATAGGAAGGGTAGAGATATAGTGAATATTTTACTCAAAGATTAGCTAGGTAACACTGAGTAAATTTTGGGATAGTTTCTAAAGCATTGCATCCTAAAGGTCCAGCCTAGTGAACCACTAATTCCATGGTGGAGGGGTGGTTACTTGTTAGTGAACCAACTACTCCACGGTAAAGGGTTTCTCTATTGTACTTGATAAAGAAACTTGAAACATCTAGGTTGGTGGTATCATCCTCTTAATTTTTTATGTAAGGTTTTGGAAAATTTGGACTCTAATCTCCATATCTATTCTTACCATACCCTAAAGGATTACTTTCTATGTTATAGTTTTGTTTTCAAGTCCTAATTTGTATTTGACCATTCAAGGGATTAAGGTTTATCATTGATTTTGAATTAAACAATAGAGACAACTGTCACAAATTCATAGATTTGAACTTATATATTTAGCACATTAACTTCATGTAAGGCTGGAAAATATGTTGTAGAAAGTTGAGAAGGATTATTAACCTGGGAAAGGAGTTATTCTTCACTTCCTTTTGGCCATATTTGTGCCAACAATAGCCATCTTTCAGATGATCCATGTCATTTTTCATCATGATAGCAAATCTAGGCTCGTGGTTCCGTTTCTGACCTTTTTTTTCCTTGGTTTGCTCCTGCACACATAGGAGTAATTTATATTAGCATACATTAGAGGGCCTAAAGAAAATTACAACCCAACAGATCACCTATCATAATTTACATATTAACATGGGCGAATGAAAGAGAAATTGCAAGGAAATGAATTAACTCATTGCGTCTTAGCTGTCTCTGTAGGCTTGCTCTCTATACCGATATCTTCAACATTTTTTTCTGAAGCGTAACCGCATTTACGACATTGGCTCCCATTGTCACACATGCAAGGTAGAGAAACTAAAACATAGGCATATCATTTCATGCAAATTCATCAAATGTTGCTTAAAATAGAATTGATCTATTATCAGAAACACAACAAAATAAGACAGATACATAGAAATCATCCAAAATTTTACCATATGTGGGAGGATTGAATCCATCTAGTCAAGAATGTCCAATCACAACTTGTCATCTTCACAACAATTGCATGAGGCAGTAATTACATGGTACCATGCCCAGTTTACAACTCAACAGGGGTTGATCGATCCTCACACTACATTTACCAAATCAAATTAATTCCAGCAAATCAAATTTGAATCTAAAAACATGGCATTGCATTTACCAAATCAAATTAATTCCTGCAAATCAAATTTGAATCTATAATAATAATAAAATACAACAGATGCTTTCACCTTATCTAGCTAGGATTGAATCCTTGAGTGCTCCTTGCCCATTCAAAAACTTGATGCAGGTAGCCTGGAAATTTCATAAACAGAGTTAACTGCATGAAATTATAAAAATCAAAATTCCAGGGACAATTTAAAATGTGTTCAGAAGAGGAAAGAAAAGAAACCCATAATTGATGACGATGTTTGCCAGAATTGATGCAGATCTGGGTGGATATCTCATTTTATAACTGGGATTGAATCCATGGACACGATTGTTGAGGATACAAGGGAGGATTGAATCCCGCCAGTCAATAATTTCCAATCACGGCTTGTCATATTTGCAGCACTTGTATGAGGCAGTAATTGCATGGCACCATGCCCAGTTAACAGTTCAACAAGGGTCGATCGATCCTCACACTGCATTTACCAAATCAAATTAATTCCAACAAATCAAATTTGAATCTATAATTGTCAAAACCCCAAAATTTTCATAAAAATTTAAAATTTTGAAAATACATAAAATGCTGAGAATGCGATTTGCTAACAGCTAACAGTTATCTATAAAAGAATTAGTTACCAGATTAGTTAATACATAATCTTAATTAAGTAACTTAGCATTCTACTTTTTGATACAAGGTTAGGTTGAACTTGTGCAATAATTCCTCTTTCAGTTTGCTGAGGAGTTTTCATTTGCGACAAGTAGGTGGAACTGTCTTTGGATTCCGGGGCTTACTTAGCGTTTAAGCTAAAGTGGAAAGCTTACTTATTCTTACAGGTATGAATGATCAAGTAACGCCTTTAATTCCATAAAGCATCCAGCTATATTTCTATTTGCAAAATAAAAATCTTGGTAAATAAGTTGTTACATATCAATCTATTTCTATGAGGTAAAACAAGTAGTTTTGTTTCCTTCAATTATATTTGCCAACGATATACATGTAGAAGAGTTTCTTTCTTAAATGTAAATAGCAACTGTAATTACTTTCCCTGGTTCCCAACTTGTGATCTTTGTTGTAAGTTATTTTCACTTAGAGTGCATAACCTGTAATGCTATAATGATTGTTCTAATAGTAATATACATTATCAACTTATAATAACAGTATAACCAACTGCTTGTTATTCATCTTCTGTAATGGATATTACTGCCTATAAGGTTCTAAACATTACAGTGAAATATAAAGTCCTAAGGACTTAGAGTCTAGTGGGATTTTTCCACTTCAGTTTCCTTTTTTTTTATAATACTTCTCTTGAATTAAGCTACTAACCACAACAGTTAACTTAGGTCAAAGTATTCAAGAGAGATTGATTTATTACCTCATGCAAGTACTAGATAGTTCTAAGAATTATGTTACTAATAAAAACATGGTGAAACTAATAGTACTTTTCATGGTTGAGTAAATAACCAAAAACTAGTACACTTCATTGATCTGAGCTATGTAAAGGATTCATAGCCAACATCCTAGTATTTGCCACCCACTGAAAAACTATATTTTTCTATGATACTCACCAATACACACATAAACTATCTTGTTTAGAATACATCCATGTTTACCAATAATTCTGGTTATAAACAAATAAGATTTATAAAGTTCGTGATCCTATTTAAAACTATGTTGTATAAAATTATCAAGTCACAACATAAACGTTGGTGGCAACAAGATTAGCTATGCAAAGTCTATTAGGAATACTTTATTAAACATCATAGTTTAGCTAGGTGATGAAATAGCCTTTTAATTAGTATCTCCCAAAGTATCATAAGATTTTCTTCATAAACTTAGTTACGATAGCACAAGGCTCATCAACATTTGTAACTATAATATTGATGCTATGAATAAATGGATAAACCGTTAGTGAAGAACTAAAACTTCCATGCATAAAATATTTTGAGCAAGAATATAGGTTATAGGGTTGCATCGATTTCCCGGTCAACGAAAGGCTTAATATGAAAAAAACATATCAATTATAAGTTTACATTATAACTTGTTGTGGAAAAAGGATGATACGTTAGTCCACTCCATCGATTGGTTTATGTGTAAGGTTTTGTATATAAAATACTTTGAATTCACCATCGTTCTGAACTAAATGATGGCTATATCTTAACCTTGGCAATGATCTAAGGTTCATGGTTTATGCCCATGCAACCGTAGGTTGACCTCTATGATAACGTGGAACCTTTGAATGATTATAATACTATATGAAAGTTCAACGAATTATATTTTAAATCATTGTGAATCATTGGCATGCAGGAACTATATAGTCGACCCACTGCATGTTTGAATATTTAGATGACCACGTGTTTTCTTCTCAGCCAAGTGTTGGAAGTATAAGAGTTTATGAACCCTACTCTTTGTCATTCTCCTCCGTGGATTTTGGGCCTTAGGGCCGCTCTGCAACTATTTCATGGCCGCCATGCTTACCCTACTGTGAAAATAACGAGCTCCGCGTCCTGGTTTACAATGTTCAGTCTAACTGCTTTGTCCTCGAACTCTTGTTTGCACTGTGAGTTTACCCTAGCAAAAGTTTGTTGAGGGCTGTGACTTTAAGCTTACGGCCTGGCCTGTGTGTGGCTTTTGGTTCGTTCCTCCACAGCCTGCCTGTAGGGATGGTTTAAAGGGGTTGCTTGCTTCTGTTACAGCTTTGTTTTCATCATAGGGTTTCAAGAGTGTGGTTCTCATGCTTCGCATTGTGGTGACAGTTCGAGCTTCACCGTCCGCTTCTTGCTTGGTCGTTGCTCCACCTTCTTCTGGCCGCTGCTAGCAGTGGTTTGTGCATGAGTTTGAACCATCTCTGTCACAGGAGAAATGAAGGGTTGGCTCTTTGTCTCGCTGGTGGCGGCGCTATTGTTTCTCGGTGACTACATTACCTTCGCTTCCAGGTATGAAAATTTATTTTTAAATAGTTCTTAAACTTACTCTTAACTCAGTTATAATATGAAGCAAAAATTTAATGTCGTGGGTTCTTATCCTTGCAGGTAACGGTTTACATCTCTCTTTGCTACTGGTACAAACGAGTAAGTCTGGCTCCCTGGTTACGGGTAAGCCTTGGTCAACCCATGGCAATCCATGCTTGTTCATTTCTTTATGGAACAGCTTTTCAGGTTGAAGTCGTGGCCTGCAAGTGACCCTTCATGGGTTACTATTCCTCGATTTACTTGTTTAGTTTTTGCTAACCCTTGCTGTTAGCAGGGTTTTCTGGCTTATGCTATGACTTGTAAATTTTGTTTTACTTGTTTTTGTGTACAGTTATGTACAAAGATCTTGCGGCCTGTCAATCCATTCTCTGTTTAAACTTTAAGCATAAATATTTAACTCTTTTGAGCTCAGACTCGGTTATTTTGATACTCTTACTGTAATTTTGTATACTAGGGTTCTTACCCTTATTCGACTGTGTAAAGAAACCTTTACTTGTTAAATTTATCTTGCATTAAATTGTATTATTATATCCTATTCTGTTATTTCTTTCTATTATAATAATTTGTTTATAAGCTCGAATATTTGAGCAAGGGTTAATCCTGTTAGTGACCTGTGTATAAAATAATTTCTTTAAATTATTCTGTAGGTTTAGTTCAATAATAAATGTCAAGTTAATTGTTTGTTACAGGTATATTGTTATTATAATTCCAATGTTACCTTTCTTTGTCCTTACAGGACTGTAATAATATTTTATAGTTTGAAGGTTCATAAAACTAAATAATCCAAATCCTTGGATTATTGCTTATCTGATTATTAATTACAATGTTATTACTATGAATTACAATGTTATTACTATAAATTATAATGTTTAATACTATGAGGGTTTCGACCCTGTACTTTCTTTTATAATTAATCTTTGTTTAGTTTATTTAAATGAATTAGTTCATTTATAAATAATATTTAAATCTTATTTACCATTGCGTTCAGTCTATTTTATTTAAATAAGTACATAGATAGGTTTTGTTATTGTTTCCTTGTTACAATATTTGAATTGTCGTAGTTAATTTATTTATAAAAATAACTATACCAGTATTACCCTACTTGAAATGTGAACATTTGTAGATGTAGTTAAGCAGTATGAACATAAATAAACTATGTAAAACAACTTATTTCTTTCTTCACAAAAATAAATGAGTGTTTTATCTAAGTTAATTATTTTACCTATGTTACAGGTTAATAGTATCATTTTACAAAATACAATTTTGAATAAGAACAATAACCTATTTACTGTAACAACTTGCTAAAAGAAATAAACATGTTGTCTGTAAAGTATTATGAATACTTCTTTTCTAGCATTCTTAATACAATAGTATGGTTTTAAACAATAAGCTTAATTAGACAGATTAATATTCTTTCCTGAAAACATCTATATACAGAAATAAATTACTCCATTGTTCTGAAATACAAAATAACTCTATTCAATCCAGATTTCTATCATATCTTCATCTATTTTAAACACACTACCTGTGCTAGAGTACGGTCTGGTTCGTTCCAGACGGGGGAAAACACAGGTAGGATTATCTCATCCAATTACAGATTCAACATTCAAATAACTAAAAGATTACAAACTCTAACAGTTCACTACAAAACATGTAAATCATTCATTATTCATTCATTCTCAGATATAAACTTTTAACACAGCAAATAAAAGAATGTAGAACCTGTTTTAAAGCTAGATGACAACAGTGTTGGGAGGCCGTTCCTCCCTACCAACTCCTGGAGAGCACTCAAACAACGTCTTCTCAGGACCCCCGAGCCTATTCTTGGTCTCCTTGGCTAAGAACTAGTGGAGCAAGCAACAAAATACTAGTCCAATGACTCAGTACTAACTTTGCACTCAGCAGCAAGATCCTTCAGCTGAATAGATGTACTAGATCACTTTCTGCAGTTTTACCCCTCAAACACCTTCCACAAATTCCCTTCCCAATGAAATCCTTTGAAGTACATTCACCTGAATGATTCTCCTCCTGGAATGAGCAGCATCAGCTCTCTTCAATGGGCTTTTTTATTAAGATTGCCTAGGTATTTTTTTGGGTTAGTTGTCATTAATTGAGCCACCTGATCTGATCCCATTTTCTTGGGGGATGATGACCCCAAATGTAGGGAGGTTGCCACCTGCAACATTGGAAGTGTTTTAGGATGCTGCCACTTATCTATTTTCTCTCCACCCAGTCTCCTCCACCAACTTGACCAGTAACACTCTTTTTAACAGCTCTCCCAAGCTGTTGTCTCCACTTTTATTTATTTATAATTAAAATATTCATAATTACATTCAATGTCCTTGACTCTGCTGAGTCATCATTTACAACTTAGCATAAAATTTAACATAATGTCTTGGAATAAAATTAAATAAGATAATATTATTTTGCAAAATTGGGGCATGTGACAATAATCATAAAACATGATAGATGCATTCACCTTATCTAGTCGGGATTGAATCCTTGCATGCTCCTTGTCCGTTCAAAAAAATGATGCAGGTAGCCTAACAATTTCATAAGTATAGCTAAGTGCATGAAATTATAAAAATCAAAATTATAGGGACAAATTAAAATATGTTTTTAGAAGAGGAAAGAAAAGAAACCCATAATCGATGAGGATTTCATTCTGATGAAGGTCTTTGCCATAATTTATGAGGATGTCATTCTAATGAAGATGTTTTCCATAATTGATGAGGATCTGAGTTGGATATCTCATTATATATCTGGGATTGTACAATGGCTTCCTTCACCTCTCAGTACCAAACAACATGACACATACACGACAAATAGATGCAAGCATACTAGACCAGACTCGACTCACCAAACCAGACTCATTCATGACATGACATGGAGATCCATACAAACCAGACTCATTACAATGCAGAGAACCCTAATAGGAGGAGGAGGGGAGGAATTCGAAAAGACATAGATTCAAAGAAGAGTGGAAATAAAAGATGATCTCAACGACCATGCTTTTCTTGACTGCCAGCTCCTCAAAACCACACTGCCACATGATCAAACAAGTTGTGTCAGAAACTACCAGATCGAGGGAGGATTTCATGATGTGAAAATATATTCATCTTTGATTGAATTTTAAAATTTAAAGTAATGTCGAGGATCATTTTATATTGAGGGTTAAACTTTAAAGGATATAATTTGAGAATTTTGGATTGAGGTTTAAATTTTAAAACACATTTTTTTTTAGCATCTTGGATTGGATGGAGGTTTAAATCATTCTTGGGAGAGCTTTGTTGGACAATTTATCTGTTGATGAGGTGATTTGTTCCTCAAATACGGTCTACAATTGAACTTAATCGTTGTAAATCTTCGTTAAAATGATGAAAATTTTCTAGAAAATGGTTGAAACAATAAAATTTGATAGGTGGAATGGATTTGAAATTCCAATCCTGCTTGGAAAAACAAGGTTTGTTAAAGTAAAAACACAATTCATTTCATGCATTAGACATCATCAAGATATGGTTAAAACAAAAGTATAATGGAGAGAGCATCTAAATGAGATTTAAAGCGCTAACCATCATCAATATATCGTTACTAAAGAAAAGCAAAGTGGAGAGAGCATTTTATATTGAGGTTTAAAGATTTAATCATCATCAAGATATGGTTGAAACAAAAGCAAATTTCAGTTTGTTGATTCAAGAGAGGGAGAGAGAAATTAAGTTTACAATAATGGCCAAAAGACATTTTTATTCATAATTTTGAAACATATCTTTGGGAAGGGAATATTGAAAGGAATTATAAAGGACACATTATAGAAAGAGATAAATGAAAATCATTCAACCCTCGAGAGGTATGGCATGTTGGTTGATGGTTGTAGGGGGAATGTGAAATTCTAACCACGGGCCTAACATCGATGGCCATTAGTGAGTTCATTGAGGATGACAACATGTGAGGTTCATCGGGTATCACTACGTGTTCTGATTTCTAGTGTTTCAACTTTCCTTTCCTAATCATTTGTTGTCATGTCATTTCAATGTCCATTTACAATATTTCGAAGGGATTGATTTCATATTCCTTCTTAAATCTCCTACTTCTTAGACATCACTTCCATGGACCTCCATATATAACACTAGTTATGTCACGGGGAGAAGAGAAACACATATGTCATGCATAATAATATATAGTAGTTATTGTGGGTAGCATGACCTAGGGTACAAAGGAAACACTAGAAATACACCTTGAGGTAGTGGGTTGTAGAGGATCTCATATCATTCTTGAATATGTGTGGGTACAAACAATGTTGGAAAAGTATTTTGGGGTTGTGTTGTAGGTGTTGATTGCAATCCAAGAATCCATGAGAATAAAAGATGAGGGGAAAAGCGCATTACTAAAGGTTGTTTATTCCTTCATGGAAGGTAAGATCCATGGTGAAAGAGGCTCGAGTAGTGTGCACACAGGGTTATCAAAGCCCACAATCGGATCCAATAGGAATGAAATGGAAACCACTTCCAGACCAAACCTACAAATGTTTAGAAATAAATAAAAAATTGTGTAAGCTCCATGAGAAAATTATATTATAATACAAAAAGGAGATAATACAAGCAAAAGATTGTCAAGATATTCGAGAGCATAACATGGCTTCTCTCAACCCTGATACTACTACAATTATTAGAGAGAATTCTTTCCAAACTAGCTTGATCAACTATGAACCTTTCTCTACAAGTTTTCCAAGAGAAACTGACTGTGGAACTACTTTGCAGGATTATACTCGAATACAAATTCAATAAAGTATCAAAACTGTCTCTAAGGGATCTGAGTTTTACACAAAAAAGACTAACTACTACTAATGAAAGGTTCTTTTGAGATTTAACCATAAAAAAACTAGAAAAACAAACAAGAAATTACTCGGATCTGTGGTCGTCCTAAGCTTCGTTAGGCTTCTCCTCCATAATCGAGCAATGATAGTATCCTGAGTTGGATGAATCTTCAATAGCTTTTGTCACTGGAAATGGATCAGATTTATTGAAGATGGAGAAGTACAAAGGGTTGTTTCTCTCCACTCGCTTTCTTTTGATGTCATTGGTCGAATCTATGTTTGTGTCCTTCTATGTAGGAGGAGGAACCCTTTCAGGCCTAGTTTCATGGTCCTCACTTGGCTTGGAGACCAAGGAAGGGATGGGTGAGGGAGAGGAGTGAGGTGTCGGAGCAGGGGAGGGAGAATTCGATGGATTTTTGTCCCTGCTTGGATCCTAAGTCTATAAGAGGAGCTGAGATAACATATTTTTTACTGTCTATTAGTTCCCCTAGCGAACCTGAGCTCGATGTCCCATTAATTGTTGAGTAACTACCTCTTCTTCCCAATCACCAAACATTGTTCTAAGGTGTTGTGGAATTGAGTTGTAATAGCCATTTTTCGAGGAACCTGTGTTCCCACATCGACCTCAACTTCCTCTTCCCTTGCTATCTCGTCGAGGGGTGGCCCTGAGCCTGCTAGACATCTTAGTTTTTGAATGGAGGAAGCTAGAAACAGTGATGTTCCAATGAAAATCTTGTCATGGGATTTGAGCCAATCAAAGAAAAAAATACACAGAGAGACCCAACTGTCGAACCCCTTGGATCTTGAGGCCACGGAATGAATTGTTGTTTCCTAGAACGTGAAAAGAAAGTCCCTTTGTAAATTCCTTGCCACATGCCCCAGAATGGTAACCTCCCAACATGAAATACATAGAGAAACTCTGTGAGGGGGCAATAAATCCCTGGAGAAATAACATGATTGCATTCATATTTTTCACCAACCTGTTCGAGGCTTGAAAATACAAATGCATTAAATCCGATATCATCGAAAAACAAAGGGAGTTAATGTTCATGGAAAATTGAATGAGAACCGTCTTGGTGGCTTTTAGGAGGTATTTCTAGGGACCACTCACACACATCAGAGGGACTGAAATGACACCCGCATTCAGGGATAATAATTAGAAATGTTGCTACTGGATAAAGAATGTAGATTGTCACTTGCTTACAAAAATGAATAGATTTTGAAAACAAAATTATTTGATCTTACTTAAGAACTTAAACATGTTCCCTAGCATAAAATGATTTGAATGGAAATACATAGATGGCCATGGATATCAAGATACTAAAACAAATATCCAAATGGATCACGAGCTATTTTATATGTGCGTCGAGGGAATCAAGTAGCCTCCAAATCAAATTGAAATACTCACATTGAAATATTGCAAGAAATTAGCTCAACAACATCAAAGATGTAGATCACTTTCTATGTAAAGCATATGATATTAATAAAATGTAAGTTAGATAGTTCGACCCTGCCAGTTAGATAGGTCGGCCCAGTTAGGGTAAAAGTCAGTTGGGAATTATATTATAAATAGGGAGGCACCTTCCCTCATTTGTACACACTCACACACACTTGTATTGTGCAAGAGAGAGAAAGAAGGAGAGACGTAGAAGGAAGAGGACCATCGTCTTTGGTGTTTTGCCTCTTATGCTTGGGGTTTGTCTCTCTATCTATGAGACCTTTTTCTTTGGTCATTGCATACTGGTAATCTATATTGAGGAAGTTTTGTTGGGTTTTTCCTTTTAGGGTTTTCCCTAGATAAATTGTTGTGTACCTTGTGATTGTGTTTCTTTCAGTGATCCTCTTAATGTTGTTATTATGAAAATGTATTAAATGCTAATCAAGTTAGGACTTAAGCAATGGTAGAATTGAAAACTTAACATGGTATTAGAGTTAGCTTGAAAAGAGCAACTTTAATCAGGTAAATCTCTCTTTCCTTCTCTCGATAAGAAAATTAGGGTTTTCTAATAAAGTGGAATTTTTAAGTGCAAGTGACATATGGAAGTGTGCCCCTCCTATGCGCATATTTTGGCACTAAGATAAAAAGAAATTCAATGGGAAGATCCTCCGGAAAGTCAATCCCTAGTTTGTCTTGAAATAAAAAACCAAGAAAACCAAAAACAAATCTAGAAACTGCAGTTCATGATATTGCAAGTCCAGTTTCAAGGGTTAGAATTTTGATTCTTCAGAAACTGACTGTACCATCATACTCACCTCAGTCAAGCGCATCTTTTGGTGAGTACAGTTTTCATTTCTGAGAATTTTTCAAATTTTGTCATTTTCTAATCTCCAGGACAAAATGTTTCCAAGCACTAAGCTTGATGACAAGTTGGAAAGTAGAGAAAACTTCCATGCTTGGAAATATAGGATAGGACTCTTTCTACAAAATAATTATCTTGCAAAGTTTATCAAGGGAGTTGTGTTGGAGCCCAAAGAAGATGAAGCAAAGGAAAAGTACAAGAAAGACATAATCATAGCCAAGAGGATCATAGTTGATTCAATCAAGGATCACTTGATTCCTCAAGTATCCTCTAAGGATACATCTAATGAAATATTGGATGCCCTATCAGGAATGTATAAAGGAAGAGACATCAACCAAAAGATGAACTTGAGAGCCCAACTCAAAAGTACAAACATGAGCAAGGGTGAATCTATCCATGAATACTTCACAAGGGTCTCTTAATCCAAAGAACAACTAGAAGCAATTGAAGACATGATTGATGAAATTGAACTAGTAATGACCGCTCTCAATGGTCTTACTAGATCATGGGACTCCTTCATCCAGACAATATGTGAAAGGAAGGAAAGCCTAATATTTGATATCCTATGGGAATATTGTGTTCAAGAAGAAGCTATAGTAGCTAACTGAGAAGCGCTACTTAGAGATGATGACCATGCTCTAGCTACTCATATAAGAAGAAGAAGAAAAAAAGCATAATTTCAAAAAATAAACCCATAAGGGTTCTTATCCTCCTAAGAAGTTTCAAAAGAATAAAAAGGGATATTACAAGCAAAACGATTTCTCCACTTATGAATGTTACCATTGTGATCAGATAGGACACATTGCCAAAAAATGTTCGACAAAGAAAGAAGAGTATAAGAGTAAGAATACCAAAAGACATCATGCTAACTTAGCAACAGAAGAAGAAGAAGAAACTCCCAGGAAGTTAGCAAAATAAGAAGTTCAAGAATATGTTCTCTAGAAAGTGTATCAAGAATATGTTCTCTAGAAAGTGTATCTGTCACTAGAGGGTGTCATGTATCAACTAAGAGGTCACTTAGAAGCAGCCTTGATCCATGATCAAGATATTCCTATGCACTTATGGAGTGAAGCAACAAGGAAAACAATATATGTCTATAACATAATACCCCATAGTGCACTTAGATTCAAGACCCCTGAAGAAATGTTCATAGGAAAGAAACCAGAGGTGAGTCGCCTCAAGAAAATTTGTTGTCTAGTGTTTTTTCATATACCAAAAGAGAAGAGAACTAAGTTGGATCCTTCCGAAAAAGAAAGGAATATTTGTTGGGTACTGTGAGGTCTCCAAGGGATTCATTATCTATATACCAGGTTACCATAATATGGAAATTAGCACGGATGTAACTTTTGATGAAGATACAGTTCTCAAGAAGTCAAGAAAGTGCAAACCTAAAGAAACATATGAAGAAGTTGCAGCTCCCAAATCTACAGAACCAATGAAAGAAGTTGCACCTTCACATTATGATGATATTTTAGAAGAACATGATATGTTGGAGCCCCAAGAACCTCCCTACATTAATATCTCCCAAAAGATAAATCCATCTTGGGCCCATGATATTATTCAAGAAGTAGAAAGGTATGGTGCTCCAGAAGGCTCCACAAGGCAAAGCAAGAAGCCAAAGCCATTTCCTAGTTATTCCATGATTTTATGTGTGATCTTATAGATAAAGAACCTACTTATTTTGAAGTAGTTGTTCAAAATAAAGAATGGGTAGAAGCTATGATGGAAGAATACTAATCCATAATGAAGAATGATGTATGGGAAGTAGTTCCCAAGCCAGAAAGAAAAAGTGTGGTATCTTCCAAATGGATCTGCAAAATAAAACATACAATCGATGGAAGTATCGAGAAGTACAAATCCATATTTGTGGCCCGTGTATTATCTTAAAAGGAAGGAATCGATTATGAAGAGATATTTTCTCTTGTAGCAAGGTAAACTTCTATTTGAACCATCATGGCACTAGAAGCCAAGACAGAATGGAAGTTACACTAGATGGATGTGAAAACAACCTTTCTAAATGGTGTTATTGAAGAAGAAGTGTACATAGAACAACCACACGGTTTTGAAGTCGAAGACAGAAGAACACATGTCTGTAAATTGAAGAAGGCTCTGTACGAAATGAAACAAGCTCCAAGAGCTTCGTATGGAAGAATCGATAGTTTGTTGACAAGCTTGGGATTTACCAAAAGTAAGGTTGATCCTAACCTTTACTTCAAGGTTATGGATGATGAACTTGTCATGTTATTGTTCTATGTGGATGATTTATTTCTGAAGGGTAATGAGATGCAAATCTCAGAGTGTAAGAAGAAACTTGTTACAGAATTCGAGATGAAATACCTTGGCTTTATGCATTATTTTCTAGGTCTTTAAGTATGGCAAATCCCAGAAGGAATATTCCTTAACCAAGGGAGGTATGCAATGGAAATATTGAAAAAGGTTTGACATGTTGGAATGTAAAGCCATGGCCACACCTATGGATACACGCTTGAAGTTGTTGGCAGATGCTTCGTAAAAATTAGTGGATGTGTCACTATACATACAAATAATTGGTTCATTGATGTATCTGATGAATACCTGACCATATATATGCTTTGTTGTGAACACTTTAAGTATATGGTTGAGCCCAAAAATGTTCACTTGGTACCTGCAAAGCATGTGATGAGGTACCTAAAAGGTAGGATATACCATGGTCTCAATTATACTAGAGATCATGACTTTAGACTGTATGGTTATACATATTCAGATTGGGCAGGAAGTGTCTTAGATAGAAAGAGAACTTCAGGAGGATGTTTCAGTATGGTTTCAACCATGATCTCATGGCTAAGCAGGAAGTAGTCCAATGTTTCTCTCAGCACTACATAAGCAGAGTATATTGCAGCTTGTTCCACCTATTGTGAAGCCATATGGATTCATAAGTTGTTATAAGATCTATTCAATATGGAGATGGATGATACTGTGATTCTATGTGATAATCAAAGCTGCATGAAGATGAAAGATAACCCCATGTTTCATGATAATACGAAGCACATATAAATTCAGTACTTCTACATTTGTGACATGGTGTAGGAGGGAGATATAAAGCTCCAATATGTGAGCATAAATGAGCAGGATGCAGATGTATTAACTAAACCTCTGTCTCGTGTGAAGTTTGAACACTTTCGAGACAAGCTTAGTGTTGTCCATAAGGACTTCCCTCGAAAGGGGGAGTAGTATTGATACTATGGAATCATGATCACACAAATAGATCAGTTGGGATTGATCATCCTTACAATTGATCCCATAATTCCAAAAGGAAGGATTGTCTTAAATGTTGATCTTGATGGACTTGATCCCATAATTTCGAAAGGAAGGATTGTCGAAGATGTTGATGTTGGGATTGATCATCCTTAGACTTGATCCTGTAATTCCGAAAGGAAGGATCGTCTTGAATGTTGATCTTAATGGAATTGATCCCTTAATTCTGAAAGGAAGGATCGCCCAAGATGTTGATGCTGGGATTGATCATCCTTAGACTTGATCCCATAATTCCCGAAAGGAAGGATCACCTTAAATGTTGATATTGATGCACTTGATCCCGTAATTTCGAAAGGAAGGATCGTCCAAGATGTTGATGCTAGGATTGATCATCCTTAGACTTGATCATGTAATTCCGAAAGGAAGGATCATCTTAAATGTTGATCTTGATGGACTTGATCTCATAATTCCGAAAGGAAGGATCATCTAAGATGTTGATGTTGGGATTGATCATCCTTAGACTTGATCCCGTAATTCTGAAATGAAGGATTGTCTTAAATGTTGATCTAGATGGAACTGATCCCATAATTCTGAAAGGAAGGATCGCCCAATATATTGATGTTGGGATTGATCATCCTTATAATTGATCCCGTAATTACGAAAGGAAGGATCATCTTAAATGTTGATATTGATATACTTGATCCTGTAATTCCAAAAGGAAGGATAGTCCAAGATGTTGATGCTAGGATTGATCATCCTTAGATTTGATCCCGTAATTCCTAAAGGAAGGATTGTCTTAAATGTTGATCTTGATGGACTTGATCCCGTAATTACGAAAGGAATGAATGTCCAAGATGTAGATGTTGGGACTAATCATCCTTAGAGTTGATCACGTAATTCAAAAAGGAAGGATCGTATTAAATGTTGATGTGGACGGACTAATCATCCTTAGACTTGATCCCGTAATTCCAAAAGGAAGGATCATCTTAAATGTTGATGTGGAAGGACTAATCATCCTTAGACTTGATCTCATAATTTTGAAAGGAATGATCGTCTTAACACTGATGATTAATGGACTTGATCCCCTAATTTCGAAAGGAAGGATCATCCATAATGTTAGTAGTGGTTTTGATCCCGTAATTCTGAAATAATGATCATCCAGAATGTTAGTAGTGGACTTGATCCCATAATTCCGAAAGGAAGGATCATCCAAAATTTTAGTTGTGGACTTGATCCCGTAATTCCGAAAGGAAGGATCGTTCAGAATGTTAGTAGTGTACTTGATCCCGTAATTATGAAAGCAAGGATCATCCAGGATGTCAGTGGTGGACTTGATCTCGTAATTTTGAAAGGAAGGATCATCATGTGTATGTATGTGTTAGTTGTGATTAGTATCGGTAGCTCCATAAATACTTGATCCCATAATTCCAAAAGGAATGATTGTCTGAGTACCACAGATGTGTTGTCCATGATCCCATAATTCAAAAAGGAAGGTTCATGTTTCTTTTTTTTATACCTTCCATAGATGATGTTACTCCAACCTTGAGTTGTTGATGATGATGTCACATGTTGTTATTCGAGCTTAATGCTAATGATCCAGCCTCGTGTTGTTTTTGCTAGTGATGTATCATTTTTTATGTACATGATGATGTTCCATACTGCAGATGATGATGCCCCAGTCCCATGCTGCAGATGATGATTCAGTTCCATGTTGCATATGATGATGTTCCAACAGATGATGATGATGCTCCAGCTCCATGCTGCAGATGATGCTCAAGTTCCATGCTGCAGATGATGATGCTCCATCTCCATGCTGCAGATAATGTTCCTGTAGATGATGATTCCCCAGTTCCATGCTGTAGATGATGATACTTCAGCTCTGTAGTGAAGATGTTGACGATGATACTTCAACTCTGTACTAAATATGTTGATGATGATACTTCATCTATTTATTGGAGATGATGATGTTTTTCAAAACTTCTGATGATCTATAGATGTACTAGATGATGTTCCAAAATATGATGTTGATGATGCCTCCTCTCTCCTTTCGATGATGTTTTGTAGAGCCACACCAATTGTTGTTGTTGTCAGTAGAATACCCTTCTTATTAAGGGGGGGTGTTGAAATAATGTAACTTCGAAGAATATTCTACTTGTACGTCACATTATTATTATTCCTCCTTTGGGAGATGTTACCGATGTAAAAGTTCATGTAAAATTCATGAGGTAAACCTGGAGCAACCGAATCTGGTTGTCCGTTAGTCGAATCCGGCTATCATTTTAATAATGAATATGAATAATAATAATATATTGAATGATTGATTACAATGGATATGGCCGCCTTAAATATGGCTTGGCCATTGAATATATGAAGAGACATTTCTCTTCATAACTATATTAATAATTAATTATTATTACTAATGGTTATAACCTAGTTACTTGCTATTTTATTGTTGTAACATTGCCTTCCCCTTAGGAAAGCTTTGTCCTCAAAGCTTAGATTATTGTTGTCGTCTTTTCATTTTTGTTTTGTGTTGAAACAATGTCATTACTTCCTTTATGTCTTTTGTTTTAGAACTTGTATTAGGTATGTGCTTGTTCTTTACACCATAGTTTGTCAATTTCCTTTTATTTGTTACTTGAATTTGTACTCTATTCTGTTTATTATTGTTGTCTCATTTTCCATGGACATGAATATGAGGAACATTTTTGTGACTCAAACTTTGTTTTAGAAATCGCTTGTCCCACGATACTTAGGATGTCATCACGTAATGTTGTCCTTTTATTATCTTTATGATTTATCTCGAGAAGTGGCGTCTCTTGAGGCTTCTCACACTCAAAGTCACCAGGTAGTGTTAATTTAGGTTTCTCGAGGGTGGTAGAAAAGTTAAGGTAGAAGATGAATCTATGATATTTGATTTGTCTGACTTGGATTCCTTGGCATACTGTAGGATACATCTATTTTCATTGTATGGATCGTCTTTATTATCAACGATACTGGCTAGAATCTCATTATGATCTTGGTTGAGCTCATCTTTATCAACTATATTATTGGTATTTTGGTCATTCCTAAGATAGTTTGTCTCCTTGTCTTGTTTATTGTCTTGATCAACTTGGTTTCTCTCATTTTTGTTGACATACTGGTCCAACATATTTGAGCTGCTGATATGGTTTGTACCAAACCTTAGTTTTTGTAACATTCCTATCAATGTATTCTAGTTATGTGTCATGGTGCGCATGTTCTGTGTTAAGGTGTTTATGTTTTGCGTTATGGTACTCATTTTTTCATCCATGTNTTAAACAAATATTATAATATTAATTATAGTATTTGATTTTTTTTAAATATATTTTATTATATTATATTACAATATAATATATTGTTTTTGGTTTTTATGTTTTAGTTGCAGGTCGTGGAGTTGGAGGGAGCGATGGACTGTGAGGGAGGTTGGCGGCGGTTGGAGAAGGAGGAAGTGGAGCGGTGATGAAGATGGAGCAGCATATGGAGAAGAGGATGCAGGCACGGGGGTGGAAGGTAGAGGCGGAGCGGACTAGGTTGGATGGGCGCGAGCAGAAGCAGCCCCGATGGAGCACGCGTAGGCAGGAAGGGATGGGCGTGGATGGATGATGGGGTGATGGAGGCGCAAGGGGGGGACTGAGCGCATGGACAGTCGTGGATGGGAATGTATAAGATGAAGGATGGAGAAGGTGGCGCTGGTGTGGAAAGGTTGGGAGATTGGGTGTAGAGGGAGCAGTGAGGTGCACGAGAGTTGAGGGCAGACGAAAAGGAATGGCGCGAGGGAGCGAGCAACGTGGAGATGTGGAGGCAGCAAGTGATCAGCGTAGGAGGGAGTGAGGGAAGGCTGCGCGTTGGAAACGAGGCAATGCGGAGGTGAATAGGAGATGGAGCTCGGCGCGTGGAGCAGTGGGGACGATGGCAGCGTGGATGGTGGAATGTGGACGGGGGAGTGCGGAAGTGGAGCAGCGTGGGAGGGATGGAGAGTGGACTGAGGTGGAACGCTCAGGCTGGAGCTGGAGGAAGTTGGTTTTTTAATTTTTTTTTTATTTTTGGTTTTTGTTTTTGTTTTTTTTTGTTTTTTAGTTTTTTGTTTTTTTATATAGGATTTGGGATGAAGTGACAGGTGATGAAAATGGAGCAGCAGAAGAATAAAAAAGTGATGAGCTGACTCCGAGCTCAAGTAGGGGTTGAAGGAGTCGAATCCGAGCTCAAGTCGAAGGAGCTGAATCCGTGCTCTCATACCAAGAATCCGACTATCATTTTAATAATGAATATGAATAATAATAATATATTGGATAATTGATTACAATGGATATGANGAATATATGAAGAGACATTTCTCTTCATAACTATATTAATAATTAATTATTATTACTAATGGTTATAACCTAGTTACTTGCTATTTTATTGTTGTAACAAAACCATTAGTTGTAGTGAAGTTTATAATTATTGTGAAGAATATAATTATTATTATGAATTTTACCTAGGTAGGTCAGTCATGTCAGTTAGATAGGTCGACCCAGTTAGGGTAAAAGTTAAAAGTCAGTTGGAAAGTTTAGTGTAAATAGGGAGGTGCCCTCCCTCATTTGTACACACTCACTCACACTTGTATTACGAAAGAGAGATAAAGAAGGATAGACAGAGAAGGAGGAGGACCAATGCCTTTTGTGTTTTGGCTCTTATGCTTGGGGTTTGGTCTCTCTATCTATGAGACATTGTTCTTTGGTCATTTCATACTCGTAGTCTATATTGAGGAATTTTCATTGGGTTTTCCCCTTTAGGGTTTTCCCAGGATAAATTGTTGTGTACCTTGTGATGGTGTTGTAATTAGAACTATCTGCTGGAAGATATAAATGATATTCAAATTCTAATAGAGTATTGCTCAGTTTATATCTTCATTCTCCATTTACTGCAATCATAATTCTGAACTATCTTCTTGAAGATCTAAATGGCATTCAAATTCTAATAATTACTTTCCCCACTTCCACTAGCAAAGGTATCATCATGTCCAGTGGAGGAACCATTGGCGGTACTTCCATCGGTGGAGTTATGACTGACACCATTGTTGGCCCCTCTACCTCATATCCTATTGTTGGTCTTCCATTCATGGCTAGTCTCAACATTTTAGATTTGGAAATACTAACCAATGATCCCATACATCACGCTCTTGCATGGAATCCTAGGCCTACCAAACTCTCCTCAGACATCCCTAATTTTGAGGGGAAGGAAGGAAAGGACCCTGAGAAACACATTATGCCCTTCCATTTATGTTGCTCCTCCAATAATATCGTAGATGATTAAATTCAGTTATGTTTATTTTAGAGAACCTTCACTGTCATTGCAACCAAGTGGTATATTGACCAACCCCATGGGACGCATACCAACTTTGTGTCCTTAACTTCCACTTTCTTGACGTTCTTCCAGTTACCCGACCATTATGACAAGGGAGTAGAAATCCTATTATTATTTCACTAGAACTCTTCCACCCATATAATAGATCATATACATGATGGTGTTGTTGATAAAGTATTTGTAATATTAATCTCAACGGTCATATGTTTCTAGAATAGTTCCTGAAATATCTCCTCACTGCTATAGCTAAAGACATGGCCTTTAAGTGCTCGTAAACCAAAGAAGAAGTCATTCTCAAGGATCATAAATATGATCTCATTTACTCACAACCCGATTACTTATATATGATCTCTCTCGATCTCCCTCGAGGATCCTCATCCTGGAAGGATTCTCTGGGCGAATCATATGTTATTGATGGTGTTATTAGTGTTTGTGTGTCTTGAAAAAATCCATATTCCTCATACCCTCCCCCTTTGAGTTTTTATGAATATGGTAATATCCCAAGCATTGAGCGTCATTATCAAGGTCCTACCCATGCACCATATTACCCCCCTTGATTCATCTCGCTCCTCCTCACATACAGGAATTAATACCTCTTATTTGTCTCCTACTTTGGCTACCCATGTCCATGGACCCTCATGTATTGGAACCATGTGTGGTGGTAATTCTACCGTATATGTGGCTTCCCCATCTATTAACCCATATTACCCTTTCCCTATCCCACCGCCAGCCCCTCCAGTGAAACCACACCCTACAGCTCCCCTTTTCCTCATCGAAAAGTATGCACTCAACAAAATATGACTTCCCAACCTATTCCCAGTAACCAACAAGTGCAACACAAAATTAAGAACAAGGGGAAGAAAAAAATGATTAACCAACTCAAGGGGGTTGGGGGTCACCCCCTAACCCTCCCAACAACATTGGATTCAATCCCAACCTTACAAATCAGGACCCAAATAAACCTCCCAAGCAAGGTAAGAACCCTCGGTTATGGACTAACCATCCATGTTCCTTTTTCAGTGTCTACAGACATTACACTCACCATTGTCCCCACCCAACTAAGGCTCACCAATTGTTAAATGAGGCCAACCAATGAGACAAGGCAACTGCCCCACAAGGGAAACCTGACCTGCCTCCACCTCAGTCAACCCAATTGTAGCTAATGGTTATGAAAAATACCTTCCCATGCAAGGGGTAGTCACACCACAACCTATGGAACCTTGTCCACCTTCTACATTATCTTCTAGTCACCCTAGTGATACTTCTATCTAACACCTCCTTATGATTCCTCCAACATCAATCTCTAGACTTAACGCAAGCAATATGGTTTGGTTGTTGATACCTCTCCTGTTAACAAAGGGAGAGACTCCACGCTAGTCAAAGAACCTTTATAATTACTTCATCCAACCATAGATGGGATTCCCAAAGTCCCTAATTTTCCTTTGCGTCGCATAGTGAATAACTCCAATGTCCAAGCCACTCCTAACTATAGCATTGTGGATGACTTGACATAGTCTGATGTTTCCATGTCTACGTTATAGGTTCTTTAGAAATGCCATACACAACACAAATCCTTATTATCTTCTTTAGGTACAATCAATCCTTTCAATTCTCACTTGATGTCAATGTTTGACCTAGATCAAGAGGAACCTCGACCTCTTCATTAGCTTTTTCAGATTCCCATAATCATTAAGAACTTGGTTACTCATTGGTACATCATCAATGAAGGTGCCTCCACCTGCATTATTCCCACCCATGTTTGGAAGAAGCTTGGTCCTCCCCCAACTTGAACCATCTCTTATGACATTGCACACCTATAATGGGCATGCCACTCAACCACAAGGTATCCTCTAGAAATTCATAATCAAGTTAGCCAGTAAACTAGTCTTGATTGACATCGAGGTTGTGAATTCCCGATTACTGATTACAAACTCCTCCTTGGGCATAACTACATGTATATTATGGAGGTCTTTGCCTTTACAATGTTTAGGATTATGATTTCTCCCCGTGAAGAGAAGATTGCAAAACTAGATCAACTAACTTATTACAATCCCAAGGGTCCATCTTTCCCACATCATGTCCTACCTATGGTTGAAAACATCCTTGGTATCTCATCCATTCCCCCATTCATGAGTGTTATTCCAAGTGTATTTTGAGATGCTTCCATGATATGGTATTTTCAAGACTCCTCCCCCACCTCCAAAGGTGGAGATATCATAATTGTGCACTATCTCCTTTAGAAACTCTATCGACCAACCTTGACCTATTCCCCCTCCCAACCAATTACTTGGGATCGTGTGGGGAGCCACACATATTCATCAAATCTAGTTTATATTTCCACCTTTTGGAATAGTGAGTTCACCCATCGCGGCTAGACTCAACCTTTCGGGATTGACATTAGGCCTTCATGTTTGGTACCTTACTCCACCAAACATGTCCCCAACACCATAGATTATCTTGACTCATGTGTAACTAGTTGGTACTTCCAACAACCCTCTTTCTAGATTCACAAAGAAAGCTCCACTTTCTACCCGTCCTTCTCCCAAGAAGAAGGCTGGGGGAAAATCCAAGAATTCTTAGACGGTTGTTACTCCTAACAAAGATATGAATCCCCCTCCTACTACCACAATTGGAGCATCCTAACCTTGCGCTATGTGTGATATCTTTCTAGATGGAAGTATCTAGAGTTGATCATCTTGCACACTCATCTAGAGATTCCCAAAGAGAAGAATGAAGAGAACATTCCATTCATCCACCTTCTCGATACTCCCAAACCGTGCATGAAAAAACCTTGCGCACCAACCATCCATATGTGTTGTGTGGCATTTATGGTCATTGCTTGCATCATTGTACTAATCTCACCCAATATCAATCTATTTTTTCTGATTTACAAGAAGGAGAGATTAACAAGGTCTCAGTGAATAAATTAATTGGCCTCTAAATGCACACTAAATGTTGCTCTAAAGTTGATAATAAGAGAAATACTTTGACTCTCCCTTTGCTTTTGCTTTCATTTCTCTTCCTTTGATTTTATTTTTTGCTAGAACTGACTATTGTGTTTTGGGTAGCCCAAGTCACTAGCTATAGATGCTCTTTGACAATTATTACAATATAACTAGAGAATTTTGGGAGCCACTCACCAAACTTCTTAGGAAGGTCATGAGGAGCACCTTGGATGGAAAATACGTCCAATAGATTTCACTTACCCATGGGAAATCCATTATGACTAGGAAAAGGAATCTAACATCCTCTACGATTTCAAGACTTTTACTTAACGAGGCTTGACAAATCTTCTTATCCCTTTTTCTAAGAATTTTTCAGGATTGTCAAAACAATGGGCAAGTCTTTGGGAAAAAACCTTATAGAGTCTCCTGAGATGATTCATCATCAAGTGAAGTTTCTATAAGAGCAAATAATGATTACTTTTAAAGTTTCAAGCTCATAATAATGATTACTTTTCAAGTTTCAAACTCATAAAAGGGTTTTAAGTATAAGTGGTTGCCTTAACCAAAAACAACCTTGTCGTTGACAATGGCACCAAAATGTTACCACACAAACTAATATTTTTAGGTGTAAGATTCACAATGGCTCTAGCTTGATGATAATCTAGAACCAATGTCATTGTCGCCACAACATTTACTTCCCACACTTCAGTTATTTTAATGATAACCCTAGGGGGCTTCCTATAATCCAACTAAGGTAAAAGATGAATTATCTAAATGGACAAATTACATTGATGATGAGTGTTTATTAAGTAAGTACATCGATGAGATTAAATTATCAAACAAATATATGCCAAAATATAATGTTTTGATAGGGGTGGGGATTGAAACTTGTTTTCCTTAGTCAGATAGGCTATGCACATACCAGATATGTTTTACTCATAAATGAATATTATATGAGTGACAATATAATGTATTATGGACCAGCAATTGATCAATCATGAAACAATAATGCAATCGATCAATCATGAAACAGTGAGGTTTAAGCTTTGATAAAATGGTCAAAATGAGGTCAAAACTAGGGCAAACCTAGGGTTTGTTGTTATTGTCCCAAACAAATTGCAGATCTTAACAAGTAAAAGCAGTCCAATGATGATGAACGAAGGCTATTATGACAGCAATGAGGTACAACCAATCATAAATGATAATTTATGATTGTTTGTTACGCAGATGCACCAATAGCATAGACCTATTCACCCTATGAAAGCATTGGTCGTTAAAGTCGAGATCAATAATTTGCATAAAGCCATATTCATTTATCCAATCACGTATACCACATGGGTATCCAACCTCGTTCTAGTCAATAAGAAGGAATGCACCATATGTGTTTGTATTGAATTCTAAGATTTGAATTTGGCATGCCCAAAAGACAATTATCCCACCCCCTTCATCGAACAAGTCGTTGATGCTTGTGCTGGGAATGGGATTCTTTCCTTCATGGAAGGATTCACTAGGTATAACCAAATTCAAATATGCCAACAGGACCAATATAAAACCTACTTCACCACCCCATGTGAACCTTCACTAAATCATTCATGGTATTCAACCTCAAGAGCCACTTTTCATCATTCCATGTCATATTGTTTTCATGATATGTTTCACATTATCCTCACATACTTGGATGACCTCATGGAATGTTCCAAGAAATTCTCACAACATTTTGAGGACCTTCAACAAGTGTTCCTTAGATGTCGTAAATAAAACATCTGCTTGAACGCCCTCAAGTGTGTTTTATGCGTTCGTGTCGGTCCATTGTTTGGATTTATTGTTTCTTAGAAAGGGATCACTGTCGACTCTTTCAAATTTCAAGCCATCATGAACCTTCCCCCTCTGAAGACCTTGCCCCAATTACAAAGTATCAAAGTCAAGGTAAACTTCGTGCACTGATTCATACCAGATAATGCCAGGATAGTTCATGGATTCTTACATCTGCTTTGTTCCAACCTACCCTTTTATTGAGATGAACCAGCACAAGCATATTTTGACATGTTGAAATAGGCTCTGATTTTCACCCCATTGATTTTCTCTCCGTATTTTACTAAGGATTTCATCCTTTACGTTTCAACATCTAAATATGTCGTCGCTAGGGTGCTTGTCCAAGTCTAATGTTCCGCTTGTCAATATCACATCATATATTACGTGTATAGAAACCTTTTTGGTCCACCCCTATCCTACCCTAATGAGGGGAATTTAGCCTTAGCTATCATATTTTTGGCTCAAAATCTTTGTCATTATATTCTCCTAAGTCGAACCAAAGTCATTTCAAACTCAAATCCCATGTTGTACCTATTGAATTGTCATTTTATCCAAGGTAGAGTTGCCAAATGGATTGTTATCCTACAAGATTACGACCTCAAGTTTGTAACCTCCAAGATCACCAAGAATTTGGATTTGGAGAAACTTATCATGGATTTATCATCTACTTTTTCATCCTCTCCCATCTCTGATCGCCTTCTAAATGAGCACTTGTTCACCATATCTCTGACAATCCTTGGTATAGGGACATCCTCATGTATCTATGCACCCAAAATTTTGGTCCTCACCTCAACCGTGGTGATTGTTGTCGTATTCGTCATTAAGACCCCATATACCTCCTTATCAGTGATGTTCTACATCATCGAGGTGATGTCACCATCATGAGATTATATCTCACTCACAATGAGGTCGAATAGGTCTTAAATGGATGCCTTAGAAGAGCCTATGGTGGCCATCTCTCAGGGATGGATATCAACCAAAATATCATATGTGTCGGTTATTTTTGGCCAACCCTTTTTTCGATTGCATTGTGATAGTCAAATATTGTCGTAACTGCCAACTCTTTGCTCCAAAAGTGAGAACCCCTCATGCATTTTTACATCCGATCATCATCGTTAGTCCCTTACGCAAGTGGGCCATCAATTACATGAAATGCAATCATACCTTGGTTGGTAGCCATAAGTACATAATCGTGGTTGTAGACTATTTCGCCAAATGAGACGAAGCCATGCCAACCTTTATAAATTGTATAGACGCCAATGTGGTGCGTTTCTTGTTTAAGCATGTTATCACTCGATTTGGCGTCCCCTACCAATTGGTGTCTGAACACGATTCTCACTTCGAGGATACTGCCTGGAAGGAACTTGTGCATATTTAAAATTTGAACACTAGTTTTCCTTCGCCTATTATCATCAAGGCAATGGAAAAGTTGAGGGAATTAACAAAATCCTCAAAATCACGATCCAATGAATAATGGATAAGAAAAATGCAACAGGAACCATATGATCTTTTCATACATATGAGGATATCGAATATAAACCAAAAACATGACAAGGTTTACCTCCGATTCCATCTCGTGCATGGAGTGGAATTTGTTCTCCCCATCGAGTGTCAAATCCCTTCCCTGCACATCGTTGTCAAATTCTTACCGAAGACCACTGCTTTGGAACAATGCTTGATCACCCTCGAACAAGTCGATGAGGATCATCGTGTGGCACTCCAAATGATTGAAGCTTCCAAGCATCAATCAAAAGCATATTATGACACTCTTGTCTTCCATGCACATTCCAGGAAGGCGTATCCTTTCCTATGACTAGTCCCACGATAAACTTGGAAAAAGAAAGTTTGATTCCATGTGGTAAAGATCCTATTTCATGAAACACTACCTTAGTAATGGGGCAACTTTCTTTCTAGTTCAGATGGTCAACTCTTGAAGTACCTTTGGAACGGATCGTACCTCAAGAGATTATATGCTTAATATAACCAAACCATTATTTATTGTGTCATACCTTTTTATCTCTTTGTATTTTCCCTATTTTTAAAATATCCTCAAGATTTGTCTCCTTGGTCTTATCATATGGATCATTATCCTATCATCTGGGCATGTAGATATTGTCTAAATCTTGCCTCGTTCACGTGGGTACTTTATTCCATGTCACACAACTTGATCCATATCAGTGACATGTATATTGGTGCATCCACCAATAACCAAGAGGGATAAAATGTTGTGATTGGCCTCCTAGCCGATTCCCTTCATATGTGTATTCATCGCCTTTGTGTTTATCTAGATTCCCAAGTTCTTTTCGCACGGTTGAATAACTGTTATCGGGTACACAATCCTTTCCTTTTTAGAAAATTCATCCACACTAAATAATTTGTTAGAGACTTTGAATCCATCACAGTCATCCATGTTCCCAAATGTTTCAATAGTGTAGCATTCCAAATAGCTAATTATATTCTAGGCTAGCATATCAATCAACAATAACAAGGAAGTAAATCATTCATATGCATTCATCTCATTGTACATCCATATATAAGTAAAGCATTGCATAAACAATCGTCGTCATCATCATCATCATAAGTGGATCATAAAAAGTAAAAAGTTTGCATCCACGTGCATATATAAATATGTGTGTGTGTGTGTCTAAAATATAGTAGTGTTTACAACAAGGATCCACAACAACTCCGAAAAATAATACATCAGTAAAAGCTCCCCATGCTCATAGAATGGGGGGAAGCTCTACATACTCTCGACTAATCATCAGAATAGTCATAGGTGTCCTTAGTCTCCTCTCACCACTATCAAGACCTATGTCTCCTCTCACCACTATCAAGACCTATGTGAGGCAGGTATCCCCACATAATGTCGTGAATTCCTTAAGACACCACTGTAATACGATGCCTAGTAGGGCGCCACTCAGGAGGTGCTTGACAACACACCACAATAAACTCATCATATAAATGTCATCATCCATTTTCAGATACCCCCTCCAACAGCTAAACAATACCATGGAGTAATCTCTCAAGGACTGCGTCTGCACTCCTTGTCTGATACTATGCCCAAGGGGCAGGGTTGACTCCCTCAACCCTACCACACCATATATATAAGTTGGATAGGGGCATTAGCCTCACATATACACACACATGATAATTCATTAGCACCATGATCACATATAAAAATCTAGATACCATCTATGCTAGTGTTTTAAACATATATATAATCATAATGCATCAAACCATACATACCGTCAAGCCCCCAAGCCTACCCATGAGGTTGTGGTAACTATGGATCTCCTTGGAAGTCCATCCATTCATAAGGGTAGTCCTCAATCACCACTAGGATCTTCCTTCATTGTGCAAAAAAAATTGGCTAAATATCCCTCTCGTAACATCATCTCTCCCCACCTATGCATCTGAGTCTCCATCAGCCCATTGTCCTGCACTACGCGGTGAGGTACTAGTGTAGGAACTTTCTTGAATAAGAAAGTGCAGATAAAAGTGGAAAAACTGCAGTCACCACCATGTCATATATGGTGGTTCACTTGTTTCCGAACCATTTTCAGAAAAACTTGGGCCCACTCGAAGTAGATCCCTACCAGCACCTGCTCTACAATGAACATCTATCTAGGTGAGATCTCATGGTTCCCACTAGATCCTAGTATTCATACCACCTCTACTATAATCACTCATGTCTTGAGACTCTCAATGTTCACCAAGAGTATGGATGATCCATGAATCTGTGCACCATCCACCTAGTGACGAACTAGTATGTCCTCCATGTCCACATCACATGAACACATAGGTTGAGTATCATAGATCACCCCCAGTTGTAGGAGGCTAGTCATAAAGTACACCTCCTATAGTGTGATATTTACCCGCTCACTTTATATGATGAATTCTCGCACCTTCCGGTCCTAGTACTCAACAATCATGTTCGAGCAACAATCGCACAGTTCTCATTAGTGGGTTCTCGAGGAATTTGAGTAACCCATGTCTCACTAGGTTTTCATGAACATGATTATTGCTCCATATAAACCTAATTTCTGAAATGTCTCTCTCCCTTCAATTCACCCTCATCCTACATTCCACCATCAAAAGGGGCAGTCGATAGTCAAAATATCAATCTTTACTAAAGTCGGAATCTTTCTCTAAGAAAGATGCAACTTAGGTTGCACCTGGTCTAGAGAATAGTGTGACTTGAGTCGCATCTATTCACCAAACATGTGAGAAATCAGGTCACATATATCTCTTAAACAACCATGACCCATGTCACACTTAGTCTGAAAAATAGCGTGACTTGAGTCGCTTCTATCCTCCAGATAGGTGTGACCTCATGTTTCCTCTTTCCTTTAGACAGATGCAACCCAGTCACTCATATTGAAGGGAAACCTGTGACCTAAATCAATGGAATCCATTTTATAAGAGCAACCCATCCTTAAAACCCTCAATGGGTTCGTTGAGGACCCTTGTAAACCCAAAAGAAAAAATTAAATGGACAAAAATGAACAGGAGGATGAGACCACAAACCTCCAAGTCACTAAATCCAAATCTGATGGTTGAATCGGAAGCAATCGATGTCTAAAGTTATGGAAATCTCATCACTCCTCTAATGGTGAACAATAGAAACAACACCTAGATTGGTGGGTCCACCCCTGTTCAAGTCCATTTAGGCCTTGTTCTTATTCTAAGCATTACGACCTCATATGGCATCCATTTGATATGTCATATGTACCATTGGAATCATGATGTTGCACTCTTCTTGAATATGTGATCCATATTCCATGATTGAAAAATTGGGGACAATTTTCGTCCACCTAAATTTGTGTGCCTTAATTTAATTTTAACCTTTTCCTACGTTATATGATACTTGTATACTTAATTTGATTTAAGAAAGGTTAAAGTTCCTCCCAAATAGGAAGTATGACCAAGGGAAGAAAAAGACAAGTTATGAATTTGTCAAATATATGTGGTTTGATTGCTTTGGGACGTGTAAAAGATGTGACGCATATGATGTGACATATGGATGGTTTTTTTTTTAATTATTCTCTTTAACCTCCACACATTGGCTTTGGTTCAAGCCCTTTGGGAAGTCATCAATTACCCATAGACTGCCACTTGGGGGAGCATACCATTCAATGGATCTAGGGCCCTCCTACTGCATTGAGGCTTGGCCACCTTGCTTAAAAACCCATCTAGCACATCTAAACTCAAACAAGATACACTTGGACTTGAACCTGAGACCTCCTAGAGACTCGAAGGATAGGAGTACATTGGCTTTTCCAATCCACTTGCAAGACTAAGCCCTGACAATGGATGGTTACCAAATCATATTAATTTGCTTAATATCTTTAATGGTTAGTTGTCTATGGTCACCACCTTATTTACATGTTCAATAGGGAAGCTCATTTTCTACTAAATAAACATTTATATACCTTATTTTGTGACTTTGAAAGGAATACAAAGTTAAATGCTTTTGTCGTTCTTGAGCTCCTATGTTTATGGGATACTCTTGAGTTCTTTGCTACCAACCTACTATGTATCCATTTGTCAAGCTTCAAAATCAATTTGGGTGTGACTTTCGATTTATGTGGAGGTTGTGCAATGCTCAATCACATAGAAAGCTTGTGTATGTGTTCGGTAGATTGTTCTAGGTTGTGCCAATGAGCATATACAAAAAATTGGCACACTTCATATCCCAGGCGAGAGGGACGTTTGTCACCTTTAATCTTGAACTTCAAATCATGTTGATGGTTGTCCAACAAGGAGTTGTGGCATATTTGTGAGTAGATAACATTTCCTTGGCCTTTGTGCAAGATTGGGACATATATTGTGTGTTTGGTTGTGTTGTCGCATTTTCTTTATATATATATTTGAGTGTTGGTTTCCATATTGTTGTGGGTTTCCATTTGCAATCAATCCCCTTTATGAACATACATATCTGTTTCTTTTTTAAAGTTGCGAATCTATTATTTGCAATGAAAGTTTTAACTTTGGTATCTCATGTTTTAACTATAGATCATATGCATATATTTATTGTTAGCTTTTAGTTGTGTATTTATCTTTGTCATTGCATTTGTGGGTCTTAATCTACCTTTCTATTGTGATAAATCAATTTGTTATAAGAAAATATTGTTGTTGAAACGGTTATTTTTATACCACCAAAAATAACAAAATTAATTGGTAAACTCTATTCAAACAATGAAAATCCATCAACATACCTCTAGGGAATTTGTTATAATAAAATAATGTTGTTGAAACGGTTATTTTTCTACCACCAAAAATAACAAAACTAATTGGTAAACTCTATTCAAACACTGAAAATCCATCAGCATACCTCTGGTGATTGGTGCCTGTAATAATGAAGAATTTGGATTTGAAACTTATTTCATCAAAAATTCATTCTGAGCTTTGATTATATATAGAGGAAGTCCACTTTTCATCAGAAAGCAAGTTAAAGTGGTCTGAAGTTGGAATCTATATATGTTTTGTGACAGAATTCTTGATAATAACATAGATTGCATTGTAATTGTCACACATATCTAGCACCAACTAGTGTTATTAATCGTTGATGAACAAAATAAGAGCAAAATAGAGTTTCTAAATTATTGAGGTGATGTAAAATTGAATACTTTGTTTTATATTGGAGGTTGGTTTGGTATCAAGATATTAGCATCCCATGCCTAATGATAAGGATATAAGACATTACAAGATGTGCTATGAATAATTGTTTCTCTTGAGATAAAGAAGGTCCATCTTTCATGAAGAACTTAGTAGAATCCAAAATCAACAAATCATCAAGAAATGGAATGAGCCCACAATTGTCATGATTTAATAGATTTTCACCTATGATGACAAAGAAAATACATTCCACCAATTGAAAGTCCTTGACCAAATTGGAAATGTTAAATAATATGGTGTTAAATTAGAAGGCTTGGTTACAAGAATTTCTAATAGGGAACACTGAGTACCATAATTTATATGTGGTTTGAAATCACAGTTTAGCAGCACTAAAAACCAACACATCGAAAAAATCATTAACCTTCCACTCAAGTGGAGGATTTAAAGTACTAACAATTAACCATCCAATAACAAGAAATCTTTACCTTTACAATAGAAACATAAATCCCACCATTTTCAAAGAACCCAACATGGGTAAGCTATTCAAGGCCCCCATTCATATAGCAATGCACCAACTATTGAACTACTAATAAAAATCAGGAAACTCGAGAACAACAAAGAAACCAACAAGGACCTCAATATCAAGATGAAATAAAGCGATAGAAACCTAAAGTTTTAACTATGTGATATGAGTACCATGATACAAAAAGGACCTCCTGTAATATGAAAGCCACAAGCCATTTGAATAAACTCTGAACCCAACTAAAAAAATCTTCGTAAGAGAACAACTAATGGATATGAAACACGAATTAAGTAAACTAGGGAAGCAACCATGCCTTCATATTAGAAAACTTTGCAGTAAAAATAGGGCATTCACACATTGAAGCCCCATATTGCTATAAAATAAAATAAAAACTTTTTGATGAACATATTGTTAACGATATAAAAGCTAAGTCGCTAGGAAACTTGAATACGGGAATAGGTGTGGGGACGAAAACGCCACTTTATAAAATAGGGTATGTAGGAAATTATCAGTTCATACATACATCACCAATCTCTCATTTTTCTATATATTTTGTATAGCAGCCTTTTGAACTTGCTTCTGTGAGCAGAAATTGTATATGTGCAGTATATATGAGCTGTATTTTTTAGTTGCAAGGTAAGAAGAATTCATGTATGATTTGACACGATATGAATTCATTTGCACAGCGAAATTCTTTTCCGAACTGTGGCAGATGAGCATTAAAAGAGCAAAATAAATCGCGATATTCAAAAACAAAATCGCCAAAAATATCGCGATAATATTGGGTAAAGGTCGCCAAAATATAGCGATAATATTGGGTAAAGATCACCAAAAAAATCGCGATAATATTGGGTAAAAATCGCCAAATAAAATTTGGGTATTTATCCGCCGATATATCGTCGAGGGGTTAGCATGGCAATATATCGCGATGTTGCCGGCGGTTTTTGTAACATTCGGCCCGCCCGATTTTTTGTAACACTGAGTCTTGTTTTTCTTTTTTAAACAACGATTTGGCTAAAGGTCTTCCTACAGTAACGGCAAGGAAGTATCTAAGCTCAGCACCACAAGCAACTACCTGTCATGCAAATAACACCATTGAATATCAAATACATGATAATTTCCTTAACTAGAGGCATTTAGTACCTTTCAAGATAGAATGTTCTTTAAAATTGCATTGTATATTGTATTTTCTTCAGAAATACAGACTGAATTATAGATAATCCGCAATGAAGGGTTTGAATTGTAAGCGTCCTGAAAACCAGCTCTTCCCCTCAAAATAAACATTATTTTCATCCGTATTTCCCTAGCAAGCTTTTTGCCAGGGCCAATGTTACCAATTAAAACTGTGAGACCAGAAACTTAGTGGATTCATCCGGAATTCCAGTTTCTAAAAAGCTTGCGCTCTTCTTCATCGTGAGTACTTCTGTCAAGATTTGAATGTAGAGGAGAAAACCGAGGTACTACTCTAGACCTTCCAGCAGCTGGTTTGTCAATGGCATAATCTATCCGTAAGGGGCGGCCTAACAGCTCCTAGAAAAAGCATAGTGTAAGTATTTAGATAGGCATCCATAAAAATCATCCATACAAAATTTTTAGAAGTCTAATTGCATTAACACACAAAAGTTGATGAAAAAATCTTCTCGGCTGCTTGAAAGATGTCCAAAGTTCAAACCATATAAGAATTCCACACCTTTCCGTCCATCCTGTTTTTGGCATCCTCAGCACTGCTCTCATTTGAAAAATGAATAAACCCAAAACCTCTTGACCTCCCAGAATCTGGATCATACATTATTCTCACTAAAACAAGAAACAGCTCAATATAATCAATTATTAAACCAGTAAATAAGAAGCAACACAATAACAGTTGTAACAGCTAAGTTAATTTCCATTCATAGGTATATACTGTGAGAATCACTAACAACTACCTTAAGCTCCAGTAGAGACAAAAAAAACAAAGAAGTTAAATTCATGCATGAATATAATTTTATAAAGATTGGGCGATGGCATGACATGCCTCCTTAATGCAACCATGTCATAATGCGCTGGATAAAACCCAAGTAAGAAGCTCTTGGTATCTCCTGTTCTGGAAACAAGGATTTTTATAATGAAAGTTTGGACAGAAAAGGAAGCTGTGTTTTAGAGAGTAACTATGAAACATCTCATTGAGGTACTCACAAGAGAACATTTCATCATGGAGCTCAGAGGAAATGCAAGAAAGAGCATGATGCCAAACTGCTCAGAAGTGGAGCGGAACAAAATGTGGTTCCTCAGTTAATTTTCAGTTCAATATTTGAGAAGTAAATATGAAGGAAAAATCTACAAAAGTGAAGAGAAAGGAGTACACCCCCAAAATACAGGTTGGATGTGAAGGAAGGAATAAATAATCATCTCTACTGTAAAAGAGATACCGATCTTAGAGGAAGCATAGACAGGACCACCACTGAACCAGCCTGTAAGAAAAGACAAGTGATCCACAAAAAAAGGTGGAAAGTATTGAACAACAAACCAGAAACAGACACAACTTTTAATCAATTGCAATTTGTTCTCCAGAAGGGAGTTTATAGCTAATTTAGAAAGGAAAGCAGACACTTTTTATACAAGGACATCCACATATAGTGAGATAATTGCACAAATAACTAGAATTGTGGAATCAATCCAAGGTCTTTGAGAAGGCTTCATGCCAATGTCAAATTCCAGTTCACAAAGAAATATAGAAAAGCTATCCTTCAATATGGAACTCGAATGATAGGAGGCTTACTCAATTATACACAATCATGGAAAGACAGATGTAAAGGTCCTCATATAAGTGCATGCTTTGTCCTAGTCAAGGGGCAATAGCTTGATCAGTGAGGAGGGTAGGCATTGCATTCTCCCCACCCAGGTTCAAATCTCCAATTGGACATGCATGAACTAATTATTGGACTTTTCGTGACCTGATAGTTGCTGAACCAATTGTTGGGCTCCATGTGAGCCTTGTTGACATGGCCTTGGGCCACTGAAGAATCTAGTTTACCCTGGGTACCATCCTCAAAATGAGGGAAAGTGTCCAGGGGTTTCCTGGGATAGGTATTCGAAAAAAAGTGCATGCTTTGTCCTGTGTTTCTATTTATGAACCTTGCCTGTGCATATATTTGTTTAGAGTCTAGACCATGTTTCTATGACAATTAAAGATATTAATGTAAGGCTATGCCGAGTCTAAAAAGCAGTGTTACCAACATTGCCGATATCTTGGCAACATCGCAAGATATCGCGATGTTTTCTGCTAGCCAATCATTTCAGCAAACATAGCAGCGATGTTTTGGACGATTTTTTGTGCCAAAAAAATCGCGAAAAATATTGCGATGTCAAGGAAAAATCGCGAGTCGATAATGTGAAATCGCCTGTCCGCCCGCGGGGTCATAAAATATCAGAAACACATTTTTTTTGTTTTTCTTCTCATCGTTTGAGCTGAGAGACAGGGTAATATACGCCGCCACCAGTCTGTAGGAATCTTGAGAAGGATGTGCTTGGAAGTTGGAGGAGAAGGGACGTTGCTTGGAGGAGAAGGAACGTGGAGGAGAGTGGGACGACAAGTCTGCGAAGGCCACACTGCTGTGGAAGAGAACACCGGTCATCATCCAAGCTTCCAACTGTCCAAGATTGAAGTTCAAGGTATGTGCAGCCTTTCCTTTTCACATTTTTTATTTTTTCTCCATCTACACTGTACAGTCTGCCTCTGCTTCCTTAATGTACCTGAACTGATTCTTCAACCGAAGTGTGAGGTTACCTGAGGCTGAGATTGAAGTCTGGAGACTCTGGACAGTGGAAACTAAGCAATAGTAACCACCCAAAAAATTGAAAAAATCTTTAATTTTTTGGTCTGAAGCAATCTAGAAATTAGTAATTACTAATTACTAATTCTGAGTAACTAATTACATCATAAAATGAAAATCAGAGTTTTGCATTCGCTAAAATAGGACCCAAAAGCCTCATTTTTAATCCACAAAAAGCCATTAGTGTGCCCTAGGATCACTTTGAGACTTTGAGTTTGTACTTTGTAAGTTTATAGTTTGTAGTTTGTCAATGTCTAACTTGAGAAGAGAGGGGATAGATGGAAACACAGTTAACACTTAACACAGTCAAAATGTAAATTATTTTTTATTTTTCCCTGTTTATCTGATTTGTTATTTT
>LPNX010951201.1:519638-615956 GCA_001517045.1 Pseudotsuga menziesii | reverse complement strand
ACTCCTAACGAAGCCAAGGGGGGTAGTCCCTAACAAAGAGTTTTCTATGGCTCAATGTTTAAGTTAATTTTTAGATGTTTCGAATGCGGATGGGTGTTGTTTAAGCGTTATTGTGATTTAAGATGACTAATGTGATGAATTTAACACAAGACAAAGCAATCCACGTTGCTATCACCGGAATTGAAAGATAGACAAATATTTGAGAGCTTCACGAAATAGATAAAGCATTCACAGATATGATTTATAATCAAACATTCGATGGACAAATGGCCCAGATTATCAACAATGCTAAAAGATGGGACCAGTGCCTATGGAATCAACTTATCAGAGATGCTTTGAGTGTAAATATGTGAATCCCAAAAGATGCCAGTGAATGTTAGGTTTTGCAAGTGCTCTTGGTAAGTTTTAAGAGTTTTTTGTTTGTGATCTTCACTTATAGTGGCTGGATGTCCTAACCGGTAATACCTTCAGTGGCTCCGTTCGAAGACATGACAGACCTATCTGATGTCAAAAGTAAGTGTTCAATAACTTGACTACTAGTGCTCAGATTAGGTAGCCCGACGCCCACACTTGGAATTTGCCCACATGCCTCGGTATTTATCGAACAACACCGGTGCGTTGGTTATGGGGAAAAGTTTTAGTTAAGTTCCTCTTGTGGGGTTTAGAGATCCAATGTCGTTTTTGGATATTCCGATCGAAGATCAGTCAGAGCATACTCCAGCAAGGAGGGAAGAGGATTAATTAATTAAAACTTTCCGATAGAGAGCGCTCTTGACCTCGTCTTATGATAATGGTTCAAGAGACTTAGCTAATCTATATGCTTGATGCAAGGATATGCAATGGGAATGCTCTCTGATAGAGAGTGCTCTTGACTTGGATTACGGCAAGTTCAAGAGACTTTCAAGATTAATTGATTAACTTATTAAACAATGAAAAGACAACTCTCCGATAGAGAGCACTCTTGATTTACAAAGTGAGATTCAAGAGATTTCTACTTTAAACAGTTGAATTACTTATGAAAGATACAAAAAATTAAAAGATGAAGTAATCAACCTAGTTAATGAAACAAAATGGGTTAATCTAACAATTAATATCTACTTTGCAAAAAAAATGAAACTACTCTAAGTACTCGAAATAAATCTAAGCTAAGAACAAAAAACACTCTTCCCCAAATGGAGAAGAAAAACCAAGTATGGGAGGCCCTATCCCACTTAGCCTTGTTTTATTAATGAAGTACAAATGCCTTTGGAACTTAATCCTTGTCAGGACTTTGAGAAGTAACTTAAGTAAAAATGAAAAACTCTTATGAGTTTGTACAAAGGAAAATGACTTCTTTTTTGGCTTTGAATCCTTGTCTTTGGATCTAGTTCTGCTTGCTCTTTCTTGTTTGGTTTTGCTTTTGGTTCACCTATGGATAATAGCTCTAAACAAGGACTAGTGAGAGTGTTAGGAAACCAAATTTAACCTGTGATTCGAAAAGATTAAGTGGATGAAAAGACAAGTGCCTTATGAGATGAAACAGGAGATCAAAACAATGGAATGAGACCCAAAATCAAAACCTAGAAAGGATCAGGCAAGCTCACCGTTTTTTATATAAAATGCACGATTTTTGGCAAAACGACTTGGGATTTTTTGTGAATTTAAAATTAAAGATTTTTTAACATTTTAGGTTAATTTCCAGAATCTGGAAAATAGAAGAAAATTGCAGAAGATCAGTAAAAAAACAGCAAGTATAAAATTGCACGCTTTTCGAAAAAAAGTCAAAAAAATTAAAATAAAAATAAAAAAATTTGAAAAATTTTGAAAATTTTCCGATTTTTTAATGAATTTCCAGAATTTGGAATTAACAGAAAAAAAAGTCAAAAATCAGCCCAAAAAACAGCGAGCTTGAAATGGCACGCTTTTCGAGAAAGTCAAAAAATTATAAAAAAAAAATTTGAAAAATTTAGAAAATTTTCTGATTTTTTAATGAACTTTCAGAATTTAGAATTAATGAAAAATACAGAAAACCATCAAGCCCAAAAAATGAAAAATTTGCACGTTTTTCGAGAAAACTCGTGCACGTTTTCCAAGGCAAAAAGAAAGATGGATTTAAAAAAGAAATGAAACTAGATCTTTATAAATGGACCTTTAGAAAGATGGATCTAGCTTTGAAAAAGTAGATCTAAGGCTAGAAAGCCTAGATCTAACTTAGTAGAAGCCAAGCAAGCTTAAAATAAAGATTTAAATGACTTGATAACTTTTACAAAAGTGGAAAAGAGGTAAGATAGAACCATGAAAATAGAGATCCACTTGTAGCAATCAAAGTAACCAGTAGAATGTTTTGAAGTTCGTTTGGAAAAGGCAAGAAAAATCCGGAACCACTTGCAACCCTGCAAACAAAAATATTAATAATGGAACACTTGTATGGTGAAGGTATTAGATGCCGAAAGCTCCTGCTAGATGCAATCCCTGAAGACACAAACACTCAATGTAGATTTGATTAGAAGCCTAAGTACTAGATTGTTAGTCTTCAATAAACATAATAATCAAATTGCAATACAAGGGTAGGGTGAAAGAGATATTACTTCACATAGGATGAAGACACAATGCCAAAAGCCCATCAAGTGACCTCCAAAGTCTCAATATTTTATTAACAAAAAAAACTTACAAAATCCAACAGAGTTTCTATGCCAAACTCTCTTCTCCAATAGAGCTGAAAGAGCCTCTATTTAACAAATGAGAGAGTGCTAAAACCCTAAAACCAAAAAACCAACCCTAACCAACTTAGCCACCTAACAAAGAGCTCAGACCTAAACCGGAGAATCGGGAGTGAGGGGAGGCCTCCACCCAGGCAAGGCGCCCCCACTCCAAACCTGTGTACTGAAAACAAGCCAAGGATGAGGCCACACGTGTGATGTAGGTAAGCTCATCTTTAGGTCTGGCTGAAGTCTCCGTTAGGTTTGGGAAGCCCACTGATGGTGCAAGCTTTAGTCTTCACCTCGATCAAATCACCGGACCAATGAGTGCTCTCCATCTCATCTTTAGCTGGAGATGACATGTCTGCTAACTGATAATAAATTAATTGCTCTCTTAATGATGACTGAAGCTGAGTTATGATAACTCCAATCATCATAAGTGCTCCATGAGATGTCATTTAGCCTTTTATTTTACTGAATTTGGATTAATTTGGAGAGTTTTAATTTTCTCCAAAATAATCATTTTTTTTAATAAAAATCATTTTTTTACTCAAAACTGACTTTTTTGAGTAAAAAGGCATTATGTGTCCGATTGCTGATCTGAAAGTTGGCTCTGACTGGTTGGCTGATCAAGAATGATTTTTGGCTTAAGGTTAGAGCCTTCAATCACTGAATTCTGAGTCTGAATCACGAACGGGTTTTTTCCATTTAATTTATGGAAAAATTAACCCAAAAAACTTAAGAAAGGTAATTAAAAATTAAAAAATTAAAAAAAAAAATTTCACTGTTCGAAAAAGAATTTTTTGAAATTTTTTTGTGTCCAGATTACTTAGGACATGACCATGATCTATCTAAATAATGTCTAGTAGGCTTATAACACTCAGTTGGGCTCTAATAACCCCCCAAGGCCCAGAATTCAACATCGAGCATTCCAGCTTTGGACGAAGCGAGAGAAAACCTTGTCAATTATACTCGGTTGAAGGCAGAGCATAATTGTCAGGGGCAAAAAACTCCCTGGAATACCCTATTTGAGATTCTACGTCTCAGGAGACCGAACCACTCAAAAATATCCTACTAGTACATTTTATTACAAACCCCGCGGGGCCATGGTCAAAATTATTCAAATAAAAAGGTGACTAACCAATATTGGCTAGACAAGCAGGCGAATCGACTGATACACTGGAATCAGACTTTGAACAAGTCTGTCAACCGGCAGCTCCTTAGGTAACCCAACTTATGGTACAAAAAGTTGGATAACATCTGGCTCCAACTGCGGGATGTGTGCTCGATCTAGTCTCTTATGCAAGGAGAGCATACGAGAACCCCAAAATCTCTGGTTTCCATATCCTGTAAAAACATCTCAACTTGACAAGAAAACCTTAATAGCACAAGTTTTATGAAAAAGAGCCAATGATCCAAAAGTTGCTTTATTCAAAGAAAAAACTTCACTGAAAAATTTATTTATTTCTAAGTACATAAAGAAAATGCTAAAGTAAATGCTCACTGTAAGGAGCCTATTTTCCTACTCTAAGCATGATACACAAAAGGTTAGGTGTAATCATAAATCCAATGTAACCACCTAAGCATTTTATTAATGTAAAAAGGTTTTGCCTTGTCTTTGGTTACCAGCCAAAGTAAGGACACAATATCCAAAAAATGCAAACCTGCATGATGATCCAGAATGGGCGGGCTGGATGGGGAATCATAGGCATGAATAATGTCGTCAAACTTCTTCCCAAACTGGTAGGTGATCACGCAGGCTACTTCTACCCATGACTGGATAACGCTGATATACAAATCGAGATGATGCGGCAGGTCGACTACTCCATCATGTTGATCATCAAGGCTTATCAAATAATAACTCGTTGTATAAGCCCCAAGCTGCTCCAAAACATAAGGAGCATCTATATGTGAAGACAATGGTTGAGAAAAAACTTCAACTAGTTGTATCCCATCTGACTCTTCACCGCACTGCTTCTCCAAGTCCTTATTACAGATACTCAGATACAATTCTGACTGATCATAGGAAAACCCCAGCTGCTCTTCTTTATAAGTCTCAGAATAACAACTCCCCGTGCTGGACACATCATAGATGAGATTCTCAAAAATATTTTCAAAAGTATCATAGGTTGGATTTTCAATAAAAGTCCAATAGTCATCATCGCCATCTATGTCGGATATGAGAGATGCCTCATCACTGCTATCAAGTCCCTGGCTACACTCCTCATTCTGCTCAAAACAATCTTCTTCAAAAAGTTGGGTTTCAAAGATATCACATGGGAACCAACTTTCCAAATATTTGTCATCTGGTGGAGAGCATGGAGGACTCTCATCACATGAAACTTCTAAGATTGGATTTTCAATTAAAGTCTCGTAGTTGTCATCCATCTCAGAAGAAAGGTCACAAGGTAGTAAACCTTCCAAACTATCATCATTATGCTCATTAGTAGGATTAGTACAAAAGTTTTTAGTGAGGTTATCCAATTGTTGATTATAATCTTCGACTTGACACCGGGTTTCTATGGTGATAGGATGGAGTTGTCCGACTGCGTTAATGTACTTAGGCTCACTTGAATATTGTTTTGCCTCTCTCCAACTTTCTCCGGAAATATCATGCATGTCATCTACATAGCTTATGTACTCAAGCTCGCTTGATGATGCTTTAGGACCACAACCCTCTGGAAAACCATGCTCCTGAATATAGCATGCATAATAGCAGGAAGATTCTTCATGAAGGTCTTCACATGCCCTACAAAATGGCGTGTAAGTTTCAACCATGTTAGCAGCCTCTAACTGATGAGGAGGCCTCTGTTCATGGCTGGGATTTCTTCTTTGCCATGTTGGTTTTGCAGGGAAGGTTCTAGGCAGTGGTGGAGGTTGAGTTCTTTCAATAGTTATGACCCAATTCTGAACCTCTTTAATCTGTGCCAAGTGTTTCTGTTCTGCTTCCTCCATATTTTTCTTCATCTCCCTTTTCATTTCAATCATTTGTTTTTCATAGGCATCCTTCATAGCTGATAAAGGATCCTTGTCTTTGGGCTCACTAATTTTCAAAGGGGTGGAAGACCTTGAATAACCATGGAGGTTAGACTCACCAGATGACTGCATATTCTTATCAATTTTGACAGCCAAACCCTGAGCTAGAAGTAAAGTAGCCGGCTCCTTATCTCTCATTTGGTATTGGATTTTACCACTCAAAGCTTCGATGTAATAGTCCAAAATAGAAGCTGCTGGAGGAGAGTAAGTGGCAGGGATGGAATTTGCTAATTCGGTGAACCTGTTGTTGAATTCATCCATTGTTTCAGTTTCGGACTTTTTTATGTTGGTCAAAGCTGCTACTAGATGTCTAGGCTCCTTTCTGCTGCCAAACTTTCCAAGGAAAGCAGCCTTGAAGTCTGCTAAGGTGGCGAAAGAATTGTCCGGCAAATTATCATACCAGTTGCCAGCCTTGCCATCCAAAGACAAGGCAAACAAGGTCATGTAAACATCTTCATGCCTATCAGTACCCCTGACATCGGCACCACAGTGTCTAGTGAAATTCTTGATATGCTGCTCAGCAGAGAGGGAGGCATCATTGCCATTATATGTCGTAAGCGTGTCGATAGCCTTGTCAGGGATATCATGAGGATGACCTGCTATCTGAGCAAAGTTAAGTTGAGTAAAAAACTCACCCATTGGATTAAGGAAACAGTTATTATTTTGCAAATTTTCTAAGTTTTCTGGAAATAAAAGATGGATGTCTGAAACAGACTCAGATCCAAGTTCTGCAAGGATCCTGTGAGAATATAGTTTGTTTAATCTCCTCCTTAAGACATTTTCGGGGTCAGAGATGAAATCGACCAAACCTACAGAGTTTCTTCTAGTAGAATACCTTCAGGTGTTAACTGACAGTGGAGTCACCAGGTGGACTTAAGTCTAATTTCAGAGAGTGATTGGACTAAAAATCTACCAAAAAGGATAAAAAGGTAAAAAACTAAAAGAAACAAAGGTCATCCAGGAACAAAAAGATTTGTCCCCAGCAACGACGCCAAAAAATGTTGTCCGCCGATTGCACACCAACAGCAAAAATCTTCTGAAAGCTGTCTCCTCACTTGAGAAAGTGGGAGAGGTGTGACCTTGGGGGCAAGCACAGAGCTAGGTACTGTCATCTACTCCTAGCTCCTCCATTTAGGCTAACTCCTAATGAAGCCAAGGGGGGTAGTCCCTAACAAAGAGTTTTCTATGGCTCAATGTTTAAGTTAATTTTTAGATGTTTCGGATGCGGATGGGTGTTGTTTAGGAGTTATTGTGATTTAAGATGACTAATGTGATGAATTTAACACAAGACAAAGCAATCCACGTTGCTATCACCGGAATTGAAAGATAGACAAATATTTGAGAGCTTCACGAAATAGATAAAGCATTCACAGATATGATTTATAATCAAACATTCGATGGACAAATGGCCCAGATTATCAACAATGCTAAAAGATGGGACCAGTGCCCATGGAGTCAACTTATCAAAGATGCTTTGAGTGTAAATATGTGAATCCCAAAAGATGCCAGTGAATGTTAGGTTTTGCAAGTGCTCTTGGTAAGTTTTAAGAGTTTTTTGTTTGTGATCTTCACTTATGGTGGCTGGATGTCTTAACCAGTAATACCTTCAGTGGCTCCGTTCGAAGACATGACGGACCTGTCTGGGGTCAAAGGTAAGTGTTCAATAACTTAACTACCAGTGCCCAGATTAGGTAGCCCGGCGCCCACACTTGGAATTTGCCCACATGCCTTGGTATTTATCAAACAACGCCGGTGCGTTGGTTATGGGGAAAAGTTTTAGTTAAGTTCCTCTTGTGGGGTTTAGAGATCCAATGCCGTTTTTGGGTATTCCGATCAAAGATCGGTCAGAACATACTCCAACAAGGAGGGAAGGGGGTTAATTAATTAAAGGGATGTGAGTTGCGAATTTTATTAAGTTAATTAATTAAAACTCTCCGACAGAGAGCGCTCTTGACCTCGTCTTATGACAGTGGTTCAAGAGACTTAGCTAATCTATATGCTTGATGCAAGGTTATGTAGTGGGAATGCTCTTCGATAGAGAGTGCTCTTGACTTGGATTACGGCAAGTTCAAGAGACTTTCAAGATTAATTGATTAACTTATTAAACAATGAAAAGACAACTCTCCGATAGAGAGCACTCTTGATCTACAAAGTGAGATTCAAGAGATTTCTACTTTAAACAGTTGAATTACTTATGAAAGATACAAAAAATTAAAACATGAAGTAATCAACCTAGTTAATGAAACAAAATGGGCTAATCTAACAATTAATATCTACTTTACAAAAAAAATGAAACTACTCTAAGTACTCGAAATAAATCTAAGCTAAGAACAAAAACACTCTTCCCCAAATGGGGAAGAAAAACCAAGTATGGGAGGCCCTATCCCACTTAGCCTTGTTTTATTAATGAAGTACAAATGCCTTTGGAACTTAATCCTTGTCAGGACTTTGAGAAGTAACTTAAGTAAAAATGAAAAACTCTTATGAGTTTGTACAAAGGAGAATGACTTCTTTTCTGGCTTTGGATCCTTGTCTTTGGATCTAATTATGCTTGCTCTTTCTTGTTTGGTTTTGCTTTTGGTTCACCTGTGGATAAGAGCTCTAAACAAGGACTAGTGAGAGTGTTAGGAAACCAAATTTAACCTATGATTCGAAAATATTAAGTGGATGAGAAGACAAGTGCCTTATGAGATGAAACAGGAGATCAAAACAATGGAATGAGACCCAAAATCAAAACCTGCAAAGGATTAGGCAAGCTCACCGTTTTTTATGTAAAATGCACGATTTTTGGCGAAACGACTTGGGATTTTTTGCGAATTTATAATTAAAAAAATTTTAACATTTTAGGCTAATTTCCAGAATCTAGAAAATAGCAGAAAATTGTAGAAGATTAGTAAAAAAAACAGTATGTACAAAATTGCACGCTTTTCGAGAAAAAGTCAGAAAATTATAAATAAATAAAATTTGAAAATTTTTGAAAATTTTCTAATTTTTTAATGAATTTCCAAAATTTAGAATTAACAGAAAAAAATCAAAAATCAGCCCAAAAAACAGCGAGCTTGAAATGGCACGCTTTTCGAGAAAAAGTCAAAAATTTAAAAAAAATTTAAAAATTTAAAAAAATTTAAAAAATTTAAAAATTTTCTGATTTTTTAATGAATTTTCAGAATTTAGAATTAATGAAAAATACAGAAAACCAGCAAGCCCAAAAAATGAAAAATTTGCACTTTTTTCGAGAAAACTCGTGCACGTTTTCCAAGGCAAAAAGAAAGATGGATTTAAAAAATAAATGAAACTAGATCTTTAAAAATGGACCTTTAGAAAGATGGATCTAGCTTTGAAAAAGTAGATCTAAGGCTAGAAAGCCTAGATCTAACTTAGTAGAAGCCAAGCAAGCTTAAAATAAAGATTTAAATGACTTGATGACTTCTACAAAAGTGGAAAAGAGGTAAGATAGAACCTTGAAAATAGAGATCCACTTGTAGCAATCAAAGTAACCAATAGAATGTTTTGAAGTTCATTTGGAGAAGGCAAGAAAGATCTGGAACCACTTGCAACCCTGCAAACAAAAATATTAATAATGGAACACTTGTATGGTGAAGGTATTAGATGCCGAAAGCTCCTGCTAGATGCAATCCCTGAAGACACAAACACTCAATGCAGATTTGATTAGAAGCCTAAGTACTAGATTGTTAGTCTTCAATAAACATAATAATCAAATTGCAATACAAGGGTAGGGTGAAAGAGATATTACTTCACATAGGATGAAGACACAATGCCAAAAGCCCATCAAGTGACCTCCAAAGTCTCAATATTTTATTAACAAAAGAAGCTTACAAAATCCAACAGAGTTTCTATGCCAAACTCTCTTCTCCAATAGAGCTGAAAGAGCCTCTATTTAACAAATGAGAGAGTGCTAAAACCCTAAAACCAAAAAACCAACCCTAACCAACTTAGCCACCTAACAAAGAGCTCAGACCTAAACCGGAGAACCGGGAATGAGGGGAGGCCTCCACCCAGCCAAGGCGCCCCCACTCCAAACCTGTGTACTGAAAACAAGCCAAGGATGAGGCCACACGTGTGATGTAGGTAAGCTCATCCTTAGGTCTGGCTGGAGTCTCTGTTAGGTTTGGGAAGCCCACTGATGGTGCAAGCTTTAGTCTTCACCTCGATCAAATCACCGGACCAATGAGTGCTCTCCATCTTATCTTTAGCTGGAGATGACATGTCTGCTAACTGATAATAAATTAATTGCTCTCTTAATGATGACTGAAGCTGAGTTATGATAACTCCAATCATCATAAGTGCTCCATGAGATGTCATTTAGCCTTTTATTTTACTGAATTTGGATTAATTTGGAGAGTTTTAATTTTCTCCAAAATAATCATTTTTTTTAATAAAAATCATTTTTTTTAATAAAAATCATTTTTTTACTAAAAATCATTTTTTTACTCAAAACTGACTTTTTTAAGTAAAAAGGCATTATGTGTCCGATCGCTGATCTGAAAGTTGGCTCTGATTGGCTGGTTGATCAAGAATGATTTTTGGCTTAAGGTTAGAGCCTTCAATCACTGAATTCTGAGTCCGAATCACGAACAGGTTTTTTCCATTTAATTTATGGAAAAATTAACACAAAAAACTTAAGAAAAGTAATTAAAAATTAAAAAATTAAAAAAAAAATTCACTGTTCGAAAAAGATTTTTTCGAAAATTTTTTATGTGTCCAGATTACTTAGGACATGACCATGATCTATCTAAATAATGTCTAGTAGGCTTATAACACTCAGTTGGGCTCTAATAACCCCCCAAGGCCTAGAATTCAACATCGAACATTCCAGCTTTGGAGGAAGTGGGAGAAAACCTTGTCAATTATACTCGGCTGAAGGCAGAGCATAATTGTCAAGGGAAAAAAACTCTCTGGAATACCCTATTTGATATTCTACGTCTCAGGAGACCGAACCACTCAAAAATATCCTACTAGCACATTTTATTACAAACCCTGCGGGGCCATGGTCAAAATTATTCAAATAAAAAGGTGACTAGCTAATATTGGCAAGATAAGCAGGCGGATCGACTGATACACTGGAATCAGACTTTGAACAAGTTTGTCAACCGGCGGCTCCTCAGGTAACCCAACTTATGGTACAAAAAGTTGGATAACAGGGATCATATACCACTTCATACAAGACAGGGTTTAGAAGGGAGCAGTAAAGCTTCAATATATACCCACAGATCAACAGGTAGCTGACATTCTAACCAAGCCCTTAGCAAAAGGAAAGTTTGAAGCATTCAAAGACAAACTTGGACTGGTGCAGAATTCATTCCTTGCTAAGAGGGAGTGTTGAAAAATGTAGCTCGAGAAAGCTTCTTGCATAGGTTAGGTGTGAACATGTGAGAAGTAATTCAAGATAACTTCTTAGTGACCACTTAGTAAAACTAGGAAATAATACCACCTTGTAATTTCATTTAATAAATAAAAGTGAAATTCTAATTTCCTTTGATCTCTAAGTCTTAGAAATCTAAATGTAATATTCTAGAGATTCTAAAATATTATTAGTTAGATTTGATATCATCTTAGCCATACACTTCTTTGTTGAGATAAGGTGGTTGCTAGGATTAAAAAGATTAGTTGAGATTGGTTGCTAGAATTAAGGAGATTAGTTATCTCTCAGTGCATCAATAGAACAAGATGGGAGGAGAAGTTGTGTAGAGAACACACCAATGAAGTTGTGTGAGGAATACACAAGTGAACCCAAAGAGGAGAGAACGCAGACAGCAAGAAGAGGATTAACCAGCAAGGTGGAAGACTGCTAGGATAGTACCATACAATATCGTACAGGGTAAAACAATTCCTCATATTTTTGTGAGGCAAATTGTTTATTTTCAGCAAGTTGTAAACCTCAAGTTGAGGTGTCCTTTTAAATTTTGATTATTAAATGATAAGCTATGATTTGAAGGACATAATTCTTATGTATCGTGTTTATTCTTCCATTGTTCATTTTCAACTATATGTGTGATTGTTGCATGTTCAAAAGTTTATATTTCTGTTGTTAAATAAGTTCAGGTATGCTTTATTTAATCAAGAAAAACATAGGACAGCAGCCACCTAAGGCCTAAAAATTTACATGACATTGGGTGCACGCTTTTGGTAATCCCCTCGGTCAGTTCAAGGTGGGATCTCATAGACTTGGGGTGGAGACCAATCTAACAAGATCTGCCAAGTGTGTCATCTTTAAGAGGTTGAGACTGAGGGGCACTTCATTTTCTGCTACCCTATTTACTATGAGATCTGACGGCAGTTCCACTATCTTTTCAAGGAGCTTCTAGTCAAGAAATTTCAAACTCAACCAAAGACGCTTGGCCTTATACTTAGAGGAGGCCCTCCAACTCCGCTCCCTCGTCCTCCAACCACATTCACAACCTAGACCAGATTGCACTTAGTGGACCACTTCCTTTGTTACGGTGCTCCCATCTACTAAGGGCACCAAGAGACAGACAGATAGCGAACTTGTTTCCAACCCCAAATCTATGTGGACCTGGAGGACCACCTCCACTTCTGCAAGGCCCCAACAATATTACCAACCTTGGGCCCATACTACCAATCGATCAATATCATCCAAATCACCACAACGGACCCCCTCCTCCAAGCAATAGCATGCTACACGATCCAACACCTAGTTCTTCCTCCAAACAGATTTATATGGTGAGATTCCTCCATTCATCCTCGGATGTTAGGAGAGATGATTCCAACGAACCATGACAAGTTTGTACCATTCGTATCACGGATTCTAAAACCATTCTCTCAACACATCACTCTCTCTCTCAAATCAACTCTCCATCTTCTGAGTTGGCTTTCAAGCATTTAAATTAGATTCATATTTTACTTTATGTATCTCACTTTTCATAGGAGTCATTTTAGTACTCCCACTTTGTATGGACATCATTTTGTACTCAACAATCCCTTTGACCTACTTTAGTGGTCATTCGTTCAAAATTAATAAAATTATTTTATCTATCTTATCTTTTATCTACAAATGCGATGCACCAGCTAGAACTGCTCCAATTCAATCTGTGACGAGATAAGAAGAAATGTACATTTTGAGTGCAAACGAATTTCAGTAAGAATTACCAAGAGTTGAAATGGAATCAAAAAGGCATAATGCAACTAGTTTTGCCAGCTCTTATAGCATCAGCTAACAACAACTAATTTCCCTTGTTCCTTATCCCTTGTCCACCAAAGGTTCAATTGAGCATATGCACTCATAGAGAACGCTAGGGATGGGAAGTGTACTAGATACAGGAAATTAGAAACCAATATACAACTTTTTTATTGTGGTTTAGAATTTTTTACTTTGTGGAGAGACTCAATTCATAAGAAATGAGGGATTTTCTTTGTAGATCCTAGATCCACTCTCCTTGTACATTTTTCTTTTGTATCCGCTCTTTGTGTACTTATCTCTTCCGGATTGGCTCTCCATCTTTGGAGTTTGCTCTTTTTGGTTTTAGGTTAGAGTCTTACCTCTTGCTTTATATAGAAGCCACCTTAGCGTCCTACTCTGTATTTGACATCATGGTACCAAACAGTCCCATTAACCTACTTTTTTGGTCATTTGTTGGACATTAATAAAATTATCTTATCTTATCTTATCTATGATTTCCTTTCAGGAGGTAGTCGCTAACTTGTGTGAGTTTCTCTACAAATGGGATGGACCTGCTAGAACTGTTGCACTTTAGTCTGACAGTATAAGAGCTATGCAATGTTCCAGCAAAGCCAAACCTAGAGTAAGGGCTCTAAAAATTTTTGTAAAAGGGCCAAAGTGGATTATATTGTATGGATACTTGGATTAGGGGTTGTTGTCACCATGGATTGGTCATGGCAGGCTCCCTTGGTTTCATTCTTAAAAGTACTTGGCTTTGTGGCACAGTTGACTGCCCCTTCAGTGTGTGGATGTCCCCACCATGCGGGGCTTTAAGCCCATGGGTTGGTGTCTGGGGCTTCTAGGGGTGACCCATTGGGGCACATGACCACCTTGGTTTTTGTTATGAAGAGGTGACTGTGTTTTGTAAAGGGTTGTTGCCCCCTATTTAGCTCAGCTCCTTCGCCCACTTGGATCTCATTCCAGCATAGAGAAACGCCTCCTCTAGCTCTATGGCCTATGACATCATCCTTCCACAGTTGACCCTACAAGATTGGAAAAGGGGGCGTTGAGGGACAAACAAGATTTTGGGGTTAGTTGGGGCATGACGTCTCCCTTTGGCTCACTATTTCACTAAGTGAAGCCTTATTTTAGTCTATTTTGCTATTTTATGTCTATTTTAGGGCTTATTTCCCAACTTGTGGGGAATTTACCCTAAAAGTAGTCTAATTTTATTCTAACTTATCTTAAACTTATAGCCTCAAAAATTCAAAGGTTGAGGATGAAATCATATATATAAATCACCTCACCTCATTGTAAAATCATAAGACAAGGGTTAAATTATGATCTTTTCTCTTTTTATCTTACTCTATGAGACTTTAATATGATGCACACTTCTCTTGGGATGCTCTTTCTTGCTTGAAGGTGAATAATGGAATATTTAGGGCTTGATCTTGCACACGCTAGAGGTTGATGCTAGACCATTTAAAGAACTCACGCAAAAGTGGGACCTAAAGGCTTTTCTTTACTCACTTCTTGTTGGATGTTGGTAAGTTATGCTCCTAGCTAGTTAAATGGTGCTTTTATGGTGCATTTTTCTGAATTGTTAGGGCTTTTTGTCAACATTCTATCAAGTTTGTATGAAGAGAACGTCCTCCTAAGTAGTTCTCTATTGCTTATTAGGGCCTTGGACTTCTTCATTTGCCTTAGTTAGGCTCTCCTACCGAACCCTAAAGGTTGCTAGGTGATACCCTAGCTTGCAAGTGTTGAAAGACATTTCAAGAGAGGGAAGTTGATCATGACCTCAATGCCATCGGGATTGAGACAAAAATCATATCCCTTGCTTGTCTTTAAAATTACTCTTTTTTATTCAATTTACTTGTCTTTATTTTTGCTGCAATTTTATGCATAAAAGTTAAAACCCTAAAATACTGAAAATTCTTAAAAACACTAAAAATCTAAATATTTAATAAATTCATAACTCCAAAAATAGCCGTGAGTTTGTAATTCTCGTCCACCCTACAATTTTGCCCTAGTGGATTTATCCACAGATCTCTGTAAGTGTCCTCTTTTACCTTGGTGAAAAACTAAAAATCATATATTGTCAAAAAACCTAAAATTTCAAATAAATTCTCCACAGATCTCTGTAAGCGTCCTCTTTTACCTTGGTGAAAAACTAAAAATCATATATTGTCAAAAAACCTAAAATTTCAAATAAATTCAAAAACCTAAAAATATTTGCAACTTTGAAATTCTGGTCCATCCATCAATTTCGCCCTAGTGGATTTATCCACAGATCTTGAAGGGCGTCCCATTTTGTCCTAGTGCATTGGGAAGCATGAATTTGTTAAATTAGGGTTCTGCTGGGTATTTTGCAGCTCTGATTGGGCCAAAATGTGTGCCCTAGGCCACTTAGCCCTCTCTCCTTCAGACCTTTCTGAGGTATTGCCTTGAGAGGTGTGAAGCTCTTGGATGGGGATTCGTGAAGTATATTGAAAGTTGTGCTATTGATTGATAAACTAAATTAACATCTTTAATCTAGTTTATGTGTCTATATTACTCATTGTTGACTCCATATAAAGCATTGATCTAGTTACAAGGTTGTGGAAAGGTATTTGCATGTGTGATGTTTGCAGGTATCATTTAGGGCTCTCCGCTGGGTTTAGGAGTTACCCGAAGAAGTTGAATGGCCGGATTGTGGTGACATTTGGGCCTAGACCTCTCCTTTGCTTAACTTCACTAGCATCCAGACCACATTGAGCTGCCGATTTACGACTGCTAGTTTGAAAGGTAACACTCTAAAAATGGAATGTACCTGCTAGAATTGCTGCGACTCGGTCTGACAGGATAAGAGGAGAGTACATTTCAAGTGCAGATGAATTTCAGAAAGAATTGCCAAAAAAGGCTGAAATGGAATTAAAAACACATAATGCAACTAGTTCTCCCAGCTCTTATAGCCTCAGCTGACGACAACTGATTTTCCCCTTGCTCTTTCAGGACATAGAACTTGGGGACATATAAATATTAAAAAGTATAGTGACACCCTTTCAGACCTAGTATTTTATGTGACTTTTACTATGGAGCCATATCGGTCATATAGTTTTGCTTCTGTGTTCAGTTAGAGAGCTGCTTCTGAAAAGTTCTGTTATTTGTGCCGTCATCAGCCAAATGTGGATAGCTGTGAAGCTTTTTTGTACACTTGAACCTCGTGGTAAGAGATATATATTTAACACACTTTATCCTTTTCTTAGGGATAAGATCTACCTTTATCATTAATGCAGAAGCAGTTCCAACTAAAGTAAATAAGAAAAGACCAGGACAAATATAAAAATCTGATGAGCAGAAAATTACAAGGATACTTGGAAAATACTGTCTACCAAAAGCATGCAAAGGGGTAAACTTCCTTACCCTTTTAAGGAAGACAGAAAGATTAATTAGCCAAATTTTACCCTTTTAAGGAAGACAGAAAGATTAATTAGCCAAATTTTAAGTAGAGCTTTCTGGGTGATAGTGATGCAAGTGCATAAGATTTGTGATGGGACCTGAAATGGTCCATCATTTGGCTTTGTTTTGTTTATTCCCTCAATTTTGATGATATTTTGCAGTGAAAAAATAATTCTTCTATGATTTTAGATTTTTAAAATACTTCTACGCACTTAATTGTAGTCACATGTACTTTTGTCATTTTCAGACTATTTTCTCTGTGTTACCTGTACCTATATTAAAGAACAGCAGCAATATTTTCCATTTCTAATTGTTGCTCAGAAATTAGCTGTAGGCATGTTTGATTAAAAACCTAGCAACGACTAGTCAAATGTGTCACGTGTATTTAGCATGGATAGGTTAGTTGAAGATTAGTTACATTGTGAACCACTAATCTTTGATCGACAATCCAGATCTTTTTCTTCCTCTATACAGAATCCAGATTTAAAAACTTCCTCACTCAATTTTATGGGAAGGAAGAGAACAGATAATAGAAGCAGCTTTTCCCCAGATGTAGTCCAAGGGGTTTTCTGATCTATGCGGCCTTGCCCTAGCAGATGCACCCAGCAGGTTGTTGGGTCAATGGTAACCTACACAATCAATCCTTTAAAAACATCAATGCTAGTGCTTGGTGCTACTTGTGGATCCAGGGCCTGTTGAAAATGGCGTAAGCTTCACTTTTGGCCATGGACAACCTTATATTATAATCATCATTATATTTCTACATTTAGCTAAGGTCAACCCAGTAAACATAGGCTAATAATCCCTCTTAGAGAAACCTCTTGAGTTGTGTATATCTACCCAACTCCCATTTGTAATTATTATAATGTGATCATCTTTCATTCTTAATAAAGTATTTTTCTTAAGGGAACCTTTCAAGTGCTGCACTCTCCTATGCTTGGGCTTATTTCTCTCTATAGTGAACAAATTCTTGGGTTCATTCTCTCTCTAGGCTTGCGCTCCTCTTGAGTCTTCACTGATTTTCTTCAAGTGCTGTGTTGTTCTCATGCTAGTTTATGTTTCTCTTTATTGCAGAATTTAAGTTTTGTGTTGGTCCCATTCGTTTCTTTTGCTATCCCTTGTGAGTCTAAACATGGCATCAAAGTGAGTGTCAATCTCACTTACTCAATTAAGCAGTTGACCTAGAAGATTTTTGGCTAGTGGCATTGCTTAATGATGGAACTTGGTTTTTTGGATCGTCTCTTTTTCTAGGAATTCCTAGGCTTTAAACCCTTCATCAAGGCAGGCTTTAAACCCTTCATCAAGGCTAGAGCATTTATTCTAGGGTTTAACCCTTATTAAGGGCTAGTGCATTTATTATAGGGTATAAAACCTCCTTCAAGGCCAACTCACTTTAGGGGGTTTTCCTAGGGTTTAAACCCTCCTTCAAAAGTCTTCCTTTATTTTGCAGCAAGAGGGTGAATTGCGAATGAGGTGGTGAACTACGAATTCTTTTTCCGACAGAAGTCGGTACCTCTCTTTCTCTTGGACCTATCAAGTTGAACTTCTGAAGACTTTACGGAAACTTCTTCTTTATGTTGTCACTGAACCTAATGGATTCATCTTATATTGCACATCAGGTTTTGTACTCCACATATGAGTCCTTCCTCTTTGATTATAGACTGCAGCACAGTGAAGAGAAAGGAATTGGTCATATTGATGAAGTCCCTACTCATAGTTCGTCGAGATCTTGTCAACTGCTTACAAATGATTCTCACCTGTTTCAACGGATCTATCTCCTTTGTGTTTACTCAAACACTTCTACAGTGAATGGGCAGACGGAGGTTGATCACAAGGACCTTATAATGACTCGTCCAAACCATATCCTGCAGAAGTCTCTTCTTCTATACCTCTGCCACAGACCCTTTTCACCAACTTGTGTAATCAAGCTAGTGTGGGAAATATGATGTTTAGGGAAGGATAATATGTAATTTCTTCTCTATGAGGCCCCTTATCAGCATTAAGGGGGGATACGAATCTTGTAAGATAATGCCTTTTCTCTCTGGTCCCCTATTCAAATTATGGGGAGATGATGAATAAATGGGTGTAATCTAATTTTTGACCACAGCAACCTTATATTGAGTTGGATATTTATACACCCACTCTCATTTCCAACCATACCAACCTTATATATAGTTGGGTATTTATAAACCCACTCTCATTTGTACATTTTCTATGTGCCCCCATGTTCAGCTTAAGGGGCAATGTCGAAAACGATGTAAGTTTTGCTTTTGGCCACAGCTGAATAGAGATCGCAAATAAAATCCTTGGAAACATGTTGTAGATAATTGTTGGATAAAACCTAACAAAATGGGATTTGGCTTTCCTACAAGCTGAGTTTGCCTACAAGTCTAGCTTTAATAAATATGCAAGACAGTTGCCTTTCTAGATTGTTTATGGAAGGAACTGGAAATTATTTGTGGATTTGGTGGAATTACCAGTGGATGATGTTCAGGTGCAAGCAAAGCAGAAGCTAAAGGAGACAACAGAAAAATATAAGGCACAGGCAGATCTTCATACGAAGGAAAAACTTAAAAGTCTCCAAGTTAGATAAGGTAAGATAAGATAATTTTATTAATGTCCAACAAATGACCACAAAAGTAGGTCAATGGCTATGTCACATGGTTCGGGTTCAAGTTCGAGTTCAACAAGGTTAAAGTTCAGTTCAAATTCGAATTTTTCAATGAAGTTCAAAATCAGGTTCGCCATTAAATTTGTCTCTACACATTTAAAAATATAGTACATTTTAAAAATATAGATATTTTATGATATATTGACATAACAAATATATGTTTTATTCTATTTAAAACACTTTATAAAATCATTATGCTTATAGTTAATATATAATTAAAAAAACATTAATATATAATTTGTATATTTAATATTACATATTATATAAAATACAGTTAACCTTATACTTGGGACCTGTCACATATCCATATCTTTTCCAAATTAAAATCGAGTTGTCTAAAGAGGGGACTTTTTTACCTCTGTTTCCAGCTGGTTTTTACTAGTTTTCTGCCATGAATCTTCACGGAATTTTTAAAAACATTCAAAAACACTGCTAGATCTTACAGAGTGTGGGTGTTAGGGGTTTTCTTGCCACCTGAATTCATATCTGAGCTTAAAATCCCTCAACAAACAACAAAAATTACAGATTTTGTAGATTAAATTCACCGGATTCCGGCAAAAAATTAGCCTGAAAATCAAAAAGTCCCCTGGTTAGACAGCTCCAATTAAAATACCGTGTCAGAGTTGAGATAATTAAACGGTTGAAAAACTCGAAGCTCTAGGAGTTTACAACTGTGTGGTCTCCTTCGAATTTCATTGGCTCAGAAATAAGAATTTACACCTGGAGGCTGGGCAACATGTCGCTCAAATTCCGCTGGCTCAGAAATACGAGTTTTGTCGGCTCAGATATACACCTGCACCCTGGAAGTTCTCCCTGCAAACTTGTGGGCACGTGGACATTGACCAATTTGTGGGCATACGGACACCGACCATGCCGACCCTGCAAACTTTTGGGCATGCAGACAACAACCAATTCGTGGGCACACGGACACCAACCATGCCGACCAAAGTTTAACATGCCCATGAAATTCACTACCGAATTTTAACACGAACCTCATCAAATTAGACATTTTTCTTGAGGTTCGCCGGATTTTGAACTTCAAGGTTCAAACCCGGCAAACCCTGTGACATAGGTCAATGGGACTGTGTAGTACCAAGGAGCAATACAAAGTGGGAGCGTAAAAGTAGCTCCTATGAAAAGATAAAAAGCAGAACTCAAACAAACCCTAGTTCTATAAGAGAAGAGCCGGTCTCAGAAAAAAATATATACAAGGATATAAATAAAAAGATCTGGTCCGAAGAAGCAAAGTTAATCCAAGAGATATGATCTGAAAATGGTGATGGTGAAACTGTCAAGGGCCACTGGAAGTACTGGAAACACTGGAAGCATTGGAAGTATCTCTCCTACCCTGCAAGGCTGACTCAAGAAAAATAGAGAACTGGTGGTGGGGTGCCTGACAAGATTGGTCTCCCAAGGACACTTGCACTGAGTTAAAGCAGAAAAAAATGAGCCATGTAAAATTTTCAAGCAGATAAAAGACAACACATGCCATCAGTTTGATATTCAATGTTTCAGACATATATACATATCATGCAGGACCAAACAATAAATTTGCTGACACTGTGAAAATGGCTTAGAAGGAGCAGCTGCCAAAGAAGAAAAGGGAAAAAATTGTACGGATTGTGGACACGAAGTTAATGAATATGCGAACTGAGAACTACAAACTGTATTTTAGTCAAGTTGAGAGGCTTGGATAACCAAAAAATGAAGTATAGTGGAAGTAGCTTAACTGGCACCAAGTCTGAACCTGGAGGTTTAGTCGGATTTTGGACAAGGAAGGATGATGCAAGTGCATAAATATAAGTGACTGAAAATTACCTATTATTAGAGAGATGTTTCTCGTATGATGATAATATCATTTTTTATGGATAATGATAATTTCTAGGAAAGAAGGATAATTCTAGGTAGTTATTTGCTAAGGATAATAATATTATAATAATTGTCTATAGATAAGGGTGAAGGATGCATGGAAGACTGTCGTGGTAGGGGAAGAGTAGATCTGGTCCGAAGAAGCAAAGTTAATCCAAGAGCTATGATCTGAAAATGGTGATGGTGAAACTGTCAAGGCCCACTGGAAGCATTGGAAGTATCTCTCCTACCATGCGAGGCTGACTCAAGAAAAATAGAGAACTGGTGGTGGGGCGCCTTACAAGATTGGTTTCCAAGGGCACTTGCACTGAGTTAAAGCAGAAAAAAATGAGCCATGTAAAATTTTCAAGCAGATAAAAGACAACACATGCCATCAGTTTGATATTCAATGTTTCAGACATATATACATATCATGCAGGACCAAACGATAAATTTGCTGACACTGTGAAAATGGCTTAGAAGGAGCAGCTGCCAAAGAAGAAAAGGGAAAAAATTGAATGGATCGTGGACATGAAGTTAATGAATATGCGAACTGAGAACTACAAACTGTATTTTAGTCAAGTTGAGAGGCTTGGATAACCAAAAAATAAAGTATAGTGGAAGTAGCTTAACTGGCACCAAGTCTGAACCTGGAGGTTTAGTCGGTTATTGGACAAGGAAGGATGATGCAAGTGCATAAATATAAGTGACTGTAAATTACCTATTATTAGAGAGATGTTTCTCGTATGATGATAATATCATTTTTTTATGGATAATGATAATTTCTAGGAAAGAAGGATAATTCTAGGTAGTTATTTGCTAAGGATAATAATATTATAATAATTGTCTATAGATAAGGGTGAAGGATGCATTGAAGAATGTCGTGGTAAGGGAAGAGTAGATCTGGTCCGAAGAAGCAAAGTTAATCCAAGAGCTATGATCTGAAAATGGTGAGGGTGAAACTGTCAAGGGCCACTGGAAACACTGGAAGCATTGGAAGTATCTCTCCTACCATGCGAGGCTGACTCAAGAAAAATAGAGAACTGGTGGTGGGGTGCCTTACAAGATTGGTTTCCCAAGGGCACTTGCACTGAATTAAAGCAGAAAAAAATGAGCCATGTAAAATTTTCAAGCAGATAAAAGACAACACATGCCATCAGTTTGATATTCAATGTTTCAGACATGTATACATATCATGCAGGACCAAACGATAAATTTGCTGACACTGTGAAAATGGCTTAGAAGGAGCAGCTGCCAAAGAAGGAAAGGGAAAAAATTGACAGATTGTGCACATGAAGTTAATGAATATGCGAACTGAGAACTACAAACTTTATTTTAGTCAAGTTGAGAGGCTTGGATAACCAAAAAATGAAGTATAGTGGAAGTAGCTTAACTGGCACCAAGTCTGAACCTGGAGGTTTAGTCGGTTTTTGGACAAGGAAGGATGATGCAAGTGCATAAATATAAGTGACTGAAAATTATCTATTATTAGAGAGATGTTTCTCGTATGATGATAATATCATTTTTTTATGGATAATGATAATTTCTAGGAAAGAAGGATAATTCTAGGTAGTTATTTGCTAAGGATAATAATATTATAATAATTGTCTATAGATAAGGGTGAAGGATGCATGGAAGACTGTCGTGGTAAGGGAAGAGTACAAAGTGTATTTGCAGTTACTGGTAAAAGGACCTCATTTTGTACTCTTCTTCATAAATATAAACTTGAGTTTGACCCAACTAGGTCTGTTGTGTTTCCTCGTCATGCTGCTGAATTTTGTTAGCAAAGTTGTTTGTGCATTAATATAGCTGTTTGTTGTAAATTTCCCTAGCCTAGGTGACTGTTGTCCTTATGTTCTCAATCAAATCAATTAATTGCAGAATTTAATTAATGCAGAAATTTAAATTTTGAACATGGCATCAATTACACAATAGCTGGAAACAGTAAATAGCAGAACCATAAAAGCAAATTCACACATACACAGGTAATTTCTCCTTCAAAATCAACAATTTCTCATACCTTAATCATAACTTACACGGAAACCTCCACAAACTGCTGAACCTAGCAGTTGTGCAGCCAGGTCAAATCACCCTAGAACTGAGCTATACGACCTGCTGAGAAGGAACAGCCTGCACAGAAAACAAGGAACAGCAGTTGTACAGCCTGTACTGCCTGCTGTACGGATCCATAGAGATCTGTATGGACTGTTTCTTCTACTTGCTTGATTGCTGATCAATCCTCTTCCTCCTGTCTCTGTCTTCTCTCCTCTGATCTCTTAACCTGCTCAGTTGTTCAACTGTGACTGAACCTTTCTATCTTCGCCTGTATTTATGCTTTGCCCAAAAACCTAATCTACCAAAACCCTAATCTCAACTTGAGATTGACAAATGAAATTAAATACTAGTCTAAGTCATTAATGTATTAGCTTAAAATACACTTACCCTAATCTCAACTTGAGATTGACCAATGAAATTAAATCCTTGTCTAAGTCATTAATGTATTAAATTAAAATACACTTTATTAGACTCAACTGCAAAACATAAGAACTTTCACTTTTCACTTTTTCCTAAAGTGAATTACAAACTAGAATTGATTACCATTTTTCCTAAGTGATTACTTTCAAAATACCTCAAACCACTTCCTACACATTCATATTGAACCTTTGCAAGAAGTTCCTCTCCAAGCTACATGTCTAGGCATTCCCTCTTAGCAAGGAAAAAATTCTGCACCAATCCAAGCTTGTCTTTGAAAGCTTCAAACCATCTTTTTGCTAAGGGCTTGGTCAAAATATTAGCAACCTAGTAGTCTACGGATACATACTGGAGCTTTACCATTCCCTTCTTAATCCTATCTCGTATGTAGTGATATATGATCTCTATGTGTTTGGACCTATCAAGAAACACTGGATTCTCAGAGAGTATGATACAACTCTGAATATTACAATAATTCACCATGTAATCCAACTCGTAATCAAACAATCTTGCAAGTGACTTGCGAAGCCAGATGGCCTCACAACTAACAATACTGGCTGCCATATAGTTTGCCTCTGCTGAGCTAAGTGCCACAAAAGTCTGCTTTCTACACCCTATAGATAAGGGTATGGAAGACTATAGTGGTAAAAGCAGAGTGCAATGTGTATTGGTAGTTACTGGTAAAAGGGGCTCATTTTTGTATCTTCTTCACAAATACAAACTCGAGTTTGACCCCTGACAAGGTCAGTTTTGTTTCCACATCATGCTGCTAAATGTTGTTAGCAAAGTTGTTTGTGCATTGATGTAGTTGTTTGCTGTAAATTTTCCTAGCATAGGTGACTGTTGTCCTTATGTTCTCAATCAAATAAATTAATTGTAGAATTTAGTTCATGCAGAAATTTAAATTTTGAACATAACATCAATCACACAATAGCTAGAAACACTAAACAGCAAAAGCGTAAAAATAAATTCACACATACACAGGCAAATTCTCCTTCAAAATCAGCTTCACATTTCTTAATCAAAGCTTACAAGGAAAGCTCCACAAACTGTTGAGCCCAGAGGTTGTACAGCTTGGTCAAAGTACCCTAGAACTGAGTTGTACAGCCTGCTGAAAAGCAATAGCTGCACAAAAAACAAGAACAGCAGTGGTACGGCCTGTACTACCTGTTGTATGGAATCATGGACCTGTACAGATCTGTACAAACCTAAGCTGCATGGGAGCACCCCCCCCCCCTCCGCCCCTGCTCTCGAAGCTCACTTCCGAAGGAAGCGTCCAAGAAACGTTGAGAAAGCGCACTTCCTAACGCTCCCTCCTTTTTTTTCAAATTTTCTTAAAGAAAAACCAAAAAGTTAAGTGATGGGTGGAGGGAAGTTGGAACTAACCCTAGGCCCATACTAATGCTATGTAAAAGAGGAAAAGCCTACTCTAATAGCAAAAAACCTAACCTTGGTAATCATCAGTAGCGTTAAATGGTAATATTCTAAGTTGCCAAGAAACTTGGGGACGAGGAGAAGTACGGGGACAAGGACTGTTAACGTTTTGGGTTAGATTAGGGTTTTTTAAAAATTAACAACTTTGCACATCACTTCAGTCAACTACTTAGACAAAGTAAAGGTACAGCAGTGGTAACATAAGATAAATTTCAAGATGCAGGACAATACAAGAGTAACACTGAACAAAATTCCAACATAGTGCTAGATGCAAACTAGTAAGACAAATTAGAACATAATTTTCATCTCTTTCAACTTTAGCACTCCTCAATGGTCCCTGTGCTAAAGTTGGTCCTTGAGATGCAAGAGACAGTAGCAGTAGTACCATATAAAACATACTACTGAATCAACAACTAAAGAGCAGTGGTGATGAACTGTAACAATGTTGATTTAGATCCGGTTTGGATCTGCCTTATACTCGGATACTTTTAGGGTCAGAGTTTGTCACTGAAAGGACAAGCTGCCAAAAGGAATGGATGACATACCTTGAGAGAGAGAGTTAGAGAGTTGTAGCTTAAGGTTAGAAACATACAGTAGTAAACAAGATACCTCAATCATCAAGTGTGAAGACCCTTGTCATTTAGGGCTTAACACAACCATAACTCAGTTCAAGATAGGCTGCAAACAAGTCAAGGCCAAAGAGGTAAGGTCAAATCATCCATGGCTTAGCTAGAAGAGGTTACCACAGTTCACATTAAGGCTGAGGGAGATCATCACAGTCCATAGCCCAGCTAGGAGAGATCAACATAGTCACTGTTACAGCCCACTAGTATATACAGTCACAATTATCTAGTAAACACAGTCACAGCCAAAACTTGGAAGGACACACAGTCCACGAATCAGGTGTATAAGGTCATGGCTCAGCAGGATACACAGTCCACGGATCAGGCCATAAGGTCACGCCTCAGCAGGAAGACAATACACAGCCCATAGATCAACCCATAAGGTCACAACCCAGCAAGAAGGGCACTACACGGTCCATAGATCAGCCCATAAGGTCACCCAAAACAGTCATGGACTATTCCATAAGAAGATAGGAGCAGTAAGAAATCAAAACGTCCACCCAAAGCAGCAGAAACCCTAGGCGTCAAGCACAAACCATCAAAGGATCAGATCTGAGCTTCTTCTCATGTCAAGATACTTGCTAGAAATGGAGAAGCGAAACTTATTTATAATCTTGACAAGCCTTCTAGAAAGGCCACTTAGGCAATCCTAGGTTTTAGGATGGTCAAACATAAGTAAGTTGAGTGAACTTAGGATAGGGCACCAATGGTCCAAAAATAAAAACCTTAAAATTAAGTTGACTTAGGATAGGGTACCACTGGTCCAATGGTCTTACAAAATAAAACCATAAAGTTAAGTTGACTTAGGATAGGGTATCAATGGTCCAAAAATAAAACCTTCAAATTAAGTTGACATAGGATAGGGTACCAATGGTCCAAAAATTAAAAAACACAAAATTTAGTTGACTTAGGATAGGGTACCAATGGTCCAAAAATAAAAACCACAAAATAAAAGTCATCATGCTAAAGGTACACATAATAAGAGTGCTAGGACCAAGTAATATAAAGGACCATAAGTCAACCAAAGGGGTCATAAAAAGAAGGTAAGACAACCCTCATACCCACAAGACCAAGGTGTTCCATAAAGGTAGACAAACAACCTCTCTTTTACCTACAGGACCAACAGGACCAAGGTGTACCATAAAGGACCAAGTACTTTAATCTTTTCTCTCTCAAGGTGTATTGTCATGTGTGTTCCATACATCTTTATCATCACTATTTAAGGAGAAAATTCAAACTAGATGATGTGATCCTCTCGTCCTCGGTACTGCTCCTAAGGGTTAGGTGCTAGTGACATCATCAAGGGGTGGCCAATCCCTTGAGAAACAACCTAGAAATAACCGAATAGGAGAGAGGACATCGCTCATCATCATCTTGGTCAACTTGACCAAGATCCACCTAGTTAACTGACCAAAAATGTACTTGCAGGAACTGCTTGGACATCATGTCCAAGAAACTGTCTGGTCCCAGACCATAATACCCTAGAGACATATAGGGGCCCTAACCATATGTTAGGGACTTTGCCATGGCATCAACATGCTTGGTCCCAAACCAAGAACCCCTAAAGACTATTGGGGACCCTAGGGTACCTTCTAGGGTCTTACTCTACCCTAGTTAATTGACTACGGTACCATCCTCCCTGAGAATAGGTCTCGCAGATGCACTATCTTTAACAAGAACGAGGACGCCACTTTTTGAAACAAGGGACTTGGGTACGTCAGGGGTACGATATATATATAATAAAAAACTAAATAATTTTCACTAGTATTCAATTTCAATAAGTAACATGCACATTGCTTCAAAGTTCATGAATCATTGATATAAAGTGGAAATTACATATGAACCTTAAGTATAAAGTTATAAACATGATATCAGATAATCATAAGACATAAACCATGTGGAAATTCAAATCGTTGTTTGCATATTCATATCAATCATGATATATGTCCAATGTCATACAACATAGAGTATACTAAAAGTCTACATCCAAAATTCAAAATGCAAAAACTTTGAACAAAGAACAATGAACATTGACAACATGGCTAAGTTGGCTTCATCAAGCCATGTCATCTAGGCCAACTGCATCTCCTCCTCTCCTCTGTCATGGGTCCTCCTCTCCCCTCTACGCAGCCTCTCCTCTGCTATATCCTCTATGGGCTGCCTTCCTTTCTCGTCGTCGCCTCTCTCCAAGTGACAAGTCAAATGTCAAATGAAAATCAGAAATGCATTGGGAGGGTAGGGCATGGTGTTAAGAGGGTAGGTGGACCCACAACCACCCCTTTCCTCTTCAAAATGGTAAAAAACATTATAATTTTTTGTCAGTCACGAAGGTCCCTCGACATTCCCAAAATCAGGGGATGGGGTCCCCAAACCAAGCAAAGTTTCCAATTTTTTTGCCAAAGGTTTCTGGTACTCGGGTGCTTCGACAGGGACTTTAGAAAACGTTTGAGAGGTCCTCGACACGATTTCAGAGACGTGGGGAGAATACCCAGGACGAGGACACGAACCCAGCCCCCAGGGACAGGTACCCCTACAACATAGGTAATATTAGATTCTTAAAGTAAAAGTTGGCATTCTCCTTATCTTTCATTTTCTATCATTTTACTTAAATTTTTAACATTACCATTAATTGTTTCGGGATATTTGAGAGTGGTTCCAACCTCATCGGACTTCAAATGCAAAAAGTAGAATTTTTATCCCATTCAAAAATTCAACAAGCTTAACAGTCTTTAGGATTTCAGGATTGCAATGTTTCCACTGGATTCTAGCATGTATGAGGGTATGGGATTACCATTTGATCAAACACATCAACCCCTCTATGTACCTTGATGTTTGTGGTGTTGATTGTTCATATTGATGTTGGCCTCAAAACTAGTTTTTGAAGAATCCCTAGTTTATAGCCTATTTATTGATGTACTTTGGTTTAGATATGGATTGCACTAGATGCTAATTTGGTTGTATGCATTCTTACTTGTTATAACATGAGAAACTTTGCATATTTGTGTATAATGGTTTGAATCCTGATGGATGCACATGGTTTTGTTGACATATCCACCAAAATATATAAAAATATATATTATATTAAAAATGCTCCCAAACCGGAATCTTTTAAAAATTTCGCTTTTTGCTCCTACTTCCTGTTTCTGTACCCACTCCCAAGTAACCTTGGTACAAACTATTTCTAAATTTCTTCTACTTGCTTGACTACTGGTCAATCCTCTTCTCTTGTCCCTGCCTTCTCTCCTCTGGTCGTTTCACATGCTCAATTGTTCAACTGAGTCCAAACCTTTTATTACCACCTAAGTTGTACTTAGTGGTTTTTTATCAAGTGTGCCTGGTGAACCGGACAAGGATAACTTGTTTGGACTTCAGAAGACCTTCAGTCTTGTTTCTGGGAAACTTTGTTGTACTATATCACATGTTCACACCCCCTTGAGGGAGTTGTAATAATTGTTCTAGCATGGTAGTGTCTGTAAAAGACTCGGTCTCTTAGACTTTATTTGTCAATCCGATCAGCCCAGGGTGTTTTTTCCCTTGGTTATTATTGGTTGTTGAATAAACGACTGATAATTTCTGATTTTTTCACTCCATACCTCCAAAGTTGGGGTGGTCGGCTTGGCATTTAGGCCTATTGAGGTTATTAGAGTCTATGTGTCAATGTATAAACATGCTAGGCATCATGGTCGAGTCATATGAACATGTCTAAGTCCCCCTAGGTTTTTTCAATTTTTTATTTTTTTAAATTTTTCCAGTGTTTTTTATTAAAATTTAATTTTTCCAAAACTTAGGCTATTTTTTAATAGTTTAATTGGAAAAATTGGTTTTGTAATAAAAGTGGGCCAAATAATCAGTTTCAGTCATGTAGGTGCTCATTTTCAAGCTAAGAGCACCATGTAAACCCATGGACCCACTTTTTTCAAGTTTTGAGTGATTTTCCATCACTCAGGTCAGAAAACCCCAAAAATCAATTATTGATTATTTTAATTAATAAATTGATGAATAATGGAGCAAATCCAAAATCCTAGATCAGTGGATTCTCGGCCGATTTGATTGAAATCAGTCAAATCTAAACCAGATTGACTGGATCTGACAAATCCTTGACTGAAGGAGGTGATCTGGACAGATCCAGAGTTGATCTTCAACATCCTTTATGGGGAATTGCGCCCTCTCTCTCTCCTCCACACGTGTGGGCTTTCCTGGAAGCTCTGTGGATTGATGTGTCAGTCTGTGGGTTGATGTGTCAGCTCAATCAGCCCCCCGATTGACATGTAGGCTCAGTTCGACTTCAGATCAGCATTGATTGACTCTCCCTCAGCTGCAATGGTTTGTCTCCTTGGGATTTGTGCCCCCTGGGCTGGATCTCCTGTTTTTTGTATAAATAAAGCTCAGGCTGCCTCTTCCAAGCTAGTTAGAGTTTGATTAAGGAACTATTGTTGTTGAAATACTGTGTAATATCTTTTGATATTGGAATAAAGTGAAGCTTTGGACGCCAAATCTGTGTAATGCTTTTATATGTGTGGATTTAACATTGTCTTGCAGCTTTTTACCGTTGGCTTTCTCTCAATTTCTGCATCTGAATCCTGTCTGGCTTAATGATTCAGCTGAATCAATAGGAGTATAGTTGGGCAAGTAAGATTGCTTGCTTTTCAATATCTCATAGTATATATGCTTAAAGATTCAGATCATACATGTTTAAATAAGTTTATTTGCATGTAATCCCTCTCTTTCTTCATATATTTCTATCAAGATCTCATAAGGTTTTGTGCAGGATTGTTTGTTATTTTTCAGGTAACAAGGGTTGGACGAACTGTGGATCTAGATTGACTCCACTGGGCATCCGACTGTTTTGTGAAGGCATTGTCCCTCGGCATTCCACTAACTAGTCTTCTTTGCAGATCCATTCCCCGGCAACAAGCACTCTTCCTTTCCTCTTCCTCCTTCAAATTTCTTTAAAATCAGTCTGGTTACTTGTTTTGCAGCTTTAAATATGTTTAGATCTATCAATTTCAGAGTTCATCTTACATAGATCTTGCTGCCTTAAAGCTCATAAAACTAGATCTCATTCCTAAAGAAATTTTTACAAGCTTTCTAGATCTAGTTTTAGGGAAAATTGTCATTTTTCAAGGCTGTGAAAGTAGATCTAAAGCTTGTTGAATGCATGGTTGTTTCCTTAGAATCTAAAAAGTTATATTCAGCAATTTAAGTGCTTCGTATTGGCTACCCCCAAAGCAGGTCAAGATCCCAAGGAAAGCTTGCTTTCCTTGGTTCTTTTTCCGCTTCTTTAAAAACTAGTTTTAACTTAGAATTTTTGGGTAAAAAGTTTGTTCATCCAAAAGTACTTTCAAACTACTTTTGGGCATATTTAACAATTATAATCTTGTTGGTTTTTAGCAGGTGTAACAGAAAAGAGGAGGAGGCGCTGTCCGGAAAGCATTTTTGGACCATTCGAAACCCCCCAGGGGGTCTCCGTCTTCCAAAAATTTCAAATTTTTGCAATTTGTAAACCTTTGGTCTCATTCCATATAAAGACCAAGTGGAATAATTTCAGTTTGCTGATATTGTAATTGCTGCTAATAAAAAGAAAAATCTTTTCGAATAGGCTCTTTCACCATCCCCCCTGGGGGGATTTGCGTCTGTGTCATTTTTTACTTTTTGTTCATCTGTTTTCAATCTAGTGTAGTTCTAATCTGCAGGGTAGTATACTTTGACTTTAATCATTGCCATATTCCATATCTAGTTGTTTCAAAGTAATTTTAATACTTACCCCACGAGCCTCCTTTTGAGCCGAAAGGTGAAGAAAGGGTCATGGTAGTCTAATTAGAAAATTGTGGTTTGCTTATCTGTTTATGCTTCATCTGCTATCATCATTTGTTTTAGTAATCATAATAAAATTAACCCCTCCTTAATTCTCTGGTTGAGGTCCACTTGGACCAAAAGAGGTTCTTGGAGGGTTTTCTTTTTAACAAGAACACCTCCTTTAAAATTTACTAAAAGTAACAAAGACTCCAGTGTGTATGCCCTGTACTTGGCTACGGTTCGTCCGATCAGTCAAGCTGCATCAAAAGCACTTGAGTGACTAGAATAATTAGGATTCACTCTCCCCAAATTGACAAACCATCAAGCGAAAATCCAACGCCTCGATCAAACCATTACGGTGGCAAAATACCCAAAGGAAGTAGGAACTCCTGAAAAGTGACCTCGGGGCGCCGATCTCTGTTACAACTTCGGGTGCATTATGAACAACAGCCTCAGAGACTCCATTCATCCCACATATTCCTTGCGGGTAGCCATGACGGTTTAGTTTTGGACTACCCATGATGGTTTAGTTTTGGGCATACTTCAAGTACCCCCTGGGTATATCTGGAGTCCCCTCGCCTAAGTTAAATTACTCATCTTCTTACATTAATTTAAAATTAACCAATATACAATTACACAACATTCATTTCAGCACTTGCAAGCACTCTTAATTATTTTTCGACTCCATTTTCAAGGCATTGGTCAACTGTTTATTTCTTTCAATCTATATGTGATTTGGTGTCATTTTCATGCTTACTTGTGATTATCTCATCATGTTATTTGTTGTTTACAATTGTTAAATCGAAACTCCTAAAAAACTTACTCTTTAATACCATCATCATACTAAATAATTTTTCCTTAGTAACTTAATAGGGTCTACCCCCCTTGGCTTCGTTAGGAGTTGAGCCTAAACGGAGGAGTCAAGAACAAGGTGACAGCCTTGACTCGAGACTTGCCCCCAAGGACACACCGAGTGGCTTGAAGATTTATGCCACGTAACCCAAGTGTGTGAAAGACGGCAACGCCTTTCTATTGTGTTTGTATTTATGCTTTGTCCAAAAACCTAATCTACCAAACCCCTAATCTCAACTTGAAATTAACCACTGAAATTAAATCCTAGTTTAAGTCATTAATGTATTAAATTCACTTTATTAGACTCAACTGCAACACATAAGACTTTTCACTATTAGTTTTTCCTAAAGTGAATTACAAACTAGAATTAACTACCCACTTTTCCTATGTGGTTACTTTCAAAATGTCTCAAACCACTTATTGCACATTCATATTGAACATGTGCAAGAAGTTCCTATCCAAGCTACATTTCTTGACACTCCTCTTAGCGGGGATGGAATTCTACACCAATCCAAGTTTGTCTTTTGAGTGCTCCAAACCTCCTTTTTGCTAAGGGCTTAGTCAGAATATTAGTAATCTGCTAATCTGAGCATACATACTGGAGCTTTTCTACTCCCTTCTGAATCATATCTCATATGAAGTGATATTTGATCTCTACGTGTTTGGACCAGTCATGAAACAATGGATTCTCAAAGTGATTAATACAACTCTGGTTATCACAATAAATCACCATTGGATCCAACTCCTAATGAAATAATCTTGCAAGCAACATGTGAAGCCAAATCCAGCTCCTAATCAAACAATCCTGCAAGCAACATGTGAAGCTAGATGGCCTCACAACTAGCAGTAGTGGCTGCCACAGAGGTTTTCTTCCTATTGAACCACGATATCATCAATGATCCCAAGCTAAAGCAACACAATGAAGTGCTCCTCTTGTTTGATGCACTGCCTACCCAATCTAAGTCCATATACCCCTATAACTTACTTCAACATCTCTAAGATATCTCAAATCATTCTCCATTGTGCCCCTCAAGTATCTGAGATCATGTTCTATTGCTACCCAATGCTCCTACCTTGACTCCACTATGAACTAATTCAAGGTGTTCACTACAAAACATATATCCGGTCTATTGTTGACCAGATACATCAAAGAACCTATCAGTTACCTATACAACATAGGGTCCACTAACTCTAAATTTGAAGCCATAGATTTGTAGTCCTCCATCCAAAACCTCTTCAAGATCTCAACTACATACATAACCTACCCAAGGAAAATCTCCCCTAGTCTCTACCAAACCTCCAACCCCAAGAAATAATGCATCATGCCAATGTCCTTCATCTCCAACTTAGCTACCATGTCTACTTTGCAAGTTTGCACCTTGCAATGAGCTTCTCGGAACTTGTAAGAAACAAGCCATTTATAGCACCAAAACAAGCAAAACAATACTGTTACGCGGTACTAGGACCAACACACCTTCAAATGTATCCCCAGGGAGAGAGGGTCATTTTTTTCAGACTAGGAGGGGTGTTATCCAGGATTTTCTGAGGGATGGTTATGCCAGACCCTTTGGTTTTGTCTTTAGGAGTACTATGGTTTAATGGCATTGTTGACTACCCTTTGTTGGGGTTTTTAACCCTGGGGTTGGTGTCTAAGGCTCCTACGGCAGATCACTAGGTCACATGACCTCTCACTTGTTTCATTACTCTGGTGACATTTCTTTCAGTTGTGAGGCTTTTGTCTCTCTTCTAGGTCACCTCAGGAACCCTCCTTGCCCCTCTGTAGACTAGCACCCTCTCTCTTTGGGCCTCTTCCACTGATGACATCATCATCTCCACCAAGCCGTATTCCTTGATTTGGGGGGGCTTTGGAGGATTATCAGCATTGTTGGGGTTAGATGGTGCACGATGCCACCCCCTGCTTACTCTAGCCTTCAGTTTGGAGTAATTTGCTCATTTGTAGCTATTTTAGTCATTTTTGGGTAAACTTCAGGGAAAATGCCCCAAGTTACCCACAAATTGATTATTTTATATTATTTTATGTTATAATTTTAAGTTGACATTTTATAATTTTAAATTGGCATTTTAAGGCGTGTCGTTCTGGTTTATTTGTAAAAAATGAGCGTGAGAACATATAAATAGATCTCCTCACTTCATTTTTAAAACACAACTTATGGGATAAAATTCAAGTATGTTACATTTTACCCTAATTAGCTTCTTGGAGTGATGCGCACCTCTTGGAGTTCTTGTCTCTTGCTCTAGTGGATGAAAATTGGATGAATTCTTTGGTTATGCTCATGCTAGGTGGATGCTAAGAATTGTTGGAAGAACACATAGCTCAAGTAAGTCAAGGTTTTGTCTTCTTGGTGTGAGGTACGTGAACTTTTGTCTCTTGAATGGTTGATTGGTAGCCTCATTGGTAGCCTTAGGGATGTATTTTGCTTGAATAGAACCTCTTATCTACCTTTCTATCCTCTTTGCATGGTGGAAAACTCTCCCAAAGAGGTGGAAAACTCTCCCAAAGAGGAGGCCTTTCCTAGCTTAGCCTTGGATCTCCATTTTTTCCCTACACTAGGCTCTTATAACTAACCCTAGGGGTTGTTATAAGAAGCCCTAGTTTAGTAGACAAGGAGAAGTACTCCAAGAGGAAGGTTTGTCCCCTTCCTTTAGGCTAGGGTTTAAGGATCTCATCCATAAAAACCCTAAGTTGTCATTCTTATCAAATTACTCTTGCATTTTATGTGTAATTATTGCATTTTGCATGGTAGATTAGGTTAAATTTAGGTCTGCAATTTTCTGTTTAAAACCCTAAAAAAATCAAAAATATATTTTTTTCAAATTTTGGCCTCCCTAAAATTTCGGCCTTCCTATAAATTCGGCCTGCCTTCTTTGTCCCTAGAAAACCTAGGGCGAAATTTTAAGAGCCCTAAAAATCCTAAAAACATTTAAATTTCTAAAAAGCCCAAAAACAGACACAAAACCCTCTTTTCCACAATCCCTAAGACCTGGGCCTTCTCCCTCTCCTCTCTCCTACCCTCGGTCCTCTCTTTTGCAGCCATAACAGGGCTGTAACAGCCCTCCTTTCCCTCTGCAGCAGGTCTGCAACAAATCTGCAGACTGTCCTTACCTAACAGCCCCCCTATACCTCCCTCCTAGCTACCATTGCTTCCCTACCTAGGCAAGTGCTCCTCTCCCTCAGTTTGTTCTCCCTTCTAACACCCTTTTCAGCCCTAAAACGAGCTCTTAACATCCCTTACCAAGTGGCATTTTAAACCTGCTCTCTGCTGCTCCAAACACAGTCCTGCAAAAGGTGACAAACAAATGTTAGTATATGTATCTAAATGATGAATTCATGATTTATTGGATGCTACTGTTGATGGTTGCTAATGGTGAACTAATTAACACATAAAAACTAATGATAACAGTCATGGAGAGGTGTTGTAAACACCGTGATAGTGGTTCCCACTGTCATGCTGATTTTAGCGATTTATGTTGAGATATTTGTCACATACCTTAATGTTGATATACTGATATACTTTGCAAGATTTGTCATACTGAACACATGCTGATATAATACTAATGCTGCCTATTCATCAATGTAAATGCACTTAGCAAATGATGTTGAAATGCTGATCTTGAATGCCTAATGATTAGTGATTATTGTTAGTCAATTTGTAACCATATATTTGCAAGCATTATAAGCGCTGGTATCTTGTCCGATATATTTGAAATGTGCTTGTCTTATAAAATCCAAGACTATCTTATGCTAAATCAAATGCATACACAAATGTCTATGGTTGGCTCTTACATATCATCTTTGGACTGGCACCTAATTAGGAGCAACTGTGATAATACTTTTTTCATTCATACTTGACTCCTTAAGGCACTGGTCACTAATACTATTGCATTAGAAAGGTTTGGATTTGGTTGCCTAAGTGTCTTTCAGGTGTATCAATTAAGGGCTCTCCCCTTGGGGGACAAGTCTCTCCAAAGTAGTTCAATGAACGTGACCGAGGTGACATTGGGCCACTTTCGTCATATGTGCTTATCGGACACTAGCCTACTAGTTCATCCAGTAACAAGTCCCAAAAAATATATAATATAAATTACGATTTGCTTCAGTTTTGGTGAAGCCCACACTTTACAAATATCCATTTATCCTAGAATACCATGGTCTTGGTGCTTACTTGAGTCCATGCAAGGCCTTCTTAAGCCTGTAAACATAGAACTCCTTCCCATTTACCTCAAAACCTTAAGGTTGCTCTATGTACACTTCTTCCTTAATTATCCCATTAAGAGGTGTTGTATTTACATCCATTTGATGTGTCTTCCATCCCGTAAATGAAACTAAAGACATAACTTCTCTGATAGAAGTGTACCTGGTGACTGGAGCAAAAGTCTCCCCATATTCCACTCCCTCTTTCTAGGAGAACCCTCTCACCATGAACATCACCTTGAACTTCAAGATGGTGTGATCAGCAACATGCTTGATCTTGTAAAGCCACCAAGAACTCACTATTGATTTCCCCTTCGGTCTTGGCACTATGTCCCATACATATCATTCTTCATGATGAAGGTGTACTCCTCCACCATAGCATCCCACCAAACCTACTGGTTTGTTGTCTCCTAAAAGCTAGAAGATTATGAATCTATGATCATCAACGCCATGCAATTTGGAAACTTCTTCTAAGATATGCTCTCGCTTAACATGCTCCTGAACATCGATTAATGTTTGAGTGAACCGTCGAACTCTCCCACTAAAACTAGAAAGAGTTGGTGTCTCCTCCTTTTCACCTAAAAGTTGTTGTCCTGAACTGGAAGTCATTGGTGAATTTGCCTCAAACTTCGAAGCTTCTTGCTCCTCATCCTCTATCACTAAAACAGGCTCATGGAACTTCTTGGATGCAAAGTATTCCTCAAACTTTATATTCTTGCTTACTACTCTACTCTAGAATAAGGACCATGTAGACATTTGAAGTCTCACTCTAACTAACAAATACACCCTTCCTACTAGAGGGCTCCAACTTAGTCCTCTTTTCGACCAATACATGGATATAAAATAGACAACCATTGCGAAAATGACTCACGTTTGGCTTCACACTAGTGAATGCCTCCTCTAGTGTCTTGTCCTCCAAGATCCTGTGAGGACACTTGTTATGAATGTAGATTATTGTGTTGCATGCCTCTACCCAAAGAAACATCGGCAAATCCTGTCCATGAATCATGGCCTTAGTAGCCCCTATGATGGATCGATTCCTCCACTCTACAACTCCATTATTTTGTTTATTGCATAGAACAATCGACTCCCTCTTGATTCCTGCCTACTTGCAAAAAGCCTTGAACTCCTTAGAGGTATACTCAACCCCATTGCTTGATCTCAAGACTTTGATCTTCTTCCCTGTTTGGTTTTCAGCTAGAGGTTTGAACTCCTAAAACTTGCTAAAGACCGCATCCTTGGTCTTTAAGAATTAGATCAAAGTCTTATAGAAGTCATCAACAAAGGAAACATAGTACATGCTTCCTACGATTGATGCTACTAACATCGATCCACATACATTTGAATGTACTAGGTCTAGAATCTCCATAGACCTATGGTCGTGGCTTGGGAAAGTAGCCTTAGTATGATTGCCAAGTGTGCACCCTCTGCATACTTTCGGTTGCTCAATGTTGAACTCTAGAAAACTCTTCTTCAAAATAGGCCAACGCCTTATGATGCAGATGCAACATCCTCTTATGCCACAACATGCACTAGCTGTCACTATTATGAACTAGGACTCGAACAGGTTCACCCTATAACCTGTATAAATTGTCTTCCCTAACCTTATCACTTGTTGATTCTGGGCTAGACTCCTTTGATCTAATAAGGACTTTCTAATTCTTGAACTCTACTACAAAGCCCTTATCTTCCATAACTAAAATTGAAAGCAAATTTCTCATGAGACATGGAACAAACAAAACATCCTCAAAATCTAAAGAGCTACCAAAGGGAATAGTACCAACTCCTGCTACTAGATATTTGGCATCATCACCAAGCTCAATCTGAACTCCTGAGTTGTACTCTTTTAGACTTGAAAACAACTATTGAGTTGATGTCATGTGACGCGATAACCCATTGTCTACATACCAATCATTTCTCAAAATTGTGCTAGTAGAAAAGTAAGATACCATTGAGAAACCATTCTCGAACTTGGAGGCAAACTTGTTCATCTGAGGTTCAGCAGAGGCCACTACCTACTTTTAATGTAGCTTCTCTTTACCCTTCTTCTTGTCTAGACACTATGATGCAAAATGTCCCTACTTATGACATATGAAGCACTTGATCTTATTCAAGCCCTTCTTCCCTGGCTATGAGGTTGACTCCTCATTATTCCCTTGCCCTTACTCAGTCATTTACCTCTTTCATTTTTTGTTTGACCAAATAGGACAAAGTCGCCGTCACCACCCTTCTTGCTGACCTATGACTCCATCCAAGTCTCCTCCTAGATACAATCATCCCACAATCTTTCAAAGGAGGGAAGATGCTCATGAGCACAGATTCCCTAGACAAAGGTTTCCCATGAAGTTGAGAACCAATTTAGTGCCATGTTTACTAACTCTACATCTGCAATCTTCTACCCAACTATTGCAAGTTGATCATGAATCTGCGTGACCTTAATCAGGTAATTGGTAACTATGTCTGATATAGTCATCTCTATAGCTCTGAGGCTATTTCGCAATATCATCTTTTTGTTTATGTTCTCGCTCTGGTAAAGGCTAACCAGGGCATCCAACATGTCCTTTGCCATTTTCTTCTCGGATATGTGAGGGATCAAGTGATCTTTTATAGCAACCATGATCATTCGCTTAGCCTTCACTTCCTTTTTCTTATGAACTACCAAATCCTACAGATATTTCGGCAAAGTCATGGCATCCTTGATGATATCCCAAAGATCATTATCTTCCAACAAGAGTGTGACCTTGACTTTCCGAGATAGGAAATTCAAGGCACCTTCCAATCTATCCTTGAATCTAACACTAGTTGATGCCATCTCTGAGATTTGCTACAACAGCATAGATCCATCTTAAACCAGGATCTATCAAGCACCGAGAGGGATCCAATTTCTTGAGGTGTAAATTTATTTCTTGAGGTGTAAAAATTTAAGATAAAAGATTTACACCTCAAGAAATTGGATTCCTCTCGGTGCTTGACAAAGCTGGGTTGAAGATGGATCTATCCTGGTTTTAATTTTTTTATTTTATGAGCCAACGTGTTATTCCTTTTTGATGTGGATTATAGTTGCCACATCAACATTACCCACATTACGTGACAACATATCCCCCATACTAGGTTGTAGAGCACCTCGCTACTTGGTGCAAAAACTTTGAAAACCCTCAAACTATTGGGCCTTATTTCTAATAGTTGTTTCCGACAGTTGCTTTTGACAGTTGATGTACTGCCATAAACCCTTGATAAACTCCATCATAACCTATAGCTCTAATACCATGTAAATTGTACTAGCCTAGGTGATTGTTGCCCTTATGTTCTTAATCAAATCAATTAATTGTAAACTCAATTGAAGCAAAAATTTAAATTCTAAACATAGCACTATGAAACCGGACATGTCCAAAAGGGCCTGCGTGTCCCGTGTCCACGTGTCGGACATAGACATGCTGACAGAGCGTGTCCGACACGTCTTTGCAGCATGTCCTGTGTTCGGACACGAGTGTCCGAGGACTGTCAGTGCGTGTCCGGAAAACATGACACGTNTCAAAATTTTCACTTTCTTTTTATCATTTGCAAGTGTGGAGAGGGTTCTAAAGTGTGTTTGGTGTGCAGGTGAAGAAGATTTGAAGGATTTAAATGTGTGATTACTAATGTTAAATGTGCATTGATTTTGATTTCTCTTGAATATTTGTAAAAATTTGGATCTATATGTCTATATTTTTAATATATATAATATATATATATATATATATATATAACGTGTCCTGATTCCGGGGGTCACCATGTCAGTGTCGGACACTCGAATCCCCATGTCCTTCGTGTCCCATGTCCCCGTGTCAGGTGACTTAGCATAGCATCAATCACAAAATAGTTGGAAACAGTGAATAGCAGAAGCATAAAAACAAATTCACACATAAACAAGTAATTTCTGCTTGAACATCAGCATCTCACTCCTTATCAAAAGTTACAAGGAAACCTCCTCAAATTGTTGAACCTAGCAGTTGTACAACCTAGTCAAATCACCCTAGAATTGAATTGTGCGGCTGGTTGAGAAGGAACTCCTCCACATAAAACAAGGATCAGCATCGATACGACCTATTGTACGTATCTGTATGGATTTGTACAAACTGTACAAATATGTACGGACTATGTTGTACAAACAGTTTCTTCAACCTACTTGATTGTTAGTCAATCCTCTTCCTCCCGTCTCTGACTTCTCTCCTCTATCACTTAACCTAATCAATTGTTCAACTATGTTTAAATCTTTTGATCTTGTGTATATTTATGCTTTGTCCAAAAACCTAATATACCAAAACCCTAATCTCAACTTGAGAGTGACAATTGAAATTAAATCCTAGTTTAAGTCATTAACGTATTAAATACACTTTATTAGACTAAACTACAAAACATATGACTTTTCAATTTTTTCTAAAGTAAATTACAAAACATAATTAACTATCCACGCTTTTCTTAAGTAGTTACTTTCAAAATGTCTCAAACCACTTCCTACATGTTCATACTCAACCTGTAAAAGAAGTTACTGTTTGAGCTACAGATCTAAATTTTTGTTGCAAATTATTGCAGACCAGGAAGGAGGTACATCTGTCAACAAGGTAGACACCAAGGAGACCACAACCACTGTTGCAGCATCAGATTGAGGGTGTAGCTCTCACTTGCTAAAAAAATTGGATAATAATAATGGGATATATACAATATTTTGAGATGGGGATGACTTCAAAAACCTTGAACTTGAGAGATGAGGATGACTTCAAAAAATCTGAACTTGAAAGATGGGTTGACAAATGCCACTTAGTAACCATGAATTGAAATCTATTTTATACTATACCATATAACTAATCTTTCTCGTTGACTAGAGGTGTTGAATCCAATGGTGAAGAGCAAAGAGTTTTTCACAATTGGACAAGGTTCATTTCCCATGAAGGATTCTCCTGGAGCCATGGATCACCTTGAGGTAGTGATTAAACCTATGGTTGCACCCAGAGAGACTATATTAAAAGACCTCATAACCCCTGCAAACATAAGTGGGTAAAATCCCGCCCTCGTGTCCTTCATTTATAACAATGGTGAGGAGCGATAATTTTTTCACCATTCGAAAAGGTTCAATTCTCATGAAAGTTTTCCCTAAAGCCATGGGGTCACCTTGAGGTAGTGGTCGAACGTGTGGTTGCACCTAGAGGGATTATATTAAATGATCTCGTAACCTACACACACATAAGCAGATCAAAGCCCAATGATCTCGTAAATTAATAAATGAGCAAGGGCATTTAAAAAAAATGAATGTGAAACATAAATCATAAATCATACATGTCAGCAAATCATTGCTTATATTAGGATCCTATACATCAATAGCACCCTATGCCTCCCTCCTCTAGGTTCTAGCCCTTGCCTCTAGGCTCTACCTCTAAACTCAAAGTTGATCCTCCAAGGACATTAGTCAACGACTCAACACCCTACAATTTTGATGAAACTTCCTAATCCAATCGTTAAAATAAGGTAGAAAAATCTTCCCATGCTTAATAAGTTATTTTGCTTGAGTGAAGAGTACATTTTTATTAAGGTCGTGATAGAGGAGTTCAACAATCAACATCAAGGTACATAGAGGGGTTGATGTGTTTGATTAAATGCCAATCCCACACCCTCATACATGATAGAATGGCAGAATCCAATGGAAACTTTGCAACCCTGAAATCCCGAAAACTATTAAGTCTGTTGAATTTTGAATGGGATCTAAAATTCTTCCTTTTGCATATGAAGTCCAATGAGGTTGGAACAACTCTCAAACATCATGAAACAATTAATGGTAATGTTAAAAATTTAAGTAAAAGGATAGTCAGTTTCTATCCTTTTGCTTTAAGAATTTAATATTACCAATTCCTACTAAACAAAAACATATTTTTTTATGAGCAAATCGATATTTTTTTGGAAATACAGCCATACTAACCACATCCATACCAAAAACGTGTTTCCTTCTCGGGAAATACGCTCGCCTGTACGAAAACACATTTCTGTGTTGTACAACACACATTTCTGGCAGGTAACGGGCTCAGGACATGGAGGGGGCATGTTTCCTGCAAAGGAGTATAAATCCTTGTAGGCATGCTCCTCCTCTACATGGCATTTACCGAATGTCATTACTGATTATTTTGAATATTGTTGACATAGCCTTTGAGCAGATTATTACGTAGATAGGTGTTTTTGTTTTAGAATTTGGGGTGGACTAAGGCCTCTGCTTTTCCAGGATTGCACNATATATATATATATATATATATATATATATATATATATATATAACTCGTAGTTGATGAATAGATAACTGGTAGATGATGCATGGATAACTTGTAGTTGATGAATGGATAACCAACAATTCATGATAGGTATTTAGAAGAATGCGAGAGATAAAAAAGAATATAAAAAATAACTGAATGTTGATAAATGGATAACTCGTAGCTGATGCATGAATGCTTGGATAACATATAAAGTGGGGTGGACTGGTAGTTGACGCATGGATAACGTATAATTTCGTGGTACTAAACCTCTAGTCTATCGATGTTCACCAACCACAAATTAAGTGGTTGTGTTAGTTATATAGCACTGGCAAGGTTACAGCAAACCCTAATCTTCATTTATGTGTTTGAGGGTGGGTTGAGCTTCTCACCGTATAGAAAAAGACGGGTCCCCATTTTTTTGAAGTATTTTTTTTCTTGTTAAATCTATACCAGAGAAGTGAATTTCAAATAAGGCCAACTCACTCATGAAATGTGAATATCAGTATACAAAGAATAATAGATCAAATTGAATAGAATGAAACCAGGACAACCCGCAACTGGACAGAATTGTATACATGTGTAATTCTGAACCTAACTTGGCAATTGCACCTAGAAAGGCGGGGTGCACTATACAGCCCAGGTAGGGAATCAACTTTGTGAACATTTTTTATTTGCATGTTAAAGTGAACTGAATTCATAGACCTTGAAATGGTGCATGAGATATGGACACCAGCACAAACCCATCTAAGCCATGTCTGATATGCAATTTAAGGTTACAAAGTTCGAGGATGCATTGATTGAATTACTGTCTGATATGCAATTTAAGGTTGCAAAGTTCGAGGATGCATTGATTGAATTAATGAGAATTTGAACCTTAGAAACATTGAGGTGTATATCAAACCCGGAGAATTTGAACCGTATATATCAAACCCGATTTATAGCCTTAGAGAAAACTTTCACCTGTTGATATAAATATTATGTGTATATTGCATAAGGTGCAGAGAGCAGAAATGGGGTTTCTGACCTTCCGTGACGTCTCCATAAGTTGAAAATGTATCTTTGAGAGTCTTCTCGTCAACATGCCATGCCAAGCCTTCGGACAGTTAAAACTTCCCATCAAATTCCATGGACACCAGATTCAGTGAAGAGTCCTAGGGACCCGCTAATGCAAAATTGCTAAAACCAAAGTGAAGCACAATGCAAAGAACAAACCTCCAACGAAGAGTTTGGAAGAGGCAAGCCCCCTCGTGGTCACATGCAAGAGTGGCAGGGCAGGAGCTCCGGCACACCTCTGGTGGGTCAAATGATGTCTCAGCAAGGTGCAGCGTGCCAGACCACCAACACGCTTCAGAAACTCCATGGCAGTGACACTTTGATCAAAAGTGTTATATCGGAGATGAAATACTTGGAACCGCAAAGTTCATCCTTCCTCCAAAGTTACATGGAATTTAAGGGATAGGTTATGATTTATGAAAGAGGGGCCCGTCAAAACCCCAAGTACGACCCCGAGTACTTAAAAGAGAAGCCATCCACCCATCCACCCTCAGATTTAAGTCTTTCTGCTTGATGTTTAATGGAATAATGGAATAGAGAAGCCACTTAGGTTAGAGGAGAAAGTGTCTCCATTTGAGTTTGGGATCTGGATTTATGTGGTTTTTAGATGTTTAGACCTTTGCTAAAGCATAGGTTATATACGCCTTGTCTGTATATTTGGTTTGTGGTTTGTTTGTTGGGCTATAGTGATAGCCACAGGATTTGAAAATGAGCCTAAAAAAACATTCAATTCTTTCTAATATGGTGATACATTTTCTATTTTATTTTAGTGATGTGAGGTTTATAAAGATGAATTAAAGTACATGACATATATTTTTGTGTTGGATGTAGATTGTATGTTTTTATTTGAATTGATATGTTTTATATTTTTTGAAGATTTATGGTTGAATGTTCAAAAAGATTGAGTTATAAAAGAATATGAATTATTATTTAAAATTTAAATTGAGTGAAACTATAATAAACATCAAGGATGTAGTTTTGGATTAATTTGTGTTTTGAAATTAAATTTTATGTTTTATTTGATTTAATATTTTTTGTGAAATTATAATAGACATTGAGGATGTAGTTTTAGATCATTTATGTTGAAATTAAATTGTGTGCTTTATTTGACTAATACGTTTTAATGTCAAAATGAAAACCAATAATATATATGAAAAAGAGATGGGTGAGTTAATTTTAGGACATTTTTAAAATTTATATAGTGATAGTCCATTTAAATAACCACACCCTACATAAAAAGCTTTGTGAATAAATCATGTGTATGGGTTTATTTAAATATTAAAATTTATAAGCATTTATGTAAATATAAAATTTAAGTTTATTTAAAGATTTAGTATGTTTAGGGAAGAGACACCAACGGTGGTGCAAGGACCATCAGTGGTCATAGAAGAGATCAATTCAACACTCCACAAACCAAACAACAAAGTAACCAATTAAATATCTAGATTTCTTCATTAAATATATACATACTGTTTTAAAGTAGTGAAAAAATTGCCCATTAAATGACTAAGCCTACAACTGTCCAAAAAGTGGGTCTCCATTCCTAATTATTAATGCCTGGAAGGCCAAGTATACAAAACATCATATCACAGCCACCACCAACAGAGTTCTATGTGAAAGATAACTTCACACCTTAAAATGTCCAACCCAAAAAGCACTCAAGACAAATAGAACATCTATGCCAACCATCACACTCATCATTGTTCCAGTCCCATCCCCATCTGCACAAGCAAACCAAATGAAGTGCCCAGCCTCTCCCGTTGAATCCATCCACTTGCCACCCCTGGCAGTTCAATAAATAAACATCACGACTCTTCATTCAATAAATTAACAAATATCATGTCAACCATTGACTTACTTTATTAGCAGATAGTGTAAACATGCAAACTTCAGTAAATTCAATGCCAACCAAACCTTGTAGCTTATCTAATAAAGCATTAAACTCATAAAAAATGCAAGGATCCATTAAACTAATAAAAGGCACAAGGATCAACCATGCGAGTCATTGGATGACACCAAAACCAATCACAACCACACATCTAGAAAAACAAATGTTCAATCCATGCCAATTACATCCAACATCCAACTTTAACAATTGAAAACTATAAATCATAGCAAGCTAACTCATTTTACCATTTTGTAATTCGAACCACTTAGCAGATCAACCCTCACACAAGACATTTGACTCAAGTATTTTAAATTTTTACATCCAATATATATATATGTGTGTGTGTGTGTGTGATTGTTTATATGTTGTCTGAAACAACTAACATACTTGGCTACCCACAGCATATCCCTTTCATTTTTAACCTTCGATGGTGTTGAATATACTAGCGAACCTATTCTTACATTTGACATTTGGTTTTCTATCCAAGCTATACATGTTAGAAATGTAGCCCAACCTCCGAAATTCACAATTGTTCACTTTCTTTCTGTTTTTTGTCAAGCATAACTAGATTATGATGCCCAAGGTTCAAAGGACATTTCCTATAGTTGAAACAAAATAAATCTCATTGGTGTTTCCATTCCTTGGCCACACCAAAACCACAACTCAACACACTTTTCTTTTGTAGTTTAAGTAAATTTCCAAGACAACACCATTCAACCATTCTTCCATAAGCATCTTTCAAGGTGTACTTCAATTCTTCTTCAATAGGCTCACACTATATTCATTTAATTGTATGCCATAAAAGAAAACATTTAACATTTTATTGTTGAGATAATGTCAAGTACATACTATGCTAGTGTTTTCTATTATCGGGCCCTTATGAGGATATGAACTCACTTGTTTTTATCACAGTTTTGTCTCGTTATCGCATTGGTGGTGGCCACCATGGTAAGAGGGAATTATGTTGCTCGAACAAGGAGGACACAAAAGAAAGTCCCTAAAGGTGCACAAATGCAACATTGTTCCTCAAATGAGGATACACATCAGAATGTTGCGAGGCATAATGAAGATGCAAATGGTGAAGACCAATGCATGCCAGAGCTTGATGGTGTTTCTCTATTTGCACTTGAAATGCAGGTAACTGTTTCAAGCAATAAGATAAGTGCTATCAGAGGATGGAAAAAAGAGGACACAATGAAGGTAATTGATGATGTCGAATACAAAGGGTTTTTTTTAAGAGCAATTGCAAAGAGGTATGGTAATGTTCAAAAAAATTGAAAATTTTATAATTATTTGATTTAATATGTTTTGATATAAAGATGAGGATTAATGATATATAAGAAGATTGGTGAGTTAAGTTGATGGCATTTTTTTTTAATTTACATAGTGACTTAATGAATTTAAGTCCATTTCAATAACCACACCCTACATTAAAAGTTGTTGTTAATAAACCATGGGGATGAGTTTCTTTAAAGATTAAAATTATGAGTATTTATTTAACTATTAAATTTAAATTCATTTAAAGATTATATATATATATATATATATATATATAACTTCGGAAGATATTCACTTGTATATTTCATATCATATTTCATTGTACCTCGACAGAGATATTTGTTCCTCCGAACGAAAGAGTCATTAATGTAATTAAGTAATGTAAAGTCATTGAGGTTAACCCTCCATTGTATGCCGAGGCATTAGACCCCTCAGTTAAGTTATATTGGGGTTATTAGACTCTCCTAGAGAAGTCGGCCCTGTAGGGAAAATGTCAAGTGGAAAAAGGTATAAATAGAGAGTGTGACTCTCTATTTTAACACACACACTCACTCATCAATAGCGCATGAGAGAGGACTATCTCGCACAAGTGAGAGAGAGAGTAGTTGTCGAAGATCATCTTTATACTTTTGGGTTTTCCTTTTGCTACTAGTGCTCATTCTATCTCTAAGGAAGTTTGCAATATCTCAGTTTTGACTCCATGGTATTAAGATTGTACATGATGTATGTATTGTATTGAGATCATGGCATGGAGCTCAAGGCCAAGGCCCTACCATTGATATGGTGTTTTGTGGATAGGTGGTCAAGGTTGACACCTATGGTTTTGGTGCTAAGTCAAGCACATAGCATTTTGAATATCATGTAAATGTACAATTTAATAAAATACCACAACTAGCTATGGAACTGCAATGTGGAAGAGATGGGGGCATGATTCCATAAGGGATAGGGTGGGGAGTTATTCAAAATCCCTGAGACAATAGGGTGTGGCCGGGTGTCAATGGGGAAACCCATGTACCCTCAGCTACCTTTTTTGTCCTCTATCCTCAATCATCAATTTCTTCCAGAAGTTGGTCAAGGCAGTTAATGCCTTGAGCAAAGCAAGGTATGGCAGTTTGATGGCTTGACTAAGTGAGTCTGCAAGTCTGCATGTCTGCAACCTAGGAGGCAGCGTTCTTGCTTATGCAGCAAGTAAACCCGCGTGAGAACGCGTTCCCATTCTCTCATCCCTGAGTTGCGTTGAACGTTGGGTTCATTCGTGTTGTTCATGGATCCTGCAAGGGAGAGAGTCGTGTTTCTGTTCATACGCATTGTGCGTTCATCCTGCTTGCAAAACCATGTTTTGTTCTTGGTTGTTCACCTGTTGTTTACCCTCCTCAGTCGCGCAAAGGTTTGGTGGTCTCCTTATTTGCTGAGTGAATGAGCAGTGGAGACCACTTGATTTTATGAGCAAGTGTGGTCATCTGTGGTTTCCCAGTGTTGTTTTGCAATGGTATCCTCTATCACAGAGTGAATGCAAGCCTGTTTTTATATGTTACAATGTGGTTGTTATGTTGCGCACCTTGGTTCGGGTTTGAACTGTATGCAAGGCTCGGGAGTGGAAGAGATGTAGAATGTGCTTGATAAACCTAGTGTGGAACCTCACAATAAGATAAGAGTGGCTAGTAAATGTGCTCTGCACATAATGAAGAGCATTGGAAGGGAAGGTGTATCCCAAGGGACTATGGAGCAAAGAAGGGGACACTTCCTTGTGTTGGGTGTGTAGGCAACGTGGATGACAGGCCATATAGATCTTGTGAAGGTTTCCTTAGCTCTGTGGATGAGCTCACTACCTTAGCAGTTCTTCCTGTCCACTACCTTAGCACCCTGATAAACCCAACTTGAAGGATGGCTTGGTTAGTAGCCTGATAAACCCATCTGTTGGCTTGGATGTGTCTTGTTGTGTTTGGACTTGTGAGTAATTCGTGGTTGGACAGCCTGATAAACCCAGCTTGGATGTGTCTTGTTGTGTTTGGCCTTGTGAGTAATTCGTGGTTGGACAGCCTGATAAACCCAACTTGAATGATGGCTTGGTTGGTATCCCGATAAACCCATGTATTGGCCTGGCTGGTCCTTAAACTGATTGGTGGCTTGACTGTGAACAATATGATAAACCCAACAGTGTTTGGCTTGTAACCCTACATCTTGATAAACCCAACTTGGTGCTGGCTTGGCTGGACAGTCTGATAAACCCAACTGAAGGTTGGCTTGACTGTATGTGCTTTGGTCTGGTTGTGTGTAAGTTTGTTGTTCCCTAGTTCCTTGTTGAAATCATGCCTAACTCGGGGGTGGAAGTGTGTTGAGAGATTAATGAACACATCGGCCTATGGTTGGGTGGAACTTTGCATCGACATAGCTAGTTGCGGGACAGCTTAAGCATCAAGATAAGTATTATTCGTCCTTCTTGGTTATGCAATGTATTTGCCTATGAATTGCTATGTTCATGTTGAATGATTATTGATGGTCAAGTATAGGTTTACTTGTGTATGAATGTCCCTGTATTTGCTTGTTATGCCTTGTATGTTTTGTGCATTTTAATTATGTACATGCCATGTGTTTTTGTGATGCAATTTTCTAAGTTCATGGAGGCTAGAATCCTGTTACAGGGGCAAAAATGCAGCTAAGGTAAGAATTGTTGAGTTTCTGCCCCTTGGAATCCACCTATGGAAGGCGAAAGGAAGAAACCAGAAGAGGAAAAGTTGAACAGGGAAAAATCGTTGTGTTTCCACACCCTGGGATCTGCCTGCGGAAGGTGGAAGGCGGGAGGCAGAAAGGGAAGTTGAAAGCAAGGAAGAGTGTGTGTTTTCTGATTTCCGAAGTCTGAGGTCAGAAGGCGGAAGTCGAAAGCGCAAAAGAGTTCTAAGGAAAAGATATAACTTTCCAATTTTCGAGTTTTGAAGTGCGGAAGGCAAAAAGGAGAAGTGTGGAAGGCGGGAGACGAAAGAGTCATTAAATGTTTCGTCTCACATTGAGTTTTTTATTTCTGAGTTCCGAGGTGTGGAAGGTGGAAAGCAGAAGTGTGGAAGGTAGAAAAGTCGTTAAATGTTTCGTCGCACATTGATTTTTCGATTTCCAAGTTCCGAGGTGCGAAAGGAAGAAAGCGGAAGTGTGGAAGGCGGAAGGAGGAAGAGTGTCTGAATTTTTCATCGCACATTGAGTTTTTTATTTCTGAGTTATGAGGTGCGGAAGGCGGAAAGTGGAAGTGCGGAAGGCAGAAGGCAGAAGAGTGTTTAAATGTTCCTGTCACACATTAGGTTTTCGATTTCTGATTTTCGAGGTCGGAAGGGCGGAAAGCGGAAGTACGGAAGGAGGAAGGAGGAAGGCTGACAATTCACTACATCGAACCCTTGATTTTTTGGCTCCCGAGTTTTGAGGTCGAAAAGGCGAGGAGCAGAAGTGCGGAAAGGACAGATCCAATGCGGAAGTGATCATTCCTATCGCAGAATGGATATGTTAATGGCGGAACAACTATTACAGTGATGTACATGGGTTCTTAAGCCTGAGAATGAAGGTGGGAGAGTGAGTTAACATCCATTCCCAGTGTTTGAAAAGAGAACAAATATTCTTGAGGCAAAAAAAATTAATTTATATGCATTATGGGGTATGGGGACATTACAAAGTTGCGGGGTTTTCTCCTTTATGGTTTCCTTGAGGAAAATGTTTGTGTCTCTTGTCTCTTGTGATTATTGTTATGCATGTTATTCTCTCGTATAAGATCCTGGACCATATTGATTAAATTGTGAAAATCTAACATGGTATTAGAGCCAACTTGAGAAGAAGACACTATGTAGTTGCGGAAGCTAGGGCTTGTTAATTTTTGGGTCTCTCTCCACAAATCATCAAGGAAAAGAGGCTAGGATAACTCTCTTTTGAATGGTGCATCTTCCTGTCGAAGTAAAATCTGATTCCGAGCATTTTCAAATTTTGGCTTGTCACTACTGCAGGAAATTAGGGCTTTTTACAAAAGTGGATTTTTTGAGTGAGCCCAATGTAGGATTTTTCTCCTCCTCAAAATCAAAATTTAGAGACTAGGATTGAAATTTTTGGTTAGGTAAAACTCCAGGAAATTCAAACCCTAATTTGACCCCATACCAGAAAACCAGCATTGCAAAAGATCAACTCTAGATCCAATCCGAGCATCTCAAAGTGGTAAGATCTAAATCTTTTGTATTTCCATTTGAGGTTCTCATTAAATATGTCTAATCACACCAAGCTTGATGATAAGCTCGAAGGAGTTGATAACTTTCGAGTATGGAAGTATAAAATTTCACTCGTTCTCGAAGAAAATGAATTGGACACCTACATAAGTGGAGAGGTTCCAGTTCCAGAGGGAGATGAGGCTTAAGACTTACACAAGAAGAACCAGGTCAAGGCCAAGAGGATTATTGTTGATTCTATCAAGGGAAATTGTTTTTTTAGGGTTTTGGTTTAAAGCTTCATCAGCAAGGAGGTAATAAACATTCACAAGTTAATACAGAACTTAATCATGCACAAGTTAGATAAACTAGGGATTAAACACGTCCCAATAAGCCATTAACATTACACATGAAATACTAATTCCACCCACAGGCTACAAGCATTTACATGAATAAAACCTTTAAACAAGAAATGAAATTGTAGACTGAACAATCACCAGATCAAAAAAGAAACAACATGACAGGTAAAAAAGCTTATCAGTTTATATATAATCAATAATAGTCATCTACTTACATAAGAGTTATAAGTGCTAGCTTGAGATATCAAAGCTCCAAAAGCCTCTCCTTGAGTGAAAATTTGAACCCTACTTTCATCTTATTTCCTACGTTTATACTTCTTTCATCAAAAAATAGTTACATAACTAACTAACTAACTTTTAGGTTAAGCCTCGAAACTGCTACTAAGATAATTGTTTTTTTTTCAAAATAAACTATTAACTATTACAAAAAATGACACATGTTAGTAGTAATCTTTATAGGTTTTTAGCTGCTTCAGCCAGTAATGCAATCCCCTCTAAGGCATGTTACTGCCTTCTAGTTCTCAGTTGCTCTGCTTCCAGATCTTCAATCTTCTTCGACAGTCTCTCATTCTGTTGGGTCAAGTCTCTAATTGTTTGGTTCAATTCCCCAAACTGACCTTGAGTCTACTTCTTTCTCCTTAATGCTTCTTTTGAAACAAAAATTAACTCCTGGTAATGTGTGTTTATGTCATCCAGATCTTCCCTTAACCTTATGTTAGTCATGACTAAACCCTCGTTTGTTTCAGTTAGAAAATTGATTTGATACTTGCACTGCTTTACTGTTTTTTGTAGGTTTTCAATTTCAAAATCTATACACAGTCCCTCTTTTGTTGTAGAAGTCTTGTCTGATAAACATGGAATGTTCATTTTCCTGAAAATCAAATCATCATCCTCCTCTTCTTTATCTGCTTCTTCTACAAGAACTTCTAAAGACGTATCTCTTTCAGTACTGCAAACTTTTGGTTGTTCTGGTGATGACTTTAGGGTCACTGAATGTTCCTTTTTACTATGAACCTGCTTAGAATCTAGACCTTCTTCATCTTCTAAGTCTTCTTGAGATGAAGAGTCTTCAATTACTGTCACCTTCTCTTTAGCAAACTTTGGATTTAAAATATTTTTCATGTTAAGCCTTAATTTGTTTTTAGCTCTTGTTTTAGGTCTCCATCTCGTTTCTGCTCCTCCTTGCATTACAATGTTAGATTTTTATCATTCAAGCTAGCATTATGATCTTAGGATCTTTAACTGAGAGAATAACATGCACATCAATAAACACAAGAGACAATGAACACAAAGATTTTCCTCGGGGAAACCATAAAGGAGAAAACCCCACAACTTCCTCAGAGATAGAATCAGCACCAAAAGCAAAACCCGAAAACATAAAGATGATCTCCCGACAGTAGTAGTCTCTCTCTTGTCCCAGCAACTTCTCTCTCTCACTCATGTACCCCGATGAGTGAGTGTGTGTGTGATAAATAGAGAGGCTCACTCTCTATTTATATTCTTTCGTTCACTTGAATCCCACTCCAACATGTCGTCCTCACTTAACAATTACTTACTAGAGCCGACATCTCTAGGAGTGTCTAATAACCCTAGTGCCCCACAACTTTTGGGGACTTTACCTCCTCCGACCAACAAGGAGGGTTATCCTTAACACAACGGTGGGGACTAATGCCCCGACTTACAATGACTCACCTAGGGTCGACTTCTCTAGGATAGTCTAATAACCCTAGGGCCCCACAACTGCAGGGACTTTAACCCTTGACCAATAGGAGGGTTGCCCACAATGACTTGACATGACTTGTTTACATTATAGAAACTACCTATCGGAACATCAAGCCATGACATGACTCAATTACATTGCAGACATGTCCCGAAATAAACATCGGGGTACAATACATAAGATATACGGATGAATACATTTCGAAGTTACAAATACATCAACACTCCCTCTTAACTAGGAAGGTATTCTCTCGACACAATTTATCAGCACAAGTCTTCTTCTTTGTATCATCTGGATCATCATTAAGTTCTCATCATCTTCATCTTCAAGTCATCTTTATCTAGATCTGGATCATCACTCGATCTGGATCATCATCACTGGATCTAGATCATCACTGGATTTGGATCATCATCACTGGATCTGGATCATCATCACAGGTGTTATCTCATGATTCTTCTCGTCACGGGAAGTTCTAAAGAGCCAACCCTTTTTCATGTTGGTTGTAAGCCTAGCCTCCATGTAGGTCTTCTTCCACACCTATATCTGACCCTAAATCATAATGGCCCGCTCAGCACTTACTTCTGACCATGAGAGGAACACATCCAACACCATGTCAGAAAGGCATGCCCATCACTCACATCTGACCATGCGGGAACACATCCCACAACCCTGTCAGAAAGGCCCAGCACTTACATTCACCGGCATGATAGGACACACCTACTATCATCTGTGAAAAGGCATAGCACTCACATCCACCAACATGATAGGACACACCTACTATCATATGTGGAAAGGCTCAGCACTTACATCCACCAGCATGGTAGCACACACCTACTACCATCTCTGGAAAGGCACAACACTTACAATCACCAGCATGGTTGGACACACCTACTACCATCTGTGAAAAGGCACAACACTTACAATCACCAGCATGGTAGGACACACCTACTACCATCTGTGAAAAGGCACACCACTTACATCTGACCATGGAAGGAACTTAATCCTCTCACCATGTCAGAAGGGCACTTAGTCCCAAACTGAGGGTTCCTGGTAACTGACCAGGTGCCTCCATTCTCCCAGAGAATGGAAACAACCCTTATATCTGATCAAGTGGGAACACATCCCTCAATCACATTAGAATGGCCATGAACTCATATCTGATCATGTGAGAACACATCCCACAGTCATATCAAAATGGCCCTCGGTCCCAGACCGAGCTTTCCTGGTAACTGACTAGGTGCCTCCATTCAAAGAATGGCAACAACCCTTATATCTGATCAAGTGGGAACACATCCCTCAATCACATCAGAATGGCCATGCACTCACATCTGATCATGTAAGACTACATCTCGGAGTCATATCAGAATGGCCCTTAGTCCTAGACCGAGTATTCATGGTAACTAACCAGGCACCTCCATTTAGAGAATGGCAATAGCCCTTATATCTGATCATGTAGGAACCAATCCTACAATCATATCAGAATGGCTCTGCACTCATATATGACATGGAAGGAACTAATCCTCTCACCATGACAGAATGGCTCAGCCCTTACATCTGACCATGGAAGGAACCAATCCTCTCACCATGTCAAAATGGCTCACGAACTCATCACTTCTCCTTGGAAGGAACCTCGATCTGGAGAACACCAAGCTTCTCCCTAAAGTACTCAAACTTCACTCTGGATAATGGCTTCATCAACACATCAGCTATCTATTCGTCCATCGCAACATATTGGAGCTTCACTGCTCCTCTCTGCACCATATCCCTGATATAGTGATACTTGATCTCGATGTGCTTTGACTTGTCATGGAACACCAAGTTCTTCGACAACTTCACACAACTCTGGTTGTCGCAATATATACAAGTAGCATCCAACTGGAGATCAAATACATCAGACAGTAGCTTCCTTAGCCATACTGCCTCACAACTAGCTGAACAAGCTGGGACATACTCTGCTTCAATTGTACTTAGTGCCACACAGGATTACTTCCTGCTAAACCAAGAGATCACACCCGATCCCATACTGAAGCAACACCCTGAAGTGTTATTCCTATTGATGGCACTGCCTGCCCAATCTGAATCAACATAACACTCCAGGTTAATCTTCTGACTTGCCTCATACTTGAGCCCATAATCAACTGTACCCCTTAGGTACCTCAGAATATGCTTTGCAGCAATCAAGTGAACATGTCTCGGATCTGTCAGGAATTGGCTCAAGGTGTTCACCGCAAAGCAAATATCTGGTCTTGTGTTCATCAGGTACATCAAGGACCCAATCATCTGATGATACATCGTAGCATCAACCGTTTCCGTTGAAGCAACACTCGGTAGCTTCAGGTTCAAAGCCATAGGTGTGGTCATGGCCTTACAGTCCATCATCCTGAACCTCTTCAGGATCTCTACTGCATACTTCCCTTGTCCCAAGGATATTCTACCATACCTCCATGCTTAGAAAATAGTGCATCGACACATAACAGGAGCATCACTGGTCTTCTGCCTTCAACCTTGAAGCAAAGGTTGGAATGCACTTTACTCTCAGTAAAGCCTAGAGTCATCAGTAATCTATCCATCCTGTCATACCATGTCGAACCTCAGGATCTTCTACAGTCACTCCCTCTGAAGCATCATACTCCCTCTATCTTCCGTACTCTATGCACTGAAACATTTTGTACTGGAGTGACAAGTATCTTCCTCTGCTACTAATATTCTATGTATCCATATAGGGTCACTGGATACCAAGATCCTCTATCGTTGAAAGCGTTCTTCTTGCACCCATCTGTGAGCTTGTCATCCTTTATCAACCTTGTAGCAAAGGTTCAGATCTTCATCAAGCTCCTCATGTATGTGTTATCCCATGGGTGTCTTCTGAGCTCGTACAAGGCCTTCTTTCATTTGCACACATGATTCTGCCTGTCATGTGACTTCACTTCCAGTGGCTGCAAATGTCTCTTCGTAGTTTATGCCTTCTTTTCATGAGAAGCCTCGTGCTACGAATCTTGCCTTGTATCCCACGATGTTTCCATCTACTGCATGATGGAACTACAATCTTCCCTTCATGTATCGATACTACATCCTAGACATCATTCTTCTTGAATTGGTCTTCCATTTCTTCTTCGTTACTTCTTCATAACTTCAAGGTTCTGCATCAATGATGTTGCTGTATTCGTCATATTATTCTTCATCTTCAATTGTCGTCACTTGTTCTTCGAAACAAGTCTCATCCTTCTTTGCTTGTAGGCGATTTTACGCGATCTTTCCTACAAGTAAAATGCATTAATTGTATGGTTAGAAACATTTCACAAGGTATATTCATAATGAAAAATTCTTATGCATAAATATATGATCATGCAACTATTTTAGCCAATACAACATTCATCCATATCTCACAGAAACTTTTCTAGATGCCTTCCATCTCTACCAGGACAACATTGAGATTGTGTACTAATCCAATATGTCAGCAAAGAGGTTTCATTCTAGATAAGTAACAATGGAGAGTTGTATAGCACCATGAGCTACTTACCCGTCACATGCATATTAGTAGTATAATGTCATTAATGCAAACATTCTATCATGCATAATACATCAACTGAATATAAACAAATGCATAACAAAACAATATCATGAAATGACAATTGAATACTTATCTTTATTTGTTTAGTGGGTAGACTCCTTCTTGAGCCTTCAGCTTCATCATCTTCTTCATTCATAATAGCATCGTTTCTTATCCAAATGCTAAGATGGATAAGAGGTTCTTCAAGAGTTGAGTTCTTCATATTCCTCATCACTTGAGGGATCTTCTTTGGATGGTGAGAGCTTGATCTTCTCGTCTTCTTTTCTCTTACTATGAGTTGAGCATCTTCTTGTGTGTGCTCTTCCCGGAATATTTTTGAAAGTAATCACTTCCTTCTGGCACACATTCCTTGAATGAATGAATCCCATGATCCTGGGAGGTCATTCAAGGTGGCTATCACCACTTCTTCTTCTACTGCTACAATTTGTTCTTTTATTTGAGAGACCCCCGTAAAGTATGACTGTATGGTTTCTGCATTCTGGATCTTCACATTCTTCAACTGTTTTCTCAAAGTCATATTCTGATTTATGTTCTTTCCTTCAAACAGCTTGGTCAAGGAATCAAACACCTCTTTCAGTGTCTTTAGGTAAGACGCTTATGGTATAAGGCGATCCATGATTGAATTAACAATGATCTTCTTGGCCTTGACCAAGTTATTCTTGTGTAAGGCTTCTAGCCTCATCTCCCTCTGGAACTAGAACCTCTCTACTCATGTAGGTTTCCAATTCATTTTCTTCAGAGAGATCATATACTTCCATGCTTGGAAGTTGTCAACTTCACCAAGCTTATCATCAAGTTGATGTGATAGATCACTTTGAAATGAGAACCTCAAATGAAAATAGCAAAAGATTAGATCTTACCGATTTGAGGTGTCTGTCCTGGTTTTGGAGCTGGCTGATCTAGGGTTTGTCAGAGAAACCCTAATTTTCAAAAATTGGAATCATTCAGATCTGATTGGATAGAAAGATATATATTCTTCAAGGAAAACTGTCCAATGTACTCCTTTTCTGAAAACAGTGGAGGGAAGCTCCTGGAATAGGAAGCCCTAGTTTACCAATTTCTTCTGCATAAATGCATGATACTACTTCTGTGGTATCTTCAAAATTATTGCTCCTCTATGTCTGAAACTTTGCACTGAGCTAGCCTCTCCTATCCCTATTCCAACACCATAGGTTTCATCAGAATTGGTTTCACCAATTGGGACTTATGATCATTTTCCCAAGGTGACCTGTTACAGGACTGTTCAGAACAGTGAAGTTGTACGGACTTCCACGTGTCACTATTTCATTATCTAGGTCTAAAATGTGGACCAAAGAAAGTACAGTCTGTGCCCTTTTTGGAATATCTTCATAATTTTCATTTGGACCTTTTTAGCCCAAGATATAGCAATTCTCCCTAGGTCTCCTGTTTAGGGATGAATCCTGGAAGAGGCTGGAACCCTAACTTGGAGGGATCATATCTCCCAGAATATAGCGAATTTGAGGCTGAATTTTGGACACAGTGTAAATCAGGATTTTAGCTTTGGCTTGTGAAAGTTTCATCTCTTGATCCATCTCCAATCCCAAGATATAACGAATGTACCAAAACTTATCAGTTTTAGTATTTAGGGTTTTTTCAGCTCGGGGTCAGACTAGGGTTTGAATTTCCTGTAGTTTCACCCAACCAAAAACATTGACCCAGGTCTCTAAACTTCGATTTTGATGAGAAGAACAATCCTATGTCGGGCTCACTCAAAAATTCCTCTTCTGTAAGAAGCCCTAATTTCCCGCACCAAAACTGAAAATGCTCGGAATCGAATTCCACTTTGACAGAAAGATGCGCCCTTCAATGGAGAGTCAACCTAGCATACTTTTGTTGATGGATTATGGATAGAGACCCAAAAAGTAAGAAGCCCTAGCTTCTGCAACTGCATAATGTCTTATTCTCAGGTTAGCTCTGATACCATGTTAGATTTTTATCATTCAAGCTAGCATTATGATCTTAGAATCTTTAACTAAGAGAATAACATGCACAGCAATAAACACAAGAGACAATGAACACAAATATTTTCCTCAGGGAAACCATAAAGGAGAAAACCCTCCAGCTACCTCAGAGATAGAATCAGCACCAAAAGCAAAACCCGAAAACATAAAGGTAATCTCCCAACAGCAGTAGTCTCTCTCTTGTCCCAGCAACTTCTCTCTCTCACTCATGCGCCCCAATGAGTGAGTGTGTGTGTGATAAATAGAGAGGCTCACTCTTTATTTATATTCTTTCATTCACTTGAAGCCCACTCCAACATGTCGGCCTCACTTAACAATTACTTACTAGAGCCGACATCTCTAGGAGTGTCTAATAACCCTAGTGCCCCACAACTTGTGGGGACTTTGCCTCCTTCGACCAACAAGGAGGGTTATCCTTAACACAACGGTGGGGACTATTGCCTCGACTTACAATGACTCACCTAGGGTCAACTTCTCTAGGATAGTCTAACAACCCTAGGGCCCCACAACTACGGGGACTTTAACCCTTGACCAATAGGAGGGTTACCCACAATGACTTGACATGACTTGTTTACATTATAGAAACTCCCAATCGGAACATCGGGGCATGACATGACTCAATTACATTATAGACAAATCCCAGAATAAACATCGGGGTACAATACATAAGATATATGGATGAAACATTTCGAAGTTACAAATACATTAACATACAAGTGATTTTCCTTGATACTTAACATTTGAGAGTTGTACCATCTCACATTTTAATCCTGCTGCAAATGACTCTTCTTTAGAATTTTCATTTGAACTCTGTGGATTATCAGTTTTCAACTTATCTATAACAGGAAACTCCATTATATCTTCTTGTATACCTATAAGACTTTGATTCTGTTCTAAAGAACTCTTGCCTTCTTCTTGCTTTGTATCAACTCTATGGCTTTCTTCTATATTCTCTGAAAACTGCTCTTGATTTTCATTGAGTGCTTCTATGCTATGTTCATACACATAGTCTTCGAATTTCTGAACTGAAATTTCTTCTTGAATACTATCCTTCACCAGCTCCTCAATTATTTCTCTCTTTAACATTTTTACAAGGCAATGTTGTTTGTTTATTTGCCTCTTTTTGGGATGACCTTTTTTTTGAGTATGAATACCTGACCAAAACACAAAGTGTTCCCAGGTTATACCTTTTTTCTGAAGAACTGTATTAACAATCAACTTTATAAGTCCATTATGAAAGATAGACTGCTGAGTGTGATCTTTATGCCCTTTAACTCTATCTGACATTTTTGTAGGCTCTTCAAAAAGAAAAAGGGGAGATTCATTTTGGACTCTTGATTTAAATGTTGGAGGAATCTGATATGATATTTGAAAACTAAGGCAAATCTGCCCTCACAAGTGATATAAATATGTAGAATTATGATAACCTCTCTCCACTCAAGCTTGAATTTATGCAGCTGTACACCCTTGCCCCAGTCTATGGTTTCAACCTCTGGAAATAAGAAATCTTTTGAATTGAAAGTAAAGGGTATTTTCTTGAACCAAAGTTCTCCATCACCTGCTATACATGTGGCTTCTTCAATTAAATCTCTGGTAAGTTCAAATTTGAGGGTGTCAAATGAAACAATGTTTTTAACAAAACCCTGTGCAAATATGTATGATATTTCTAAGTTAAAACCATTGATTCTCTGGAAGAAATCAAACCAACCAGCCCTTTGAAAAATAACTGCACAATCAGGGAAACTTTATGCCTAGCTTGTATCCATCGGTTTCACTCTATTTGTTTTACCACTCTTCTTCATCTCTGTTGTGCAACCCTAACTTACGAATTTCTTTTAGAACAGTCCAAAAATATTTCGAAAATGCTTCTCGGTAACAATGAAACTGGCATCCTAGTAAATTCATGACAAACAGATTCACGATTTTTAAGTTTTCCCTACAAAACCAACACGTTGTTAATGTAAGCCACAATTCCGTTAATGATTTTTCTACCTGCTCGCACATTTGTCATGATGATGGGAAAAACTACTGAATATGCACCATCATGTCTTCATATGTATCAACAAACTTCCACATATTTCTCTTCGACAACCACGACTACCCACTGAATCCTTAAATAATTTTATCAAATTAAAAGAACTACAGGTGACACCACGATCCTCAATAATCCTTGCCACTTCTTGCTCACCTATCGTAATCATTACTGGGTTCTAAACACATATCATTCCGTCCTCAGAGGTGTTGAACGACCTCCTCTGCTTTCGAATACACAGCATCACCGTTATTTGCCCTAATTTAAAAAATACGAGATTCTTGTAGCGCTGCCCTTCTTTGATCTTCACTCCTATGCTGCAAGAATCTTCTTTTGCATATTTTTAACCAATGCTTTAAAAAGCAGGGTTAGTCATAAAGCATAATACTTGGAATAAACTTTTATTATAAAATTTTTTAAAGTTTAAAGATATTAACTAATAACTAATAAGCCCAAAAAACAAACTTAAAACTAAAATAATGAAATAATTCAACCATTAAAAGCATTGAATCCAACAAAAATTACTGATTGTCAAAAATTCTTAAAACCAACTTAAAATGTAAAATCATTTTAAACTAATGGTTGAAAATTAGGACAAAAAGAATGGATAAACTAAGAACAAGATCTAGTTATAACACTTTCATTGATGATTTTTCTAGGAAGACATGGATATATTTCTTGAAGAGCAAAGATGAAGTATTCAACAAATTTAAGGAATTCAAAGCCCCGGTGGAGAATCACACAGATAAGAAAATCAAGACCTTTAAGATAATGGTGGAGAATTCACATCAGAAGAATTCAAGGAATTAGGCAGAATAGAACAATTAAGGAAGCAGCAAGGGCAATGCTTCATATAATTCACAACAAAATGGAGTTGTTAGGTGGAAGAATAGAACAATTATGGAAGTAGCAAGGGCAATGCTTCATGATCATGATCTTCCTATGCATCTATGGGAAGAAGCTACTAGGGAAGTTGTGTATGTACATAATCGTACTCGACATAGAGTACTTGAGAAAAAGACATCAAAAGAAGCCTTCTCTGGTAAGAAACCAGAAGTCATCCATCTCAGAATATTTAATTTCTCGGTTTACATACACATTCTGAAAGAGAAGAGGATGAAGTTAGATCCTTCAGGAAAGAAGGGTATATTTGTGGGATATAGTGAAAGCTCGAAGGCTTACAGAATATATTTCTCAGGATTCAAGAAGATTGACATCAACAGGGATGTAACATTCGACGAAGATTCAACATATCACAAATCCAGAAAGATACATGTTGAAGACATTAAAGAAACATATGTACTCATGATCCAAGATACAACAATGAATGAAGCAACTCCAGAAGAAGATCAATAAATAGAAGAACCTCAGGAACCTGTAGATCCACCCTGTTAGAAGAATTCTTATAAGAGGAAACCGACATGGGTACAAGAGGCTATCCTATGTACAGAGAGATATGGTGCTCCAGAAGAAATACATAGAGAAAGGAAGAGACCTAGGCCATACTCCAATTATGTAGCCCCGCCGTGTGACATCATTGACAAAGAACCTTCCAACTAGGAGGAAGCAGCTGAGAAGAAATAATGAAAGGATGCCATGATCGAAGAATACCAATTGATCATGAAGAATTATGTCTGGGATGTGGTCTCGAGACCAGTAGGGAAGTCTATTGTGACTTCCAAGTGGATCTACAAGATCAAGCATGCTGCAGATGGTAGCATAGAGAAACACAAGGCAATTTGTTGCACGTGGCTTCTCCCAGAAGGAAGGGATAGATTATGAAGAAAGATTTGCACCTATAGCCAGATACACTTCCATCATATAAGTACTTTCTATAGCTGTAGTGATGAAATGGAAGATACACCAGATGGATGTCAAGACAACATGCTTGAATGGTGTAGTAGAAGAGGAAGTGTATGTGGAGCAGCCACTTAGATTTGAGACACATGACAGGGAGACTCATGTGTGTAAATTGAAGAAGGCCTTGTACGGTTTGAAACAGGCACCCAGGACGTGGTACTGCAGGATTGATAGCTTCCTGACTAGTTTGGGCTTTATCGAGAGTAAAGCGGATTCCAACCTTTACTACAAGCTTGCTGTCGAGTTCAAGATGAAGAACTTAGGTATGATGCACTACTTATAGGAATGGAGGTGTGGCAGAGTGCAGATGGAATATTCCTTGGACAAGGGAAGTATGCAGTGGAGATCTTGAAGAGGTTTGGGATGATGGACTACAAGGCCATGGCCACACCTATGGCATCGAACATGAAGTTATTGAGTGATGCTTCATCAGAGTCGGTTGATGCCATGATGTATCGTTATATGATTGGATCCTTGATGTACCTGATGAATACGAAACCATATATTTGCTTTGATGTGAATAGATTGAGCCAGTTCCTAATAGATCCGAGACATGTTCACCTGATTGCTGTAAAGCATATTCTAAGGTACCTGAAGGGTACAATTGATTATGCGCTCAAGTATGATGCAAATCAGAAGATTAACCTAGAGCGTTATGTGGATTCGGATTGGGAAAGAAGTGGCATTGATAGGAAGAGCACTTCAAGGTGCTTCTTCAGTATGGGATCGGGTGTGATCTCTTGGTTTAGCAGGAAGCAATCTTGCGTGGCACTAAGTACAGGCGAAGAAGAGTATGTCACAGCTTGTTCAGCTAGTTGTGAGGTAGTATGGCTGAGGAAGATACTGTATGATTTGTTTGATCTCCAGTTGGATGCTACTTGTATATATTGCGACAACCAGAGTTGTGTGAAGTTGTCTGAAAACCCAATGTTCCATGACAAGTCGAAGCACATTGAGATCAAGTATCACTATATCAGGGATATGGGGCAGAGAGGAGCAGTGAAGCTCTAGTATGTTGTGACGAATGAGCAGATAGTCAATGTATTAACCAAATCTCTAGCCAGAGTGAAGTTTGAATACTTCAGAGAGAAGCTTGGTGTACTTCAGATTGAGATTCCTTCCAAGGGAAAGTGATGAGTTTGAAGACATATATACACATGGGATTTTCTGACATGGTGGTAGGTTGGTCCTCCCATGGTCGTTGATGTAATTATCAAGATTTTCCGACATGGTGTTAGGTTGGTCCTCCCATGTTCATTGATGTAATTATCGAGCTTTTCTGACATGGTGGTAGGTTGGTCCTCCCATGGTCATTGTTGTAATTGCTGGAGCTTTTTCGACATTGTGGTAGGTTGGTCCTCCCATGGTCGTTGATGTAATTATTGAGCCTTTCTCAGATTGTGGTAGGTTTGTCCTCCCATGTCGGTGGATGTAAGTGTTGTGTTATGTGCATCTGGGCTATGCTCCATGTGACGATGAGATGATCTAAAAATGATGAGGTAACAGTAGGATCCTGCAGGTTTTGCAAGAGGCATATAATAAGTCCTGAGATGTACCTACTTGATGGCTTGTTCGCAGAGATGTTGAAGACCTACATGGAGGCTAGGCCTACATCCAACATGAAAAAGGGTTGGCTCTATAGAAATTCCTATGACAAGTAGATTTGAGAGATAGCACCAATTACTCTAGATAGCAACAACAGTGATGACGACGACGATCCAGTGACGAAGGCCTATGCTGATGAACTGTGTCAAGAGAATACCTTCCTAGTTAAGAGGGAGTGTTAATGCAATTGTAACTTCGGATTATATTCACTTGTATATTTCACATTGTATTTCATTGTACCCCGACGAAGATGTTTGTTCCTCCAATCGAGAGAGTCATTAATGTAATTAAGTCATGTAAAGTCATTGAGGTTAACCCTCCATTGTATGTTGGGGCATTAGACCCCTCATTTAAGTTATATTGGGGTTATTAGACTCTCCTAGAGAAGTCGTCCTTGTATGGAAAATGTCAAGTGGAAAAAAGGTATAAATAGAGAGTGTGACTCTCTATTTTAACACACACACTCACTCATCAATAGCGCATGAGAGAGGACTAGCTCGCACAAGTGAGAGAGAGAGAGTGAAGATGTCGAAGATCATCTTTATACTTTTGGGTTTTTCTTTTGCTACTAGTGCTTATTCTATCTATGAGGAAGTTGCGGGGTTTTCTCCTTTATGGTTTCCTCGAGGAAAATCTTTATGTCTCTTGTCTCTTGTGATTATTGTTGTGCATGTTATTCTCTTAGATAAGATCCTATATCATATTGATTAAATTATGAAAATATAACTNATATATATATATATATATATATATATATATATATATATTGGAGGTAATGTTAAAAAGAATTGAGACATGGAGGAATTATGATTTAAAATTTTAATTAGGTGAAACTATAACAAACATCAAGGATGTGGTTTTGGATAATTTTTATCTTTCTTTGTAGAGTTTTTGTATTTAACATGTGTAAAATTTGTATGGACTTATGTTTAGGGTGATGTTATTCTTCTGACATGTTATACCTCTCATTCATCTCGATAGTAATAACATCTCATTTTTCTTCATATAATGATATGTTAAAAGTCATCGATAGGTTTTTGGTTCATTTACTTTTCTTCGTATAATGATATGTCAGAAGTTACCAATAGGTTTTTGTTCACTAGCAAGGTTACATAGTTTTAATTTGTTCACCAAAGTTGTATTATCGTTGTGCTTTGCCCAAATTGAATGACTTGGTATTTCTTGTAAGCCCTATTGTATTATAAATAAAGTCAAAATGAATTAATGTGTAGTGTGGCATCTTTTTGGGTGTGGGTAATTATTGATGCTTGTTATCATTAAGTTATATGTAATATACCATCTTTTTTTATGTCATATGTGGATATTGACACGACTTCATCGGAATCACATATCATGACACTATCTTGGGAGTATGGATGTCTTATTTACCGATGTTATTACCATATTGTATTAATTGCCATGCAGGGTTTTACATTGTATAACCAATATTTAGTATCAACACAACTTTACACTATGTTCAACCATCTTTATAATTTCCCATTCTCTTAAATGTTTATACCCATGTTGGTATTCTTGATATATTCGTTCACTTGTCCAAAAGAAATAATGCTTAAAAACAATTCTATAATGTTGTAATTGATCAAATAATTTAAACATTTGAAGTTTGAGCATAAGCATTATTAGGTGAGAGAGTAAAGAGACATAATCATATTGTGTTCAATTATATTTAAACCATGTTGAATCACTAAGAGGAGCCCTAAAGAAAGAGGGATGGAGGAGAAGGACCTTGTGGACTACTCAAAAGAGGGGGAAGAGGAATATTTTAAGTATGTCTTCAAAACTATATACGAACTTCTTATCCAATAGGATATAAGCAAGGACGTGGGGTTTCTAACTTGCCCTACTAATGTGATCCCTAGTCACCCTCAAACACGCTACAACAAGGGGGGCATTATGAATATTTTCACCTAATAGGGACTATAGGAGAAAGGGCTCTAGATCTGTCAGACAAATCAAGGTAGGTTATCATTTCAAAAGATAAGGATCTATAGATGTCAATGTACATGGTCCAAAGTCTATTGGTTGCTCCAATATACGCTAAGGTTTTGTTATTAAGGAGAATCATATATTTTTTTATGGTTGAGGTATGGGTCAAATTGGTGCATACAATACAGTGTGTGAAAGAACTACAAACTCCAACCCTCATTCAAGTCCTTGAGGGGGATATCAACATACCAGGGTTTTTGTCATAGATTGCACAATGTCTCGAAGGTGATAAGCTCCCAAACCGTTGCAAATGAAGGAATCAAGGTATTTGTTGGTTAGGGTTTAGGGATACATAGCATATGTTTGGAAGGAGTTGTTGGAGGCTCCCAAGGCTAAAGTGAAGGAGGGCTCAGCTGGATTATGACTAGGATTTCACTAAGGAAAAAAATATGTGAGGGTTAAAAGAAAGAAGGTGAAAATGTGTTGGGTGAAGATAGAACTATGCCAGAGGTGATGGCCTTGCATGAGAAAGAGATGATAGGTATATTCTATAGAAGAGTTGTTTCTAAGAAAATTTGTGCATAGTTGGATTGAATTGGTGTGGAAAGAAAGGTTAAGGTACATGCTTGGTTTTCATGTATTAACTAAAGGTTGGCTTATATTCAAATTCAAGTATGGGATGGTGTTGAAAGTATCTTGAGAGGTAAGTGATTATGGGATTCATCTTCCTTGACCCTCCAAATATGGATTATGTGCTTAGATCCCATAACAAATAAAAATAAATAAATAAACCTTTCTATTATTTACTTCTAAGTTTGCCTCTAGAACTATGGAGTAAAGTGGTCTTGGTAGAAATTGGTAATAGGTAGGTTCCTTCATTGATACCAATGATAATATTTTCTCAAAGACTAATCATGTGGTAGCAAATATTCTAGTGGAAAAACATACTTGAAGAGATTCCAAATGTTGTGCAAATGGAGGTGGCAAAATGGAAGTATAGCTAGGTTCTTTGCTAGATTTTTAACATTAAGCTAGCATTATATTAGGATATTTAACTAAGAGAATAACAAGCACAATAATCAAACACAAGAGATAATGAACACAATGCTTTTCCTCGAGGAAACCATAAATGGAGAAAACCATGCAACTTCCTCAGAGATAGAATCAACACCAAAAGTAAAACCCCAAAACAGTAAGATGATCTCTCGACAGCAGTAGCCTCTTTCTTCCTAGCCCCAGTGGCTTCTTCTTCCTCAACTATGTGCTACAACTGAGTGTGAGTGAGTGTGTGATAAATAGAGAGGCCCACTCTCTATTTATACTAATTCTCGACTTAACAATAACCTACTATGACCGACTTCTCTAGGAGAGTCTAATAACACTAGTGCCCCGAAACTGCGGGGACTTTAATCCTTGATCAATAGGAGGGTTACCCACAATGACTTGGCATGACTTGTTTACATTATAGAACCTCCCGATAGGAACATCGGGGCATGACATGACTTAATTACATTACAGACACATCCTAGAATAAACATCGAAGTACAATACATAAGAAATACAAGTGAATACATTCCTAAGTTACAATTACATTAACACTCCCTCTTAACTAGGAAGGTATTCTCTCAACAAAATTTATTAGCACAAGTCTTATTCTCTATATCATCTAGATCATCATCGAGTCCTCGTCATCTTCAAGTCATCTTCATCATCGAATATGGCTCATCACTCGATCTAGATCATCACTGGAACATCATCACTGGATCTGGATCATCAATGGAACATCATCAATGGATCTGGATCATCATTGCTGGATCATCATCACTAGATCATCTCGGGTGCTATCTCATGATTCTTCTTGTCATAGGAAGTTGTACAGAGCCAACCCTTTTTCATGCTGGTTGTAGGCCTAGCCTCCATGTAGGTCTTCTTCAGTGCTTATATCTGACCCTAAGTCAGAATGGCCCGCCCAACACTTACATCTGCCCATGAGAGGAACACATCCAACACCATGTCAGAAAGGCAAGCCCAACACTCACATTTGACCATGCGGGAACACATCCCACAACCCTGCTAGAAAGGCCCAGCACTTACATTCACCAGCATGATAGGACACGCCTACTCTCATATGTGAAAAGGCACAACACTCACATCCACCAGCATGATAGGACACACCTACTATCATCTGTGGAAAGGATCAGCACTTACATCCACCATCATGGTAGTACACACCTACTACCATCTGTGGAAAGGCACATCACTTACAGTCACCAGCATGGTAGGACACACCTACTACCATCTGTGAAAAGGCACACCACTTACATCTGACCATGGAAGGAACTTAATCCTCTCACCATGTCAGAAGGGCACTTAGTCCCAGACTGAGGGTTCCTGGTAACCGACCAGCTGCCTCCATTCTCCCAGAGAATGGAAACAACCCTTATATCTGATCAAGTGGGAACACATCCCTCAATCACATCAGAATGGCCATGCACTCATATCTGATCATGTGAGAACACATCCCACAGTCATATCAAAATGGCCCTCAGTCCCAGAATGAGCTTTCCTGGTAACTGACCAGGTGCCTCCATTCAAAGAATGGCAACAACCCTTATATATGATCAAGTGGGAACACATCCCTCAATCACATCATAATGGCCATGCACTCATATCTGATCATGTGAGAACACATCCCATAGTCATATCAGAACGACCCTCAGTCCCAGACTGAGCTTTCCTGGTAACTGACTAGGTACCTCCATTCAAAGAATGGCAATAGCCCTTATATCTGATCATGTAGGAACCAATCCTACAGTCATATCAGAATGGCTTAGCACTCATATCTAACATGGAAGGAACCAATCCTCTCACCATGACAGAATGGCTCAGCCCTTACATTTGACCATGGAAGGAACCAATCCTCTCACCATGTCAGAATAGCTCACAGACTCATCACTTCCCCTTGGAAGGAACCTCGATCTGGAGAACACCAAGCTTCTCCCTAAAGTACTCAAACTTCACTCTGGCTAATGGCTTCGTCAACACATCAACTATCTATTCGTCTGTCGCAATATACTGGAGCTTCACTGCTCCTCTTTGTACCATATCCCTGATATAGTGATACTTGATCTCGATGTGCTTTGACTTGTCATGGAACACCGAGTTCTCTGACAACTTCACACAACTTTGGTTGTCACAATATATACAAGTAGCATCCACCTGGAGATCAAATACATCAGATAGTAGCTTCCTTAGCCATACTACCTCACAACTAGCTGAACAAGTTGTGACATACTCTGCTTCAGCTGTACTTAGTGCCACACAGGATTGCTTCCTGCTAAACCAAGAGATCACACCTGATCCCATACTAAAGCAACACCTTGAAGTGCTCTTCCTATCAATGGCACTGCCTGTCCAATCCGAATCAACATAACCCTCCAGGTTAATCTTCGGACTCGTCTCATACTTGATCCCATAATCAACTGTACCCCTTAGGTACCTCAAAATATGCTTTGCAGCAATCAAGTGAACATGTCTCGGATTTGTTAAGAACTGGCTCAAGGTGTTCACAGCAAAGCAAATATCTGGTCTCGTGTTCGTCAGGTACGTCAAGGACCCAATCATCTGATGATACATCGTATCATCAACTGCTTCTGATGAAGCATCACTCAATAGCTTCAGGTTTGATGCCATAGGTGTGGTCACGGCTTTGCAGTCCATCATCCCTAATCTCTTCAGGATCTATATTGTATATTTCCCTTGTCCCAGGGAAATTCCATCTGCATTCTGCCACACCTCCATGCCTAGAAAATAATTCATCATACCCAAGTCCTTCATTTCGAACTTGGCAGCAAGATTCCTCTTTATATCAGCAATCAACCCATCCATACCTGTTACAAACATATCATCTACATATAGTAGGAGCATCACTGGGTTGCCATCTTCAATCTTGTAGTAAAGGTTGGAATTTGCTTTACTCTTGGTAAAGCCCAAACTGGATAGAAAGCTGTCAATTCTGCTGTACCATGTCCTGGGTGCCTGTTTCAAACCGTACAGGGATTTCTTCAATCTACACACATGAGAATCCCTGTCATGTGTCTCAAAACCGAGTGGCTGCTCCACATACACTTCCTATTCTACTACACCATTCAAGAAAGCAGTCTTGACATCCATTTGGTGTATCTTCCATTTCATCACTGCAGCCAGAGCAAGTACTGATCTGATGGAAGTGTATTTGGCTATAGGTGCAAAAGTTTCTTCATAATCTATTCCTTCTTTCTAGGAGAAGCCACGAGCAACAAATATTGCTTTATATTTTTCTATGCTACCATCTGCAACATGCTTGATCTTGTAGATCCATTTGGAAGTTACAATCGACTTCCCTTCTGGTCTTGGGACAACATCCCAAACATCATTCTTCATGATTGATTGATACTCTTTGATCATAGCATCCTTCCATTCTTTCCTTTCGGTCGCTTCTTCATAGTTGGAAGGTTCTTTATCGATGAAATCACATAATAATGCTACATATCCGGAGCAGGACCTGGTCCTCTTTCTTTCTCTATGATTCTCTTCTGGAACCCCATATCTTTCCGCACCTTGGATAGCTTCTCATACCCAAGCAGGTTTCATCTTATGAGGATTCTTCTCCTGAGGTGGATCTACGGGTTCTTGAGGTTCTTCAAATTCTTGATCTTCTTCTTGAGTTTCTTTGTTCATGGTTGTGTCATGAATTCTGGGTGCTTCCGATTCTTCAAGAACTTCAATAGGTTTCTTTCTGGATTTGTTGTAGGCTGAGTCTTTGTCAAATGTTACATCCCTGCTAATGTCTATCTTCTTAAATCTCAGGAAGTATATTATGTGAGCCTTCGAGCTTTCAGAGTATCCCACAAATATACCCTTCTTTCTTGAAGGATCTAACTTTGTCCTCTTTTATTTTGGAATGTGTATGTATACTAGACAACCGAATATTTTGAGATGGATGACTTCTAGTTTCTTGCTGGAAAAGACTTCTTCAGGTGTCTTGTTCTCAAGTACTCTTTGTGGAGTATGGTTCTGTACATACACCGCTGTTCTGGCAACTTCTGCCCATAGATGCATGGGAAGATCTTGATCATGAAGCATAGCCCTTGCAGCTTCCATGATGATTCTATTCTTCCTTTTTGCAACCCCATTATGTTGTGGATTATATGGAGTGGATAACTCCCTGTTAATCCCTGAGTCTTTGCATAACTCTTTGAATTCATTTGATGTGAATTCTTTGCCATTATCTGATCGAAAGGTCTTGATCTTCTTTTCAGTATGGTTCTCGATCAAGGCTTTAAATTCCTTGAATTTGCTGAAAAATTCATATTTGTTCTTCATAAAGTAAATCCATGTCTTCCTAGAAAAGTCATCAATAAACGAAACATAGTATGCATACCTGCTTAATGAACTTGATGACATTGGACCGCATACATTAGAGTGGATGATTTCCAAGATTCCTTTTTCCTTGCTCTTGCTACTTGGAAATGTCTTCTTTGTGTTCTTTCCTTTTGTACATCCTTTGCAGACTCCATCATATTTTGCTTGAATTTCTGGAAGACCTTCAACAACTTTGCTTGCAAGTGGTAGTGCTCTGTAATGCACATGTGCAAGCCTTCTATGCCAAAGTTCATTTGGCTCTACTGTGTCATGGACCAAGGCTTGTTCTGGATGGCCCTTCAATTTGTATAGGCCTCTCTCTTGTTCCCCAATCACTACTGCATCATTAATAGTCTTTCCCTTTGGCCACATGATGACTTGGCCATCTATAAATGCAACCCTCGTGCCTTTTGCATCTAATGCAAATATGGAGAGGAGGTTCTTCTTTAGTCCTGGTACAAACAATACTTCCTTCATTGTCATAGGCTTTCCAGAGTCTAGCTTATAGGAGGATTCCCCACTACCTTTTATTGGATACTGGTAGTCATCTCCAAGTTTCACCTTGTGTGGTGATTCATGTTCTGATAGTTTCACAAAGGATTCCTTGAATCCTGTCATATGTTTGGAAGCCCCACTGTCTATAAGCCAATAATTGATTCCATGTGTAATGTTTCCCGTGAGAACGAAAATCAAAACATATTATTCATCACTTGAGGAATCATCACTTTCATGTCTGATCCTCTTTGTGGAAGGTTCATCATCCTCTGCAGCATGATCATGATGTATTCTCTTGTTTCCCTTCTTCTTGTGAGAGACATTTTTGTTTCTAGGACATTCTCTAGCATAGTGTCCTTTCTCGTCACATGTATAACATCTGATTCTAGACAAATCTTTTCTAGTGTTATCTTTGTGAGAGTGCTTACCTCTGGGGTGATGAGAACTTCTTCTAGTTTTCTTGTAGTGTAACATGAGAGCTTTATCTTCACTTTCCATCTTTTCTTCTCGAGTTGCTATTTGAGCTTCTTCTTGAGAGCATTCTTCCCATAGTCTGCTGAACTTGACTAACTTCTTTCTGGCACAGATTCCTTGAATAAAGGAGTCCCATGATTTAGGGAGACCATTCAAGGTGGTCATTACAATCACTGCATTCTCCACTTCTTCATCTACTGCTTCCAGCTGTTCCTTGATCTGAGAGACCCTTGTAAAGTAAGACTGGATGGTCTCTGCATTTTGGATCTTTACATTCTTCAGCTGGTTTCTCAGAGTCATCTTCCAGTTTATGTTCTTCCCTTCAAACAGTTTTGTTAGGGCATCAAACATAGCTTTAGGTGTCTTTAGGGAGGACACCTGTGGTATGAGGTGATCCTTGATTGAATCAGCAATAATCCTCTTATCCATAACCAACTTCTTCTTATGTAAGGCCTTAGCCTCATCTCCCTCTGGAACTGGAACCTCCTCATTGATATAGGAGTCCACAAGACTAGGGAGATCCTATACTTCTAGGCTCGGAAGTTATCAGCTCCCTCAAGTTTTTCATCAAGCTTGGTATGATGAGACATCTTAACTGAGAACCTCAAATGGAAATACAAAAGATTTAGATCTTACCAGGTCAAGATGTCGGATCTGGATTTGGAGCTGAATTTCTGCAGTGCTAGGTCAAGAGCAGATTAGGGTTTGACTTTTTCGGAGTTCTATCCAACCAAATGCTTTGATCTTTATCTCTAAACTTTGATTTTGAGGAGGAGATCAATCCAGGCCTGGGCTCACTGAAAAATTCCACTTCTGTGGAAATCCCTAATTTCCGGCAGTAGTGTTGGTTCCAAAACTGAAAAAGCTCAGAATTGGATTCTGCTTCGACAGAAAGATGCACCCTAGGGAGGAGTGTTATCCCAACCTTCTTTTGCTGAAAATCCATGGAGAGAGATCCAAAAAGTAGGAAGCCCTAGTTTCCGCAGCTGCACAGTGTCTTCTTCTCAGGTTAGCTCTGATACCATGTTATATTTTTAACATTAAGCTAGCATTATATTAGGATCTTTAACTGAGAGAATAACAAGCACAACAATCAAACACAAGAGCTAATGAACACAGTGTTTTTCCTCGGGGAAACCATAAATGGAGAAAACCCCGCAACTTCCTCAGAGATAGAATCAACACCAAAAGTAAAACCCCAAAACAGTAAGATGATCTCCTGACAACAGTAGCCTCTTTCTTCCTAGCCCCAGTGGCTTCTTCTTCCTTAGCAATGCGCTACAACTGAGTGTGAGTGAGTGTGTGATAAATAGAGAGGCTCACTCTCTATTTATACTAATTCCTGACTTGACAATAACCTATTAGGGCCGACTTCTATAGGAGAGTCTAATAACCCTAGTGTCCCGTAACTGCGGGGACTTTAACCCTTGATCAATAGGAGGGTTACCCACAATGACTTGACATGACTTGTTTACATTATAGAACCTCTCTATAGGAACATTGGGGCATGACATGACTCAATCACATTACAAACACATCCCGGAATAAACATCGGGGTACAGTACATACGAAATACAAGTGAATACATTCCGAAGTTACAATTACATTAACATTCTTGACTATTGGGAAATTCCCTTTAGATGCATAAAATGTCATGCTTATGGGGACCAAGTGAAGGTTTTCCCTACTTAGTGGGTAATTTGGAATGGTGAAAAATAGTAAAACATTCTCAAGACCTAGGTAAGTTGAATGAATGGAAATCACTTGTGAAAGTTAATCTTGAGACATGTTTGTGTAGATTGGAGGGTATGGTAGGCAAAGAAGGACCTAAACTGAATTAGAGAAGTGGGAGACTTTGGTTCACATGGAAAAATCAATAGTTCCATAAGAAAGGAGAAGAGAAAAAGAAAGGCTAATGAGATGGTAAATGTTACTCACAAGGATCGAGAACTGGAAGTTGTTCAAAGATGGAAATAAATTTGGGTGGAATTGGATAAAGTCTTGGATGCTCAAGTTCAAGTTATGTGCACTAACTCTATTCTTGATTCTAAAAATATTTAAAAAGAGAAACTTGTTAAGGCTGGTATTCTGAAGTCTAGGAAGGGGAGAGTTGATAATATTCCCATCAAGACCTATAGTAGTGGAATTAATCTAACATTTGAGGAAGGTGACAAGACCAATAGAATACTAAGAAATGTGGCTAGAAAATCAACTTTGTTAGAGGTTAATGTAACAAAAAGTCGTTTTACTAGCTCACACCTTGAATATTGTAAAGAAGCAAAACAAGGTAAAATAGGTAGATACAAACTAATACCTAGAAAAGGGAAGTGGTAGTTGAAAAATGACGGTTCAAAGAGGATTCCTTTGTAGAAATTTCCTAATACATGGAAACTAATGCAACTTCAAAAATTCCACCTCTTTCCTATAGGTTTCCCATATCTTAACCCTCAATTTTTTAGCCTTAGAGTTGTTGTAAAATATGGTTACAAACAAAAAAAAAACAATGGACAATATTTCACCTCTAAACAACCCTAATCAACAAGGAAATCCAAGATAAAATATAAAAAATGTGTTCCAACAAAATTTAAACCCTCTAAGACAACCTTATCAAGCATTAATCTAATCTAAACTTCATTTTTTTTTAACACAAACGGGTAAATTTATTAAAATGGAGAAACATGTATGTTTTGGCAAATGCCAATCAACCAAGTTACAAGTATCTAGAAGTCAAAAGACTGTACTGAGGCTTACAATTGAATAGAACTACTAACAAATAAACAACTAGTTACAACTGAGAGAAAGTCCATTAAGGAATAGGATGAAATACACTTGGTTCCCCATAAATACTGAGAATTCCTTGAGGAAGAAGGCATCCTTTGTTTGCTAGGGAGTCTGCAAATTTATTCAACCCCCGAAGAATATGATAAGATTCCACGCTGTTAAGGTATTTCAAAGTTGTCTTAATTCTCTGCAAAATTACATTCATGAGAGAGTTGTTGAAGGTGACTGTTGTATTTAGAGTTTTCACCAACATCTCGGAGTCACCAAAAATTTTAATTGACTTGAACCCTTTTCCTTTTGCAAGTTGAATTGCCATAAGTAAACTGTAGCATTCAGCCTGATTGTTCGTTATTGGACTGAGACCCCAACTAAAGCTGAGATGAATCGATCTGCCGGGAAAGAATATGACACCACCAGCACCAGAAACCCTGGGGTTCCCTTTGGAAGCTCCATAAAAAAATAAAGCAGCTGAAACTGAGCACATCAATTTTTCCTTTAAAGCATCTTTAGTTCCACGAAATTTCCAATGCAAGGATTTAGACGGTTTTATGAATTGCAGTTTGTTTCCTGAAACAATTGATGCAGAGCCCATCCTTGATGGAGCCAAGAGGGAAATCGATGGATCCGAGAGGGAGGTTGTTGAGCAACCTATGGATTTAGCGAACCATTTTCTGGAATTATGGACAACAAGCTGAATAGAAGGGGCCGTTTCATTAAAAATACAATTGTTCCTAATCAGCCACAGCGCCCACCGAGAGAATTTTAAAATTGAGTACCAATGTAAATGCAATAAGGCTGAGGAAGCTTTCAGAGGTCGACTAGCATGCCATCCCAGGTAGAGGGTTGGAACTGACGACTGAATTGTGATGGAGCAATTCAAATCTTGAAGTATTAGTTCCCAGACTTTTCTGGAGAATACACAATCAACTAGAAGATGATCTACGGTTTCAAAAGCAGAATTGCATAAGCAGCAACACAAGGGACCATTAAAGCCATGTTTAGCAAGGTTATCTACTGTCAACAACTTGTTTTTTAATGCCAGCCACACAAAAAAATTCACCTTTGGCATACATTGAGAAGCTCAGACAGATTTCCATATAATTGGAGGAAAAATAGAACTTTGGGAAGATTGAAGAACGTTAAATCCTTTAGCAGCTGAGTAAACACCATCTTTTCCCCATCCCCAAGAATATTTCAGGGAGTAATGAACATGAGCCATACCAGAGAGAGATAAAAGCAACAAGTGATTTTGAGCTTTTAGGCGAACTGGTAAATCTGGAATAGACCACCCTACCCAGTTCCCTAAACTATCCCAAAGGCATATGTTAGCTAGTCAAAGAAGGCCCTTATTTGAATCCCAGTTCATAATCTCTGATAGAGAAGTGACAGAGGAAAGCGGTGGGTGCCTGAAGATTTTGTCCTCCCATAGGAGTATTCTTTTCCCATTGCCTGGAATTCGAAATAACTGCTTATTAAAGAATTCAAAACCTTTTCTACATGAATTCCAAATAGCAGATCCCGTTGAGGTATTTGTATAGGAGAGATTTCTCAGTGAACCACCTTTGATATATTTCTTAAAAAAGATCTTTGATATCTACAAAAAGTTGCCAGAGAAGCTTGCCACTCAGCACCAGATAAGCAAGACCAGGGTCCCTGATTTGAAGACCACCTGCTGAGAATGGTCTCTTAAGATCTTCCCAATTTACCAAATGCAACTTGTTTAGACCACCTTTACCAGCCGACTAGAGAAAATCACGCAACAATTTAGAAATCTGAGCATAAATACTCTTAGGAGCTAGCAACAATGAGGATTGGAAAATAGGATAAGCTGAGAGAACAACCTTAATCAAGATCAATTTCCTAGCCTTATTTAGCCACTGACCACCCCAGAAAACAATTTTTGCCTTTAAATTTGCCAGAACTTTAAGCCAAAGAGAATACACCTCCAAGAGTATAAGCGAGAGAAAGTATAGAGATGAAGAACACGCACACACACACAAAAACATTATCTTCTCACATATCTAACACAAGATGACGATGAATGAGATTATTTTAGATCGTCATCTTTAATGTTTTATTCATAAGAGTTAACCCTAGTATCTCATAGGAGCAAGCTCCCAACAAATATTTTCTCTCTTAATGACATAACTTCTCCTAGTGTTTCCTCGTGAACCTTAGTGCCTTACTCCAATAACATGGGTACAAAGAAAATACTACAATGATAATGATGAAAGGACTATCTCTTTCATCTATATATATGATAGGTAAGGGAGAATAACAACACAAATGTGGACCTAAACCCTACAAGCAACCTACTACAACCACAAGTAAATTCACACATGTGAAGTGCTATACTCAAAGGATAGACATGTCAAGCTCAAAGGCATTGTCATACACAAGCAAGTATTTAATACAAGGGAACTCCATGAGATGTGTTCAATGATCCTCCTCCAATCCATGTACTTCAATGGGTCCACTCTCCTTACATGAACAATGTTGCAATCTAGGCATACCCAAGTCAACTCCATGCATCTATGCAAGCATAAAAGTTACCCCGTGTTGTTTAGGGATCAATTCTCCCCTCCATAATGTCAAATTCTCATGCTCAAATGCAATGCATTCTCTAAGCAAGCAACCATCTTCATGTGGCCAGCATGTAGAATGTCACCAAGATATCAAAAGATCCACAACACTCTAAGGAAGAATGTGATGCAAGCACCCAACTGAGGTCAAGCAATCATTACATGAGCTATCTTCAATGTGTAAATCCATCATGAAATATACAAGGGCTAATTATACACCTTATATCCCAAATCTCATGAAGCACCCCCAAACATGGTGTAAACACTTTCAAAGTATCCCTTGAAATATAACATGGTTATATAAACATGTCAATCTTGTCATGTAAGTAGGAAATCCTTAATGTATAAAACTAAAAAAAAAGAATTAAATATTAGAAGGCAAGCAACAAACCATCAAGAGCGGGGGGATGAGCAAATGATGTCTTAGTAAAGGTTACCCAATGATTTCCCTTTCCTTAAATGTGATGGGGTAAGGGCTCCCATAAAAAAATTGCCCTCAAATTATTTATTGTTCAATATAAGATGAGATAATCTTGCTCAAAGGAACTGCGTGTGGAGGGACAACTAAAGGAAATTTATCATCCTTTATAAAATAATGGAATTGTTTATCTTTATATTCAAATGGGAAGTATAAGGGGTTGACAAGAGGGTGAAATAAATCTTTGTCCTTTACAATCCTTCTTATATTTTTATTGCAATATTGTTTATAAAACTCTAGTCAATAAAATTAGGGAACATTTTTCATTTATCAATTTGTATGTTCCATATATGATGTTATCCTATTTGGTATATGTATTATGAGGGAATCAAAGAGTATAGGGATATTTTATAATTATATTGAAAGGCAATAGGGATGGATTAAAACTTGCATGAATCAACCATTCTATTTAATGGGTCAGAATGGGGAAAAAGGATTATTCAAAATTTGATGTTAATTGTTGTTAAAGATAATGCGGTTTCGAGAGCCATTCTTTGAGAGGATGGAACCCTAGTTAGTTAAGTAGGGTCCCTGGTCAGTTAACCAAGCATAGTAAGTCCCTCCCAGGTACCCTAGGCCCCCTGATAGTCTGCTGGGGTTCTTGGTCTTGGAACAAGCATGTTAGATCCATGGAAAAGTCCCTAGCATGTGGCTAGCCCCCCTATATGTCTCTAGGGAATTCTAGTCAAGGACCAGATAGTTTCTTTCTCATAAGGGCCAAGAAGATCCTATAGGCAGAGATAGAGACATCCTGGTATATGACTAGGCAGGTTCTTGGCTTAGGAAAAATTAGGTAATGCATGTGTATTCTTGGCCAATTAACTGGGTGGATCTTGGTTAGTTAACCAATATGATGATGTGTGATGCTCTCCTCTCTTAGATGGTTGAGATAGGTTGTTTCTTCAAGGAATTGGCCACCTATTGATGATGTTACTAGAACTTGACATTTAGGAGCAGTCGGGAGGACCAGAGGATCACATCATCCAGTTTGGACCTTCCTTATCTGGCAAGGATAAAACTTCCAATTATTGTATGAAACAATTGTGGACCACATACATTGAGAAAGAGAGATAAACGTTTGGTTGCTTTTCCTTGTGGGTAAAAGGGTTGTATTCCCACCTTATTGTTACACCTTTAGTCTTGTGGGTAAAAGGGTTGTTTTCCCACCTTGTTGTTACACCTTGGTATTGTGGGTAAAAGGGCAGTCTTCCCACCTTGTTGTTACACCTTCGGTCTTGTGGGTAAAAGGGTTGTTTTCCCACTTTGTTGTGACACCTCTTGTTGACTTGTGGTTAGCCTTATGTTTGGTTGATCTTTTGTTGACCTCTCCCTTGTTGTGTTGGCGCCCCTTTTCAGTATGGTACCTTAACCCTTTGTTATAATGTCTTAACATTAATTTATATTTTGAAATTTGATAACTCTCCTTAATGTTATGACATTTTGTCTTTATTAGAGTAACCCTAAAATCATTGAAATATTAGAAGGAAGATCCTTCTGGAAGTTATTAAAAGTTATAAATAGAATCCCTAGATCTCATTATGAGTGTGTCTTGAATATGAGATATGAGATCTGATTTTCTTTGTGACTAGTCAAGGGTTTTGGATGATGTCAAGGGTTTAGAAGGACGCTTCTTATGGATTTCCTTCGATATTATGGTATGGTTTTTTGTGTCATCTGCCTTGTTGTGTATGCTAAAGGTTGACTCCAATATTGACGTATGATCACAAGTGATCTTTACCTTGTTGAGATCTTGTTGAGGGTGTTGTTTCCTTGTTTGAAGGTGCAAGATTTATTTGGTAGAGTTGCTTCTTGGCATGGGGTGTCGCTAGCCTCTTTGTATACTATTTTAGAGTTTTATCACCTCCCTTGTGGCAGTCATTGTTGTGTATGGGTGACATGTTTCCTTGAGTAGGATGGCTATAGAAATTTGTTGCCTTTTGTGGGATAGTTAGAGCAGGTTTCTTCCTCTTGTGGGTTGTTATAGTAGGCCACTACCTTGTGTGGACTAGTTAGAGCAAGCCACTACCTCTTGTGGGTTTTTATAGTAGGCCACTACCTTGTGTGGACTAGTTAGAACAAGCCATTGCCTCTTGTGGGTTGTTAGAACATGTCACTGCCTTGTGTGGGCTAGTTAGAGTAGGTCGTTGCCTCTTATGGGTTGTTTTAAGCGATTTTATGCCTCTTGTGGGATATTTGAATGGGCTACTTCCTGTGTTAGGCAGTGTGAGTGGCCACTACCTTTGTGGATTATTATGTGAATGCCTCTAGATTGTTTTTGGTTTGTTTGTGATGTTGTTACCTTTCTAAGGTTTTCTTGAAGGCCGCTCTCCACTTTTGGACACTTGTTGAATGTCTTGGTTAACATTTTGAGGTTGATATTGAATGTCTTGATTGTTGTACCTTCTACTTTACTTGTCTAATCATATCCTACAACACTTCTCTCTCTCTCTTCATGCCCTCAGGTAAGGGCCAGACTTGTTCCACTTTAGTGACTTGTCTTTGAGAGACAAGGTCTGATTTGAAAGTAAATTCCGAGTATAAGGAAGGTCCAACTCAAACTTGTTTCTTTTGTCTTGTTAGTCTTGTTTAATTTTGCTCTACAAGTTGTGATTTTACTATGTGTATCTGCAGTTGTATATTTTTATGTTTCAAACCCTAACTTTAACACAATGATCCTTAGTGAGTGTTATAGTTGAAAGAGATGAAAATTATATTTGTTATTGGCTAGACTTTTACTACTGGTGTAATTTTTACTTTAGTATTATTTTTTAGTTTAAATTTTGCATTAAAGTACGAGTGTAATTATTTTATGAAAATGCCCTAATTTCAACAATTGTATCTTCCTTTGATGATGGAATCAAGTATCTTGGTTTCAAATTAAAACTTAATGATTATAGGCTTAAGACCTAATTATAGGAATATAAAATAGAGTATGTAATTGGTGTCATGGGTGACTTTCCAAAGGAGGCATAAACTCCAGTAAAATAAAGTTTAGAAGAAATTCTTGTTTATAGGCATATGTAGCATTCCAAAAGGAATGGGAAAAAAGCTAGGAAATTTTTTTTTAGTTGTTACAAAACATGATCGCAGAGCAATAACACTAAACATTAAACAAGATGCAAATATTAAAACATATTACAAGAGAGACACCAATATAACGTGGTTCACCCAAGATGGGCTATGTACACACATAAATTCCATGTCCTTTTATTATTATACCGTCCAAGAAAATGAACGGATACAACCTGCAACACACCCATTGCACTTCCTCTTCACTCTCTCACAATCTCTCTCACACAATCACATAGATCATTTTTACACTCTTGCAATACAATACGATACAATACAAAATCATATTACAATGCCTTCCTTTTATAAAGGGAATACCATGGGAAAATACCACAGGCTACCAAAACCATAGGCCCGTAAATCACCCATTATTGACCAAGTCATCACTCTAAAATTACAACATTTTATAAGGCATTTTTTCCTAATTTTTTGCTACGGAAGTGATACCTCTAAACACCCGCCAGGGGGGACTCCCAAAATAGTCATCGCCCCCTTGGACCCCCCTGAAAACTATAGTGGGGGGGAAAGCCCCCCCACACCCGTCCGTTAAGTGTTGGGATCCAAACATTAGTTCTTATGGTTAAGAAGAAAATGAAAGGGAAAGTACTATATTGTTAAAACGAAACAAGATTGCAAATCCAAAGGAACTAGGGGGTGGGTTCTAAATATTATACACTAATTCATTCAAGCTTTAGCAACCAAATGTCTTTGGAGACATAAAATTTGATACATTATGAAAAAAAGTGAAAATACTAAAGTATATTGAGTATGGTTATCTTGAGGTATGGATTAGACTTCAAGTGAAATCAATAGAACAAGCATCCATCTCGAAACTCTAGTAAAGGATTTTCCTATTGTGGGGAGTAGGTAGGCATGGTTGGAAATGACATTGAAGTGAGGCTAGGTGTTGATACATGAGTGGGTTGCACTAGAAATAACACGTTACCGAAACCCTTGGTTAATTCTTTTAACTCAAAAGGATATCACTATTTGGCACAAGTAGCCAATCCAAATATTCATACTAGGCTATAAAGGAGTAGTAAAGTGGGCCTTCAGAAAGTGGACACAAAACGTTGGTCTTATTTTTATTAAAGGTTACAACATAGTAGTGTAAGGATTAGGGAAGAAATGGATGAAATAATATGGTCTAGAAATAGTTCTTATGGGATATATACTACTCAACTAGAATAAAAGGCACATTAGAGGAAATTTCGACTCAAAATGGGCCACCTAAGGAAAATAATAAATTAATATTTATTAATTTTGGAGGAAGAAAAGACAAAAACTACTTTTTTTCTTCGTATTTTCGACATATCTCCCTGCGTTTTTACTCAAATTTCGATTGGGACAGCTTGTTGGATGTGGAATTAAATTCTACATCCAACAAGTACCCACTTTGCATACTTTTGATGGACCTCGCTACCCCAAAAACAAGAAATACCTAAAAAACGTGATGATGATGCAATGACGCTACCCCAAAAACAAGAAATACCTGAAAAAACATGACGATGATGCATCATCATCACGTTTTTTTTAGGTATTTCTTGTTTTTGGGGTAGCGAGATCCGTCAAAAGTATGCAGAGTGGGTACTCGTTGGATGCAGAATTTAATTCATCATCACATTTTTTTCCAGGTATTTCTTGTTTTTGGGGTAGCAGGGTCCGTAAAGAGTATGCAGAGTGGGTACTTGTTGGATGCAGAATTTAATTCCGCATCCAACAAGCTCTCCCGATCGAAATTTGAATAAAAACACAGGGAGATATGTCGAAAATACGAACAAATTTTTATTTTTTTTATGATATCTACCCCCAAATTTATATTAAAATTTTGTTTAATACCTATACTGTATTTCAAATTTAAAGAAATTTCATTGGATAACACATGATGACATGGAAGTTTAATCAGGGTTGAAAGGCCCATTTTGAGTTGAAATTTCCTCTAATGAGTTTTGTGAAAAATAAAGTGGGGAGCACAAATGGTGGTGGAAGGAGTTTTGGAAGTTATAGGCCCCTCCAAATATAATATGATTTCAATGATTAGATTTATCTACTAAAACCTTGACATGGGACAGCTACAAAAAAACATGGCATCGACCAAGTAGATGTTCTCCATGCAAACATGATGATGAATTTGTAACTCACCTTTTGATAGATTGTCCTTTCACTCAAGTGGTTTGGGAAGAAGCTTTGGATTTAATAGGAGGTAAAGGTAAGTGGTAAGGAAGCAATGTGGGAATTTTCTTGGATTATTAATTTAAAAACCAATGAAGGATCATAAAGCATTCCCATGTATGGTTTTATTGACTCTATGGATGGCAAGGAATGAGATGATATTCCACAATAAAGACATCATGCTTGTTTAGGTATCCATTCATATCGCATATACTTGTGAAGGGGAGTGGAAGCCAAGCTCCAAGGATGGTTGTAAATCCAAATATAAATAAATCCTTTGCATGTCAGTTCTTTGATGGATGAAGTCAATAAGTCACAGGGATAGGTGGGGTAGGAAGAATTTGTACTTGCATGAAGACCGTATAATCAATTTTAAGGAAATTTTAGGCAAAGGAATAAATAACTAGGAATAACTGAATGCTTTCTAGATTATAATGAGACTTTTAGCTAAAATAAAAGTGGAAAGGTTCAAATTTTAGGTGACTAAGCTAGTTATATGATCCAAGTCGTGCCTAGGTGCACGCTGAGGACAATAGTCGACTAAATGATTCAAGCACTGTTATGGGGGAAGCATAGAACAAGAACAAGTAAATCAAGAAACACACTATATCGACAAAAAGTATGCGCATAGACAATATGCAAGAATTCGAACCAATTCTATTATTACTTCTTCCCTATGAAGGTTGGATGTTTGTTACAATAATGTACATGTTTATATAGAATGTTGAGACGCTTGGGTGACTACCCATTACGTTTAGTTACAAGAAGTTATAAGGGTTCGAAAGTTCAACCTTCACAAACGACTGGAAGACATATATCTTCTGTCGATGTTCGACATCCGTCGGTGTCAACAAGCCATGCCAATATGTTGTATGTCGAGCATGACACCTATCGAGGTTTGTCGCGGTCGATTGTGTCGAGGTTCGTACTTGTCGAAGCCAATGCTAAACCTGTTGAAGCGGTTAAAGTAGTCGAAGTGCTAGACTTTGTTGAAGTTCGACAACCTGCTAACCGCTGGTTGGATCATTCTTCCTTCCTTAAGAAACAATGGTATCCATTGTGTATTCATTCAGGTGATGAAACTTGTTGGCTACTTCAGTAACAGAGTACCATTTTCGTTGCACGAGGATTTGTCCAACTTTAGCCACTTAAAGCAAGGGAATGGAGTTTTCCCTTATATGGCGAATGCATCATCCCACAATATTGTCGCAAAGAAGAGGTTCCTGAACATCTGGATAAATGTCTTCGAGTTCTGTTGTCTGCAAGTCATTTTGTTCCAAAAATGGTGCACGGTATGGTCAAAGTAGATATACATTAAAGACTGGATGTAGGCCAAGGCATGCAGGAATGTCGAGCTGAAAAGCATTTTCTCCAATCTGTTTAAGGATAGTGTATGGACCATATCACAAAGGTGTCAAATTTCTATATGGACCAGTGAAGTATTCCTTGTTTAGATGTAACCAGACCTGATGCCCAATTTGGAATGAATGAGGAATACAATGCTTGGTATGCAGGGCCTTAGTTCTTTCATTAGTTCGTTGCAACATTTTCCGTGCTTGCTTCTAGATGTTGTATATTTGATCTCTAAACTTTAATGCTTTCTCCACTTCTCGTCCTTCGATTTCAGTGTCATTCGATTGTTTTGAGGAACTGATTAATTCGATAGGAACTGAGGGTTGAAATCCGTAACATATCTCAAATGGAATCTTAACTATAGAATTGTGTTGAGCACAATTGTAGCTATGTTGTATGTATGGAAGGTTGTCATCCCATGTTCGACGATGCTTGTGGTTGTACATGTGAAGTAGTTGTACTACCAAGCGATTTACAACTTTCGTCTATCCATCTATCTGCGGATGGAAGGATATCGACAAAGAGAGTCTCATGTCGAGATGTTGCAAAAGAGTTTGTCAAAAGGAGATGAGAAATCTAGCATCTCTTTCAAAAATAATGGTCGTTGGGAGGCCATAATGTTTTTACACATGTTCGAAGAAAAGATGAGCAGTATGTTGTGTCGTCATAGTCTTCTTGCATGGTATAAGTATAACCATCTTGGAAAATCTGTCGACTACTACTGAGATCGCGTCATGATGATGTTTAGTAGTAGGATACCAAGTCAAGTAGTACATAGAAATGGATTCCCATGGTCGACTAGAAACTGGTAGGGGTGTGTACATTCCTTGTCATTGATTCAGTGGTTTAGCAATGGCAAAAACTACGCACAATCGAATGTACTTGTTGACGTTAGATTTAAGTGAAGGCCAGTAAAAGTACTTTTGGAGGATAACAAGTGTTTTTGCGACTCCAAAATGTAATGCAGTATTGTTGTAGTGCGCATCCCATATGATATTCTATCGGTGCTCACTGATCGGTACACAAAGCTATCCAAGCTTGTATAACAAGGTGTCCTTTAGGAAGTAGTCGGTAGTAGACAGTGTGTCGGTTTGAAGCTGTCGATAATTTGCGGAGAACTCATAGTCTACTGAATACAATTGTGGCCAAGTAGTGGTGTCGTAACCCTGCATACTCATCACTATAGACAGTAGAGTAATGGGCGGTCAGCTGAGATAATCGGTTACGGCATTGGATTTGCCTTTTCGATACTTGATTACCAACTGAAATTGTTGCAGGTAATTAATCCACTTGAGTTGTCGAGTTCTCTGTAGTTTCGACTGGGATGGTGTGAACTGCAAAGGTTTATGGTCAGTGAGGATGACCGTTTCCTTGACAAGAATGTAGGGTCTCCATTGCTTAAGAGCTTGCACAATGGAATACAGTTTTTTTTCATACGTCGAATACCTCCTAATAGTGTTTTTGAAAGTTTCAAAATGAAACACAACTGGTTGACCTGACTGAGTGATCACTATGCCGAGAGCATAGTCTGATGCATCCGTCTGAATGTCAAAGGGATGATGCAAATCAGGTAGCACATGTATTGGTGTAGTACAAAGATTGTTGTTGTGTCCATGTCCATTTGAATAAAATTCTCCCATTTCCTTTATTCAACTGATTCAAAGGCCATGCGATGTGGCTGAAGCCAAGTATGAATAGTTGATAGAAATTCGCCAAACCAAGAAAACTTATTAGTTCATGAATGCTTTGAGGAATGCACCAATATTTGAGGATATGTACTTTTTTTGTGTCGACATGAATCCCTGCAGAGTCAATTAAATACCCCAAATATTTGATGTTGGTCATCACAAATGAGCATTCGTCTAAGTTCAGATATAGTCGATGTTGCTGAAGAGTGTCGAAGGCTTGTCAAAGTTGTCTGAAATGTTCTTCCCATGATCGATTGAAAATCAAAATATCGTCAAGATAGACAATAAAACACTTGCCAATGAAAGGTCGTAGAAGGTCGTCCATATATCTCATGAAGGTTATAGGTGCATTGGTTAAGTAGAAAGGCATGACTAACCATTCCAACAATCCTTCCTTGGCCTTGAAAGTCATTTTCTATACATTGGTGTCGATCAGAATTTGATGGTATCTCAACATGAGGTCAAGCTTTGTAAAGAACTCAACACCTTTCAGAAAGTCGATGAGTTCGTATATCCTTGGAAGAGGGTATTTTTTCTTTACTGAAACTATATTGAGAGCCCGATAGTTAATGCACATGCGCCAAGTCCCATCTTTGTTTGGAACTAGGATGACTGGACTTCCACAAGGAGAGGAGTTGGGGTGGATATGACCTTTACTTATGAAATATTGCATTTGTCTGTGAATCTCTTCGTTCTCAAGAATGGATCTTCTGTAAACATATGTGTTAGGTAATGAAGAACCAGGAGCAAGTTTAATGGAGTGTTTTACCTGACAATGCAAAGGCACTTTGTTTGGTTCTTAAAATACGTATTGGTATTCCTCAAGAATGTGGTCGATCTGCTGCTGTTGTTGGGAGTTGCGCTGGTTGGTGAGTCGACTTGTTACTACAATCTTCCTGGAATATTAAGGAATTAATGTGAACTTTTGAGCACGATTGATAAGCTTCTTTGTTTGTTTGGCAATTATTATAGCAACCGTTGATGTGGGTTTTCGCTACGGTATGCCATACCATTGATTCCAATTTTTGACAATCACCTTCTAAGGTCATGACTGATATGTATCGGGTCGATCGCATAGGTAAGGTTTTATGAACAGGGCGTCAACTACAGAAAGTGATGCCATGTCATAGAGTACTTCATCTTCAAAAGGCTTGATAAATTAGGAGAGTCTGCATTAGCGTGTGATTCTTAGTTCCTGTCCATCCTTCATCCAACTCATATTGTAAGGTTGAGGATGTGGAGTGGTTACAAGACCTAATTTCTTCACAAGATCTTCAAAGACAAAGTTCTTCTAGCTACCATTATCCACAATCAGATGTAATGTATTTTTTTGAACCCATATCCGTGTATGGAATAGGAATTCTCGTTCCTCCTCATTGACGATATTCGAGGTTGTCTGAGTGGTCAAGGTCGAACCCAAGAGGGTTGATGCATATGGATCAGATTCTACTAAGGTTCTATCAAACAAGTCGGGTGTCGACAATTTTTCCAAAAATGTCTTCCGAGATTTGCATTCTGATGTATCATGCCATGCTCAATTGTGATAATCACACCATTTCCTGATAGTCACTTGCTTGATGTGATCCCTCCTATCTTTTTGAAAGTTCTTCTTGTGATGATCAGGCTTTGGTGGATTTTATTGAGAAGGTTTCTTAAACTTGTCGGAGTCGACTGGTGACTTCTTGTTAGATGTTCGACCTACTGGCTTGTTCATGAAACATGCTTTTTCCTTTTTGTTTAGCTTCAAGGTTGGTGGCGCAATGAAATGCATCGAATAGCGTACTGATAGCCAGAAACTCCATCTGTTGCTAAATGTACGGGGATAAACCATTGACGTACTTCAGGACAAACAATTTCTCTTCTTCTTGGACGCCAAGTCTAGCCATGAGTTGATAAAACTCATCGGTGTAACTATGTACGAATTGGTCTTTCCATTGCCTTAGCTGCTGCCACTTCTTATACCGTTGTTCAAGATATTTGGGTGGGTAGAACTCATTTTGGACGTATTTGACAAATTTTACCCATGTGTCTATGGGGTCACCTTATTTCTCCATCTACGTCAATAAATTTTCCCACTATCAGTGTATGGAGGTTGACATCTTCAAGGATGCAATGGTGATGTTTTTCTCTTCGGAGAGTTGATTCACGGAGTAGTATGATTCTAGTTGTTGCACCCAATTATCGACGGATTCAATGTCAATCTTTCCTTCAAGATTCAGTATGTCCAGATTCATTTGCACTTTGAATGGGATGATTTTATCGGAGTGAGGTTGCGTCGAGGATTCCCCAAAATTTGATGCGAATCTCCCTGAATTGGGTGAACATTTCAGTCCGCTGGCGAGCCAGTGATTTTTCTATGAGTTGCTATGTTTCGTCAGTTGCATGTCTATTGTATGCTTCTTGGACCATCTTTTCTGAAGTCGAAGGAAGTGTCTGCTTGTGTTGCTGAGTTTACGAGCATATTTGAATAAGCATAAGTTAAATAACTTCGATGGAAGTGTTGATGTAACTTATGCTTATGAAAAAGATCAAGCTCTAATACCAATGATCCAAGTCATGCCTAGGTGCACGGTGGGGACAACAGTTGATTGAATGAGTTGAACACTGTTATGGCGGAAGCATAGAACAAGAACACATAAAGTAGGAAACACACTATATCGACAGAAAGTATGCACATAGATAATATGTAAGAATTCAAACCAATTCTATTATTATTACTTCCCTCTGAAGGTTGAATGTTTGTTACAAGAATGTACATGTTTTTATAGAATGCTGAGATGATTGCGTGACTACCCGTTACATTCAGTTAAAATAAGTTATAACGGTTCAGAAGTTTAATCGTCACAGACGACTGGAAGGCAGAGATATTATGTCAATGTTCGATATCCATCGGTGCCAACAAGGAATGCCAAGATACTGTATGTCGAGCATGAAGCCTGTCGAGGTTTTTCGAGGTCGATTCTGTGAAGGTTAGGACTTGTTGAAGTTGATGTTAAACATCTCGAAGCAATTAAAGTAGTCAAAGTAGTCAAAGTGATAGACTTTGTCGAAGTTCGACAACATGCCAACTACTGGTTGGATCATTATAGATTGGATTGATGGTAAAAGAAACTTCCAAGATATGACCCTTCACCCTAGCCCCAATGATGGAAAAAATAAAGGTGTTAAATGCATNTCTCTCTCTCTCTCTCTCTCTCTCTCCAACAAGTATTTTTTTATTATAACTAAAACGGTTAAATTTTATAAAAATAATATTGGTTGGGCTGTAGCCAAAGCAACCTTCATTAAAAACAATCATTAGTCTCCTTAAAGACTTCTATACCAACTCCTTTCCATTTATCTCAAAGCTGTGGGATAGATTCCCAATTAGGTTCCTCCTCAGTCTTTCTCAGTGTTCCTTGGGGAAGAAAGCAGCCTAAATTTGCCTTTGCATTTGCTTCTTTGTTCAATCCGCTCATAATATGGAACAAGTAGTATGAAGAGAAGTCTTGAAGCACAAACCTCAACCTATGTAAAGTCTTATTGAGCAACAAATTGTTGAAATGAGCATATGTGTTTAAAACCTTTATCAATATTTCTAAGTCACCGAAAACTTGAATTTGTTTAATCCCTATCTCTCGAGCTATCTTGCAAGCTTTTAGTAGCCCCATAATTTCGACATGATTGTTGGCTTTCTAGCCAAGTATCCAACTAAAAATTTCTACTCTAATAGCATCCATGGAGTTTATCACTCTGCCAGATCCTGCCCTCCTTGGATTGCCTTTGGAGGCACCACCGAAGAAGATCGTAGCTTTGTCCTGAGACCTCCACCAAGATTAAAAGTATGCTTCCTTGTATCTTAACCACCACTTTGGATTTATGTTGGGTCAGGCAGATTCCTTTTCTCTATCTCTAAAAGTGTAAATGCCCATCCATTTTTTTTCTTTCGGTAGGAACGAGTATCCCTTCTTAAAATTTTGGATTCCCACCGTTTCGATAAGGAGTGCTTTGGTTTTTTCAGCCACCTTAAGAAGTAGATGTTGAGTATTATTGAGGATTTGGTCATTTATGGCCAGCCAAATATTCCAGCACACATATTTGGGAATTGCTACCCAAATTTTATTCCAAGCTGACTTTCCTTTACTTAAATGAGGATATCTTGTTTTCTAATTGGAGAAGAGCGTTACCAGCGAGATTTTCTCCAGAGAAGGGACATTGAGGCCGTGAAGAGTGAGAGACCAAACTTCCTGGGCGTAATTACACTCCACAAACAAATGATCATTGGTTTCTGAATCGCTGCAACACATGGGGCATCTGTGAGGGCCAATTATGCCACGTTTTGTCAAATTTTCTCCTGTTAAAGCCTTTATGTGCATTAGAACCCCAAAAAAGAAGTTTATCATGGGAAGACTAATGGAATCCCAGACTTGCTTCCAAAACTTGACTGGGAGAGTCGAAACTTGTTGTGTTTGCAGAGAAGCATACCCCTGTGTAGCCATGTAACATCCCTTTTTCCCCCATCCCCAACGATCCTTCTGCTGCATGTGAATCGGTGCTATATCCATGAGCACAATGAGAAGGAGATTTTTTGATTTTCTAGCTGTTGTGGTAATCATGGGATGGCCCATGCTTGCTAGATCCCAGCGTCATGCCACAATGATATTGAAGCCAACATGGTATATCCCTGCAATTTTAACCACTCACGACCCCCTTTGATCTCTTCCACATTGTCGAGTGTTGGGTGGCCCATGATTTTATCGTGCCACAACAATGTTCCTTTCCCATTACCATGGATACGGTACAGGTTTTTTCTAGAAGAAAGCGAGCCCCCTCATGTAGAGTTTCCACGTGATGGTTCCTTTGGGAATTTTGACAGCCTGAAGGTTACGCAGAGATTCTCCTTTCAAATACTTTTTATTCAGCATAATATTGACAGGGTGCTTGCTGTTTCAGTGTAAATTCCAGAGGATTTTACCTCCCATAGCCATGTTCACGAGCCCCTGATCACAAATCTGCAATCCTCCTTCTGTTAGCAGTCGTTTGACTGTATCCCACTTTACTAAATGAAATTTTCTTTGTTTCCTTTTCCACCTTGCCATAGAAAATCACAGATTAGCTTGGAGACCTATTCCATGATCCATTTCAGAGCCAAGAGAAAAGAACCTTGGTATATTGGCAAAGAGGAAAGAACCGATTTCACTAACATGAGTTTACCAGCTTTGGTAAGCCATTGGCCACCCCAGGCTCTGATTTTGGATTTCAATTTGATCAACACTTCATCCCACAGTGAAGCTTTATTAGAGCCCAAAGTTAAGGGGACTCCTAGGCATTTGATTTTTCCCATATTTCAAATCCTGTGAAGCCCAAATAGTGTGCAATTCGGTGGATATATTTCTGCTCTACATTCCAACCATACACAATGCTCCTCCTTTTGTTGATGAGGGCTCCAGTCATGCTACAGAAATATTGGAGAATTCCACTGAATACCTTGGCTATCTTGATGGAGGCTCCCCCCAACAACAATGAATCATTTGCAAATAATGCATGATTTACAGGCTCAATGTCTTTGATAATCCTTATACCTAGAGTTGTCCCAATATTCTTTTATGTTGTTGGCTTTCTACTCAACGAGTCAGCTATCAGAATGTAGAGAAAAGGAGAGAGGGGGAAACCTTTCCTTATTCCCCTCGAGGCTTGAAAATAACCGGTCGATTTTCCATTTACAAGTGGAGCTATCCACGGTTTTTCTATGCAAGCTTTGATCAAGTTAACAAAATTAGTGCTAAACCCGAAGGAGAGAAGAACTTTATAAAGAAAAGAGTGCTTTACTCAGTCGAATGCATTTTCCATGTCGAGCTTTATTATCATTCCTTGCTCCTTCCGATGGTAACTAGAGTGGATGTATTCTTGCACTTGGATCACATTGTCAATGATGTGTCTCCCTTGGAAAAAACCTCCCTTACTGGGTGAGATGATTTTCCCAAGAAGGGGTTTAATTCTATTTGCCATCAGTTTGGATAGAATTTTGTAGGAGGCGTTTCATAGTGAAATTGGCCTGAATCTTTCAAAAGTACTCGGATTTACTTATTTGGGTATCAGAGCAAGGAAAGTGGAGTTTTTGCTGCCTCCCACTTTGGATTTATGTTGAAAATATTTTACCATTCTCAAAAAATCAGTCTTGATGATTTCCCAACACTACCTATAAAAATGGATTGAAAAGCCATTCGACCCTGGGGTCTTGTTCGGTTCCATGGATCAAATTACACTACAGATTTCTTCCTCAGTAATTTTCTTTGTGAGAGTCATGTTGTCTCACCTGGTGACTAAAAGAGGGATGTGGGAAAGGAAGTCATAAGTGACTGCCTCAGTTCCTTCTCCATTTTCTTTATACAGGTTCTGAGAATGTGTTTCAGATGCTAACTTTATGTGTTCATGGCCTTTGTGAAGAGTCCCGTTTGAAGACATTATTTGAAAAATGTGATTTCTAGATAAAATGAATCTGCATTGTTTATGGAAGCAGGAGGTATTATGATCTCCTGCCTTTAACCACAAATTTCGAGATTTTAGCCTCAAAAAATCTTCTTCTTGCCAAAAAGAGAGATATGACTTAGCTTGGGTTGCTTTCTCTTTTTATAGCTCTATATAAGTAATTTCCTTACTCTCAAGATCTATTTGAAGATTCTCTAATAGATGAATAGTCTCCTTTCTGTGCCTAATTGGGGTATTGTTGGGATTTTTAACCCAATCTTTCAATGTTACGTGGCCTTTAACTTCTGCTCCCACACAAAAGAAGGAGACCTTGTCACTGATGCATACTAAGATGAGATAACGTTCTCCATGAAGCCTTCTTTTTCAATCCAGAGTGGGCTGAATCGAAAGGGTATGGGACCTAGATTCTCTTCCTCTTCCAGTTGAAGTAGGATGGGTTTATGATCTCAAGTCAACTTTGGAAGAGTTTTGGAGTAGATCACCCACTTTCCCAATAGTGTAGTCTGGACCAGGAAACAATCCAGACGAGAAGCAATGTGATCTACCCCTACTCTATTATTTGTCTAGGTAAAAAGGCCTCTTTTTGGCTTGATATATAAAAGATCCCATTGCTGCATAAGGTCCTCTACCAGGGATAACATTTGATCCTTGCAATTATTTCCTCCCCTCTTTTCTTTTGGAACAAGTACCAGATTTAGATCTGCAACAACTATTATATTCCGGGGGGAATATATTTCTATGAAATTTGCAAGAGTTAGCCAACAATCTTTCTTTTCTGAATGATGAACAGGAACATAAAGGTTGAAGAGAGAAAAGGCGAGCTTACTTGAAAAACAACGGAGTTCGGTGAAGATCCAATGTTGGGTTTCAAAAGAGCTTTCTAATTGAAACTCCTCTTCCGACCACAGAGTTTCAGGCCCCTAGAGGTGCCTCTGGCGCTTATGGACTTCCCTGCATTTTTATTCCACTTAGAATTATTGATCTCAAGAATGGTTTCCACTTCAATCTTAGTCTCTTGGAGCATGAGTATCTTGGGGGTTTCTATTTTCAAAAGATCTTTGACTGTTTCGGCTTTCAAAGGGTTCCCCAATCCTCTACAATTCCAAGAGACTAGTCGCATTATTTACTAAGATTGGGATGGGATGAACCTCCCTTATAAGCTCTTGTTCTAGTATTTCTCCTGATGGACATTTTGATAGTGGATTGGATGCCCTGCATTTTTTGCCTCTCTGCTTCTTCCTCTCGGGCTTCCCTGTGAGATTTCCTCCCTATTTTTTTTGAGGGCCTCTCAAAAGGCTCATCTTCCGATGACCCTGGAGATTCCAAAGGTTTTTTCCTTCTTACCTCAGCATAGGTAGGTGAAGAGTAGATCCCTGATGGGGATCCGAGGTGAGGTGCTTCTGTCATTTATTTCTCAAATGCTAGAGGGAGAGATTGGTGCTCTATCTCTTTAGTTACTAATTCTAGATTGTCTTCTGCTGCCCTGAGTATTTCAAAAGGAGTTTCCGCAGCTTCCATCCTTGATTGGTATTTATTTCCTTTCTCTTGTTCCTGTCTTACTGTTGGCGCATCGAACCCCATCGACATCTCTTTCCCTTTTTTCCTATTGTTTGTCCTTGCCGAGGCTTTTTTCTGCACCCGAATCCATTGTTCTTTGGATTTCTTCACTTCTTCCTCAGCCTTTTTCTTGCAGTGTCTCATGAAGTGTTTGTGGGTATGACAGAACCTGCATTTGAAGGGGAGTTGTTCGTAATCCAGTTCCTGGATATGTGACTAGTCTGCGACTATTAGATTAATTGCTTATGGTAACCCTATTTCTAGATCTACCTTGACACAGATTCTTGCGCATGAGTACTAGTCCTTTCTCTCTGCTTGATCTATGTATTTTCCATGGGTGTTGCGAATGGTTTCCAATGGCTTCATATTCCAGCAGTGCAAGGGTAAGTGAGGAAGGCGCACCCACATCGGGACTGCCGACAACACATCTTGCATAGGGTTGAAATATGGGGTCCATTTGTTCAAATATAATCCCCAAGGGCCCATGAAGTATGGTTCATTCCTAAATATGAGACTTCTATCTTCTCCTTCTTCGAACACGAACATGAAGAATCCCTTTCCTACGGAATAGCTTCTAATGCCTTCTTTTACTAATGGTCTCCAGTTCCTCTGCACCCATGCTTCTACAGACTTGGGGGAGGGCCAAAGCCATGTGAACTATATAATGAGTCCTCAATCGGTTAGAGTAAGAGCTGATTGACAAGTTTTTTCAGATGGAAGGGCAACGATGGGAATACTATCCAATTTTTTGATGAATTTATGATGTGAGTCATTCAGTTTACGCTTGTTGCAGCTCTCGATCAGCTTCTTGAAAGCCACCAAATATGATGGAAGGGACATGGAAGCCTCAGGGCCCCCTCCTGGGCCCATGATGAAGCAAGGAGTCGTCGTAGAGGGCTGCGGCCAGATCCGACATAGTCAGAGTCTGTAGGCCAGTCCAAGGTCGCAGAAGCAACGTGGGCTCCGAGGTCACTCTCATTCCAAACAAACAATTATTTTTAAGTAAGACGAGGATTAGGTATTAAAATTATTATAACCATCACTAATTCTATCTTTGCACTGTCTCTCTAGTCTTATGATACAACTTTTGATTGGTGGTTGAGACGTTTGATGCTTTTTTCAATGACGATAATGCCTATGTTTTTTAAAGTTTGTAATTCAAATCCTCTATGTCATCTTCCTTCTTTTGGATAAATGTAGAAGTGGGACCAATAGGATATTTATGTGTAGTTTATTTTGATTTATTTATATTTCTCATAATGAAAAATCCTTGAGTGCTTCAAAGCACACACCTATGTATATTTTAATTTTATGCTTGAAATAAGAAATATGTAATATTTTTCTTTGAATAAAATATATGTACACTTGTGTATAACAATTTAAGAATGATCGTCAATTGAGTCTAACTCAGGTGTTTGAGGGGAAGATATGTTATCCTCCCACCCCAAGTTCAAATACCACTTGTGACATGCTTTCTCTTCATGAGTTGATTGTTGATCAATGCTATCCATGATAAAATCGTTGATTGGTGTTGGTAAGATACCAATAATCTAATTATTTCCCATATATTGGAGGGTGGGATGAGTAGTTACATGTAAAATTGAAATAAAGAAAACATTTAAACAATGATTAGTCTAGATAAACATCATTACCCTCTAGGTATGGGATCCAATAACAACCAACCCTACTTTAATATTTTCATTTGAATACAGATTATATCTAACACAGATAATAATTATGCCTTCTAGGTATAATATCCAATAGAGAGAGAGAGAGGGAGGGAGAGAGAGAGAGAAAGAGAGGGAGAGGATCCAATAACAACCGACCCTACTTTAAGATTTTCATTTGAATACA
>LPNX010951201.1:424268-504505 GCA_001517045.1 Pseudotsuga menziesii | reverse complement strand
TTATTTTATGAAAAAATGAATTGTGAGTACTTTACTTGAAAATAACAATAATATTATTTTATGAGAAAGTGTGAAATGACTTTTATTGTGAGTACTTCATTTTATGATTTAAAAGTACTTGTACCACTACCTTGGTTAACTATGGATTTTCATCCACCATAGAAAATGTGACAAATAAGCATTCTTAACTCATGCAATGCCACCTCAACCATGGATGATGATGTCATCTACTAGAATGTAATTGGTTGATTTTTATAGTACATTTTGGTCCTTTTGAGGCCCATTTCTGACCTCAAATTCTCTCTAATGAGATGGCCTTGTCCATAATGACCTTGAGTCTGATAGCTGCAAGCTTAGAGATAGTCTTATAAATCAGGTTGCAAAGGGAGATGGGCCTGAATTCCCCCAAGGTAGTAGGTTTATCACACTTGGGGATGAGTGTAATAAAAGTGGCATTGAGGGCCCCGATGACTCTGCCTTCCAATCTGGAGTGTTCAATAACATTCAATATATCCTGCCCCACAGGGTAAAAAAAGTGCAGATAGAATTCCACTGGCTAACCATCAGGTCTAAGACTCTTGTTTTTCTTGAAACCTCTGAGAACACCCTCGACATCCTGGAGAGTGAAGGGAGTCAAAAATAGTTCTCTATCCTCTTCCTGTACAAAGGAGGGGTAAAGTCTGATGACATTAAGTTAAGCCTCAATGTTAGTCTTGCCATCATCAGAAAAGAGCTCAGAAAAGTGATGTACCCCCAAAGAGTGGAGCATGGAGTCATCCTCAATGGTTTCCCCAGACCGACTATTGAGTGCCCAGATAGATTTGGAGTTTCTCCTGTCAGAGGCAAAGGAGTGAAAAAACTTTGTGTTGGCATCACCTTCATGAATCCAATCGACCCTACTCTTTAGTTTCCAGGTAAGGATCAAGTGAGAAAGAAGGGAGTCCTTCCTGCTTCTTAATGTAGCCAGTGATTGATTATCAGCTTCAGAGAGAATTCCAGTGGGGTGAGAGGAGAGGAGAGATACAATGGCTGAATTAATCTCTGCTAGTTCCTTAGTCCTCTGTCTGTTTTTCTCTTTCTCCCAAGTTTTAACCTCATTTTTTAACCTCTGTAGTTTATAGTTGATATTAAACATGGATCTAATAGAGGTGGTTGGGGCTCTCCAAGAATTATAAACAAGGTCACCAAATTCCTTTTCAAATAGCCAGGCTCTGTTGAACTTAAAGGGATACAGATGACATCTCAGGCTAAGATTCCACTCAAGGCAAACCGAGTAGTGATCAAATATTTATGAATGCTGAATCCAAGACTTATAGCAACCCAGAGAAGGAACCAAAGTAAAGGAGGCCAGAAATCGGTCAAGACGTTTGCAAACACCATCTGAACCAGCTCTGCTATTTCTCCAAGTTGGTCCAATCCTGGAAGGGAGAAGATCAACCATGTTCACAGAATCAAGAAGTTGTGAAAAATAAAGAGACAGATGGTCCCTTCTGGCATGTTCATCCCAAATCTCAAGATCGAAGGTGGTGAAGTTAAGATCTCCAGCTAAGATGAGATTGGGGTAGTTGAAAATGCCCCCAACAACCACTTTATCCCAGAAAGAGATCCTATTGGCATAAGGACCATAGCAGTTTACTATAGAGAAGACAGAGTTAAGGGATTTAAACCTAGCATAGAGGAGGATGCTAGCAAAGGAGAGGTATGCCTTGCATCTGACAAGACGAGGATCCCATGTAGATAAAATACCTCTAGAGAGGCCAAGTGCATCAATAGCATAGAATTCCCAACCAGGCTTAATCAAGGCAAAAAGTATTAAGGCAGTGAGATGGTCACACATAGTCTCCTGGAGTAAGATAATATCGGGGTTAAGAGAATAGAACAAGTCTTTGAGGGATTTCTGTTTCGTAGGTCCCCCAAACCCACGTATATTCATGGAGACAATCTTCATGGGTTAACTTGTGAATCAGGTGTGCTTGCTCTAAGTGCCTGAGAGGAGGAGTTCGATCTAGTAGCCACTTTTATGCGGGCCGAAAGAGGAGTATAGCGGTCAGTATCCAGTTGGGAGGTTTTACCCCCTTTCTTAACCTTCCTAATGGTAACATTCTCGAATCTGATGGAATTCAGAGGAAGAGCAGAAGGAGAAATGGGGGATTTGTCAGTAAAAATGTCCAAGGATTTGAGAAGGGTGGGATCATCGAAAGAGGGCGAGGTAATGGGACTGTGAGGTGAAGAAGGAGTGGGAGAGGTATGTTGAAGAGGGGGAAAGTGTTCGAGATTAAAGGGGGGAGGAGATGAGGCTACAGCCTTATCAGTCTGAACCATGGAGGTACGAGAGGCAGAGAGGGCAAGAGATTCTACATCTTTAATAAACAGTAGTTCTCCCTTGGTCAAGTCCCCCACAAAGGTAGGGGAAGAGGAGTCATAAGGCCCAACTAAGGGAGGAGGATCAGATAAATCAGAGAGGGGTTCAGCTTGAGGTAAGGGGACCGGTGGATGAGGCTAAGGAGGGTGAGATGAAGGCAAGCTGACAAGAGGGGGATCAGATTCCGAAGAGTCAGCAAGAACATGAAGGCCACACAATAATAAGGAACAAGAATTCCTTAAGTGCCCCGTTTCGTGGCAATAACTGCATCGAAATGGCATCTTCAGATAATCAAGCTTTTGGACAATAACAACGCTATCGCAGTCAATTTCAATCTCAGGAAGGAGTCCATGAGAGATATCTAATTCCACAAGTACCCTAGCCGCACGTTTATCAAAGGAGGAGTGAAAATATTTCTCCAGAGCTACAAATCTTCCAATGGTGTTAGCAATGCCTATAAGAATGTCTTTTGACCAGAGGGGGAAAGGCAAAGCATGCATAATTATCCATAGGTGCCTCTTGGTGACCTGTTCCTTGACAGGGTTGAAATTTGGGTGCCATCGACTGAGCACAAGGGAACCATCACCAATGGTCCAAAGGGAGTCAAGAATGCGGGAGGCGTCAGAATCATCGAGGAATACAAATACAAGCTAGCGATTTGCTAGGAGGCTGATGGTGGGCATGTATGTGAGGATGGGTTTCCAGTGATGGGTTTCCCAGGAGACCCATTCCTCTTTGTTCAAAGAGCAATATTCCAGGCGGCCAACGAGGGCACACTGACAGAGCTCAGAGACTCTATCCAGCATGATATCCTTGCCCACCACAAATCTACGCTTGTGTTCAAGGACAGACAAAACCTTGGCTTTACGACGGGCACAAAATCTAAACAAGTGATTCCTGTCCCCAGAGGGTACTGGTGGTACCGAGGTCGCCATCGTAAACAAAACTAGCCGCAGTCAATAAATTCGAGGTCAAGTTGACCAATCGACAGAGAAGGAGCAGGAAGTAACCCAAGCCAGATAAGGGTATCGACCAGCGGGGACTAGAAGTAAAAGAAACCGACCAAAGAGCCCACAGATAAATAACCCATGGTGACCAGTAAAATGAGAACCCCAGCTGCAGCACAGAGAGATACAGGTGTAAACCCTGACTAGGCGCGGGTTAAGTCATGCAAAGATCAGAGATAAGTGAAGACGACCAAGTGCCAGTAGAAAAAACAAACAATGACCATAAATGGCCAACCCAAAATGCTAGTCCGCTGATAACAGGAGAGAAGGCAAACCAAAACCCTAACCACCAGCAGAGGCAAAAACGACAATGGTAGTCACCCACGCCAAACGAGGGTTAAGTCCGACCAAAGAAACAAGACGGCAAGGAGCCAACAGATTAAAACCAAATGAAGACCTGTAAGCGCAAAAAACATGCAAACCGTGCAAAAATACCCCCCCCCCCTAATTCCCACTTTTTAAAAGATGGTTGGTACTAGCCCTCAGCTTGAGGGGGAACTCCATCGACCTAGTAACCCCAGAGAGACTAATGAGAAAAATATGGGGATAAGGACCAAACCCACAACCAAAAATAATGTAGAAACAAAGATTCGAAATAAAGTGTACCTCAGTAATCATGTATCCGACAAGGAGCAGGCTGGATTTGTCCAGGAGCGTAAGTGAAGCAGAGGTCCCATCACCAGGGTCCAATAGTCACGGGTCTTTGACGACCCAACATAAACCATCAGCGACCACCAAGCCACCATAAGACCCAGGAAGTCCACCAAGAGACCCGACAGAAAGTGATCAAAGCCACCGGTAGACGGAGATTCTGGAGAATCCGGGCAAAAAACCACCAAAGGTAGGAGAATCCACACTGGAAACAACACGACAGTGAAGATACCAGATGCAAAAATGAAGGCGGGACCAAAAGACGAGACAGTGTGTGAGCTCGCAGCTACAAAAACAGATACAGTTTAGCCCATGCCAGAAACCATGACAGTCCCGAGACCAGGGTAACAACAGCCTTGCCGAGAGCACGATCCAAATCAAACCCTAACCCTAACCAGAGCCCGAGCGCTCAAGTCCCAGCCGACCACTTTAATTATATATGGACCTTCACTTTATATGATTAATATAGTATATATAGATAAAAACACGATTCAACCATAATAATAGTTAATTTTTAGCACTTATCCAAACGATAATCATTATTATTAATAACTTAAGAAACATTTTATTATTAGGAAAGAAAACATATTCTCCACTTTCCTCTTAGACAACAAGTTCACATCCTTTTATGTAATTCAAAAAAACTATATTTACAATTAATCTCAGCAAGTAAATTTAAAATCTAAAGTTTCTTGCATGTGCTTCATCACTATGAAGTGCACACCATCATCGCTTTGATATGATACCATGATCATACTTTTATTATGTTTCTGACCAAGGATACATATGAATCGCTTAGGTATATTAATTTGGAGTAATTTAAAAAATATGAGAGTTTAGATTAAGGTTTTGCAATATTCAATACAATTTTTATTTAAGTTTATTTTTTTAAGGCTACTATTGGTCTGGTGGATGATGTTGCCCTAGATTCCTATGCCCCATGACCCGATGACGACGTGATGTTATCAATGCTATAATTGCATCAGAGTCTAGTTTCTCTGGAAGCTTCTTGGGGGCAGAGTTATCGGGTTGGTTTCTCGGGAGTTTCTCGGTGGCAGGGTAATGATGCATGACATGCATTGATCGCAAGATAGCTATTATTAATCTTTAATCTTTCTATCCAAGAATGGTCTCGACCTGAAATATTGTGTTCTTTATTATTGCTGCTAGTTTTTCTTTGGGATATATAAGATCTATAGGATCTTCTTCAACTATTAAATCTATAGAATTAGTAAAATATGGGTGGAGTTAGATGCATTTATGATTCCATCTTTTTCACATTTATGACTCTACTTTTATGGTGATCACACTTTATAGACTCTGACATGGCCATATTATGGTTTTAAATGAAAACATCTACTTATCCATGCGACAAGGTTATGAGGGATGCATAGCTCAACTAAATTTTTACTATGTTGAAATATGGGTTTTGTGTTTCTCGAAGGTTTTTCATGATTCAGGGTTAAGGATGTTTTTTAATGCCTCTATTTGGGTTTCGAATCGGCCTCATTTTATATGCGACATGCACATTTCTTTTAATTGCTCATTGCAGGTGGGTTGCTGGTTTGAAATGTGAGGGTTTGGAGTTGGTTTGTCTGGATGCACTATTCTTTGAAATGTGAGGACCTACAACTATTTTTTTATTGAACCTCGTCTCAGTTTTGCTTCTGATTTCCATCAGTGGCTTCTTTCGCTTTCTCATCTTGTTAGCTGTGGGTGTAGTGAACATTGGGATTATGTTCTTCACGAGTCCTGGTGTTTGGAGGTGCTTTGGTTTTCTTCTAATTTCCAACTAGTGTTGCAGAAGATAGTGTTTTGTGACTTCCTTGGTTTTCGCTGGCGTCTGCTTTGAAGGTTTTTTTGTCTTCAACCACATGTCATCGAGTTCAATATATCATACCTTTTCAAACTTTGAAATAGGATCCTACCCTTCAATTTTGATCCTTGGTTAGTACAGACATCATGGCATGTTATCCTCTCATGATCTAGCTTCTTTTTCAGGTATCACGATACGAGCTGATGATGAGCTAGGCTTTAACTCATCTTTAACGGTTTTACGAAAACTATTAATTTTGGCATCTTCTTTAATTGTGTGATGGGTTCGTTGGTTTAGTAGAATTATGTGTTGTCTCCCGCATTGATTCATTTATGTTTGAACCAAACTCTTGATTGTAAATCTCTACTGCAAGTCCATTGACAAAAATGTCGTGGAGTTAGTACACCACTTGGCAATATTTTAATAGAGAGATCGCTGCTTTAGAAAATATCCTCTGTTGATTTTGGTAAAATGGTGGCACGTTCTCTATGTAACCACGTGGTTTCTTTTAAAATCTTTCATAGAGAAATATCACATACCTTACCTTGTTGGTGACAAGATTTCTTTGTGCGTTGGATTTATATGTTTCGTAATTTATTTATTTATTTTATTTGGCTTCATTTTCTTCAAAATATGGTATGTTTTGGTATCCTCATAAATTTGTACAACCACTGCTTACCATATTTTTAAACGACATCTATATATACCCTTGCATTGGAGAAATTGTCTTATTGCGTGGCCAATTAGCAGGTGAATAAATCTTGTGGTCGTAGTTGATTCAAATGCCTAAACTTCAATGTTGGGAATGTACCATCCTTATAAAATAAAATTCTAGGGAAAATAATAAATTAAATACGTTCTAAAGATTTCCTTATAGGTTTCCAAGCATGTGATAACTCGAGAAAATTTAACATGTATTAATATCTCAAGTAAAGCCAAAGATTAATGATGATAAAAGAGTAGAGGAAGATAGAATTTAAATGATTTACATGACATTAAATGATAAAGCAGCAGACATACCGATTTATTTTTATAGAATCAAACTTGTCAGGGCTTTACCAAGGGAGCACGCCCAATGCTAAAGAGTAATTACGCTAAGAATCCATAAAAGAATTCCCCTCTTTCATCTATGGCAAATCAATGCCACAACTTGCAACCGAGTGCACTATCTGCGTGGCAGAATTAGTGGAAGGTGAAGGTGTAAGAGTATTACCGAGATGCAACCATGGCTTCCACATAGATTAATCCAATGACTACTTGTCCAAATCAAAATAGAGCCCCAGAAAACTACACAGTGTTTGCACTGAGAAATCCTTCCATTGTCTGCCTTTGACAATGGCCCTTAATCATAGAATTTCCCAATATAGTCAATAAGTTGCCCGTATGAGGTCATGCTTACCGATTTTGTCTTGGGAAGGAGAGACATTTGTATTGAATGTCATCGAGTACAACACAATCTCTCTTGAAGTTGGAAGCCAATATTAAAATCCTTGGAAGTTTCTTTGCATATTAAATTGTTTGTACAGTTACTTCATAATGTTCGATAGCTCCCAAGTGGTGGAAACAAAATGAGAAGTAGTTGGAGTACAACCGTATGGTATTTGCATTGGTTAGGGTGTTAATCAAAAGCATTGAGACCATGTAAGAGGAATGAACATGGCAAGATCATAGCATATATTGTAGGTAAGCAGTGACTGTGAAGCCCCTCTTTCTTTCACTATTGGTTCCTGCATTTGTGCACCTGCATAGAGGCATTCAATCAATACCCACCTTCAACACTTTTCAATTCCATTTATACAGTGTTTAAGCTTCCCTTAAATGCTTATTTCTTTGTGGCATGGTATGTCTGGAGTCTGTTATCAGTTCCCAATAAAATTCCAATTGCTTTCTGTTAATCCATTAGCTTGATTTCTAGCATAAGATATAATGCTTTGAGTGTATGAGAGTTGCTCTTATCTGCCCTCCATAAATTGTAGCTAGGGTTTTATTGATAGCTTGGATTTTCCAACTTTTGTTATACCTTGTCAAGTTTTACATATATTAGCAATTAAGGGATAGTAAATTATGTCCTATCACCATCCATACCTATCATGTTGTAGATTAACTCTCAGAATTTCAACTTTCTCTTTAACTCAACAATTTATTATGGACTCTGATACAAAGGAAAAATAAAAATTGAGAATTGTTCCACATGAATCCATGCAGAGGTATGCATCTATCTGTTTGCCAAAAATATTTAGGGTCAATTATACAGGTCGAGCAGAGACAAGAAAACTCAAGCGAATACCATAGACTGTAAGTGCTTGAACATGTTTCAGTCAAAAGTGGAGCCATCGAATTTAAGTCGTTCTTATGCTTTGGCATGTAGCCAAGCATTCCAATCAAAAGGAAATATTTAGACCTACTTACAAAGTAAATTTAAGGTATTGGGGATGACTGCAACCTTTGCAGCTCGTAAGCATGAGCTATTGACTTCTTTAAAATAAAAACCATGGTGGTGGAGGAAGCTAAAAAGGTATTAGGGGCCCAAAATCTAGGATGCTTGAAACCCATCAAAAAACATCTTATTCTCATCGGCAATCAAACGCAGCTAAGGCCATCTATGGCAATGCACAAGATAGCAGAAACCCACAAAGGAATATAATATAAAACATTGGAGGTTCAGAGAAGGACGAGACCTAAAATATCAACCCTTGTCTCCAATTTGTTCTATCCCATGTTAAAACATTACCCATATGTTGAAGAATTCAAAGATGTGAGAGGATTTAAATAGCAATGTGGTGTTCATGGATCATGATAGCTCTGAATACCGAGTTGAGCCTAGAAGAAACATGATGAATACCATGGAGGCATAGATGGTGGTTCAATTTTGCTTGTACTTAAGTAATTGTTGTGGGTACAAGCCATTGAATATCAATATTGTAAGCATGTACAGGTCATGGCCAGAAGAAATCTTGAGAAAAATCAATGCTTCATACCATTTTCCAAGCAAACAATATAACTAGAAAATAGACAAGTCATTCTTTGGTGGTAAGAAATGTCATATAATGAACACATATGACTTTATTCCAAAAGTGAGATGCGTGGATGAATTCCAAGGAGAAGAGAGCAAATCATACTGCTCTAACTGGTCAGAAATATGAGGATCTCTTTAGACTAATTAAATTTAGATGCCCCACAAAGTAGCATAGGCTTCCTCATCATTCCCAAGTCAATATGTGTTGCACTCTCTAGAGCTAGAATTAGTCTCTATATCTTTGGAAACGCCAAGGTTCTATCATATAAGAATTCGTTATGGAGAAAAATCATCTAACATCCTGAAGAAAATGGTAGTGTGGGAAATGAAATTAAAGTTATGTTGCCTAAGACACCTAGATGTACAAGTTGTTGCTAAAAAAGCCATGATTTGAGAATGTATGGTTAAGGACACCATGGAAGCTTTTGCATCAAGAGATGCAAGGAAGGGCTCATCTGCAAGCACTCTTTCCCAAGAAAGTGTTGCTATGAGGACCATGAAAACTTTGAGACAGGTCCAGATGCATGAAGAAGATTCAATGGTGTGGGAATCAATGCAAGAAAATATGCCATGCAAATTTCTACAACAATGAGTGCTTTACTCGCCAAGAATGTAGAATTACGACCAATGTTCATAACAATACTCCCAAACATCTGTTGAGAAGATGATCCTAGCTGACCAGTTTTGAAGTCCATGCATGGTGCCTTGAGCTTCTCAAATGGGTATAATTTAGAACTATTTTGTATTGTAGCGAGGGCTTGAACACAACGGTATATTGATTTCACTCTAGACTTATCTTCAATTCCTAAAGAAGATATTAATATAATATATTTATATGTTTTATATTCATGGCCAAGTAAACTCAATAAAAAAAATTGATCTCTCCCCAAACTCCTCTAAAATCCCCCCAATGTGTCAAGGAATATCTTCAACTCCAAACCTAAACAATGGAGATAAAGTATTTACTGGGTGGACGATTAGAGGACTTACCTAAACCTCTCCCCAAACTCCTCTAAAACCTCCTCCAATGTGTCAAGGAATATCTTCAACTCCAAACCTAAACAATTGAGCTAAAGTCTTCACCGAATGGATGATTAGAGGACTTACCTCAACTACATAGATGAATTGGCTCCAAGCAAAAAATATTGTATCCAAAACATGCTAGTATCATATCCAAAACATGCTAGTATCCTACAAGAAGAACTGTACTAAAACCAATAAATTGACCACCCAAATATTTACTAATCAAATCCTAAATTGAGATGAGAGTGAACACCACATGCAAACTAAAGACCAAACCTAAATTGATGCATGGAATGTAATCAATGACCAAGAAATGGTTGCCTTCATTGACCTATGTGTTGTCAAAGACCAATGTTTTACCTACCAATTCCATTATCCCACCTTTTCTTAGGATGTTAACATACTCCACTTGAATTTGTGGCTTGTTAATTAAGATTGGAGTGTGTGAAGGCACTAAAGGTATAAGTACTCCAATAATACTTGTCGATAATCATAAAAAAGATATAATTAAAATTAAATTAATACACACACACATATAAAAGAAATATGAGAAACATAAATTAACTTTGTGATATAAACCTAGAGTCTTTAAACTAAGCCCAAAAGTTTGAAATATATAACATTTTTAATGAAATTGAATTATATTTTTGATAACACACTCTTTACAATGTCTCTATTCTAATGATAAGAGACAATGTTTTTTTCTATTTAATAATATGTTCTTGTTGATTACTATCATGGATAACAAATGATTTTCTCCTGCAATTCTACAATTTTATGTTTTTTGGAAGTAGTGTCATATTGCCATAGTTGATGCATGTTTGCCAATGTTTAATGACATAATCCCCCCCTTGCTTTCATAGTTTTATACTATTATGTTACAGAAGATAGTAATTTTAAGATGTTTAGAAGTGTTGCATAGAAAAATGATCCTCCAAAATGCTCTTGGAAGGAATAACCTATCGATCCGATCATTTGCACCAAGCCGTCTAAATGGAGCCCTGGTTGTCCGATTGGTGCAAATGGTCGGGTCGACAGGTTATTCCCTCTCAGAGTATGCCTTCTTACTCTTCCCAAAGCATTTTTCCTTTCGGAAAAAGTATGTGGCAATGTCAGGGACATTGCCACCAAGTGGCTCTTGTTATACATGTCTGTTGGCATGATATATTCTTTTCAATCAACCTTGATTGTGCATTAATTTCTGGTTGACCGAAAGACAATTTTTGTATATATTGGGAATTGCAAAGGCCATTTCTATCTATTTGTATCGGGAATGGGATGTCGGTGCTACCTCTCTCTCTGTTCTTTGGTAGGGGTATTGTCATGGAGCGAGGCCTTGTCATATCATGGTAGGGGTATTCTAAGGCTCCAGATGTTCAACAAATTCATTATTGTTGTCCAAGATAAAATACTCAGTGCCCACCAGGATCACATGATTAGAGTATTGAAACGTTCTAAGGCTCCAGATGTTCAACAATATAATCAATTTGAAGGACTCGTAGAATACTGGAATTTGAAGAACTCGTAGAATACTGCAGGTTTGGCTGTGAAGGCGGGGTAGTTAAATTTATTATTGTTGCCCAAGATAAAATACTCAGTGCCCACCAGGATCACAGGATTATTGCTCTTAAAGCTCGTGGATATACTGAGTGCTCTTAAAATACTCATTATTGTCGTGGAGCCTACTAAAATAAAAAAATCAATAATTAAAAATAGAAATCATGCATGAATAACTAAAACAAATTCCACTCATAAAACAAAACAACAATTTCAAAAGTCAAATCAAATTGACATATAACCACTCACTAAGAAAGGAGCAATATTTCTTTACAAGAGATTGTCAAATACTATGCAAATGCCATATAAAATAGCATATAAAATACTATAAATTTGGTAAAACACAACTCTTAATCTTTTAAAGCTCTATCCATATAAGTGAAAATTTATTTATAATATATGGCAACCAAGGGATTGGGTAGCTAGTCTCTTCCATCCGTATCAAGCTACTTACCAACTAGACCATGACAATGCATATGCATTGAAGTATGAGGTTAATAAACAAGTAGAAGCCGCCACGATTGACCATAAATGGGAATCCACCAACAATAAGACCCCAGTCCAAAGAAAGACAAAACAAAATATTCAACAAATAGAGACCGATGCTGCAGTTTTGGTGTCGGCCATGTGTAGGTCGTTCCTTATCCTAATCTACCACTGTAAAAGTAATTCAAAGGCCGTGCACCCACGAATAGGAATGTTGAGAGATGGATCTCTTGATAGACAAGTGCCTCAATTACTAGAATCCATAGGTCATTATAAATCCAAGTTGTCTAACTAGGGGAGGATTTTCCCTATATTTACTGTTGCTTTTTACCTGTTTCTAGTTATGAATCTTCATGGAATTTTCAAAACATGCAAAAACATTGCTAGATCTTATAGAGTGTGAGTTCTTGAGGGTTTTCATGTCACGTGATTTCATTTCTGCACTTAAAATCGCCCAACAAATAACAAATCTCCTTAGATAGCTCCTTATAAATCTAGTTAGACAACTCCTTATAAATCTCGGTGGGAAGAAAGATACCCTCCAGGAATCTAAAAAATATGCACAAATTCTACCTCTGCATCCCATCAGATAACCACAATCCAACTAGTGAAGTGCGGTTGGAATGAATGAACACCAACAACATCTGGTACACAATTATACACAAAGAGTCACCATCCAAAGATGTCATTATTGGGTCCATATTCGTATAGTTTATATAATTTAAGCATAGATCCATCTTAAAGGGTATTTATTAAACATAAAGATATTCAATTTTTTTTGAAGCATAGATCCATATCTACTCCACATAGCATTGAAAGGTCCTTTTGGGTAGTCTATTGTCCTGATTGTGCTGCTCTTGAGTCAAACAAGGGTTATGTATCCCCACTTTTACAAAGAAAATTTGATGAAGATAAGAGATCAAAAGATAAGCCTGAAGGAACAACTTTTGTGAACACCTTGAGCATGCAACCAAGACAATATGTTCCATAAATTTGAACAGATTTCGAGTTTTTAAAATCTTTCATTGCTCCAACTACTGCCCATAGATCTTCCCACTAGTTATCAACTATGGTTGATTCCTTCAATTCATCATGTTGCACACTGACTTTCTTATTGTCCTTGTAAACACTTTGACAATTTACGGTACCACATCTGCCTGCAACTTCATTCGCAGCAGCATCAACAATTGAGGTATGACTGCTTTTATGGTCTAACTTGAAACCATTTTCAACCAATGTTTTGGCCATAGTCCCAAGCACATTGTATCCTTCATGTTGCACTACTTCATTTGTTCTGCAAATAGTCATTGCACCGACAACCGCCACAACAACACCATAACTCACCATGGCTAGAACACTCTTTATTCCTGCACAGTGAACAGGATTCCACATAGTGATACAAGCATACCACTGGATCCTCATATATTGAGGGAACACAAACATTGCCAAAATAAGTGCGCGTGCACCTCCCTCCCTATCTAAATCTTTGGAAGCCCTTAGTGTTCGTTTGTCATTACTCCATTATGAATGACCAATTATAGTCTTTGCACAAAGCATTTTAAGAGTACTGCATCTTTCCCTTTGTACTAGAAGATCGGTTCGATGATGCTCCATAGAGATAGTAGCTGTAACCCATGCAATAGGTCCCATAGTAGAATTTAAGGCCCTAACAAGAGAGCTAATAGTTGTAAAAACCTGAATCTGCACCTCATAACCGCTAATAAATTATTTCATTGCGACAATTATGAATGCAAAAGCACCATCACATAGAGATTTTGAGGAGTTGTAACCAATGACGACCAATAGATGTGAGGAGGGTTTAGTAGCATGTGAATATTCCATTAATTGTAATGAAAACCCATTAGTATAAATAGTAGGGAAAATGCAAATTGATAGAAAGAATATGGTAAGGGTATAAAATGAGGAATGTCCACACATCTAGTCCATATTTTTTATAAAATTTTAAGTTCAATTCAACGGATTACCTCTTGGTTTGATGCCATTGGTTGATGTTGATATTGTCGTAATGGGTGGTTTGTATCCAGTTGGTTGGTCATGATCTCTAGTGGTGTTTTTGATGGCTTGGTCGAGGGTTTTAGTGGTATAATAGTTTACGAGGGTTTGATTGGTGAACAATCTTCCCACAATTTATTTTATTTATTTTTAATAATCAAAATAGCTCGGCAAAGGGATTAGATAACCCTCTATAGGGATATCTATTATATACATTGACACTATTATATTTATTTTTATTAACACTATTATATACATTGAGTAGTATCCTAAATTTATACTTCAAATTTATGATATAAATAAGTATCATCATCAAATTTCACTCTTATGATATACCTGCGATTAGAGATTATGCTAGAGAAAGGTGGTAAAAATAAGGTTATGTGTTTCAATATTTAGGAAATAGGATGAAAAATGGTGTCAATTTGAGAGCTTGTCAACCAACACCTCTCAAGGTAAACATATATAGGGGGTACATAGAACCATAGATATTCATCCCTAGCATTATGTCCCTTCTACTTATTTTAGGATATTATCTTATTTTAATTCAATTTTGTTGATGAATCACGAAAACGATGTTCATTTTGGGGTTGTAAAAAAATGGGTACTTCTATGCATCAATGCTTGCTCTTCCACGATTACACATTCACACCTTATACGTGAATGCATGAAAGCCTAAGTCCAATTTCAAGGGGTCCTATTCTCATATTGAGCCATTTCAATGCTTAGCCATTCTAATATAAAAATGGCTTTGTCTAGTATCTCAACATAAGTTGTTGAATATCAGCAATTATATTTGTTTTTTGCAATCTATTGTAATTAAAACTAAAATTTGAAGTTTGTTAAAGAGATACAAGTAAAGATGGCATTTCCTAAGTAGATAATACACATGTTGGCATGCTTAAGATTCATATTGCATTTTTGGGAAAGAAAGAGAACCATTACACACTTTGATTTGAAATAAAATATGCTTATCAATCAATCAAAAGGAAATAAAGATTGTTTTATTGTCGATTGTTAAGGATTATACTTCTCTTATCTCTCAAGGCACTTTCCTTAGAAGCATAATTTAATTAGATTGGGAACCATTGGCCTTTGTTAATGACTAATACTAGGGTTTCAAATTCCTTAGTTAGAGAAGGATAGTGAACTAAGGAGTTAAATTCCCAATCACTTATCCATTATAGTATCGGTCCTAAAATAAAACTACTAGAATCAACTGATCATTACTAAATTGCATGAGTGATTTTGACAAGTTTCTTGATATTATAATCCACACTCGAATATCCATATAATGAGTCCTCTAGGGAGGTAGAACTCTCCAATCTTGGTGCCATTATATATAATTTCTTACTAATCCATATCTTGAGTCCACATCTAGGAAGCTTCGAACTTGGCAATATAATATCCATAAATGGTTGTTCAATTCATGATCTAGACTCGGAACAATGCTAAGACTCATCAAGCTCTCGGAACCTGCTCTGGTTAGTCTCTAAGCAGTCTCCATGCAGCAGCTAATGCCAAGACGTATGGCTTTATTCAAACAATATATGGTAATATAATCCGGACTACATCTATATGAGCACGGCATATAGTCGTTGTAACTTGTCCATAGAAACAACACAAATAGGCAATTATGTTCCAAAACTTTCGAATGCTGAAAAGCAGTTTCCAGGAATTATTTTATGTAATTATGATAGATTCAGTATGGAATAACTGAGTAAAGCAAGGGAGTGTGTGATATAAATGTCCCCGAAAACTTTCGTATTGCTGGCTTATAGGGGGTAGTGACTCCATCATCTTAGGATGAAGGTCTTGGATCATGTATAGACTTACTATTTTCATGTTTGAATAAGAAATAATTATGCCCCATTGCCTGTTCCCATCATCTCAACCAAAAGACATACATTGTTGAAGCCATATTGGTTACATAATGAACATATACATGAGGCTGTGTGCTGCCATGCGTCGCCAATCTTATTTTGAATAAGAGTTTACTTAGAATCATATTCTGATGTGTATGCCTATGCTGCTAGCTAGAGATTTTCAAATTCATTCTGTTGATTGACATACTTTTAAAAAGTTTCTAAACTAGCAGTTGAAGTTTAAGATCTGGTTTCTAAAGTGCGAGGAGCATCCCGTCCTCCCTTTAACCTATTGATTCAATTGCTATCATGATAAGATGTGAAACTCCGTACCTGGCATATGTTAAGATGATGTTTGGTGTATCCTTTTTTGTTAACCAAACACGAGGGAAATTCCCATGTATTTCATAAAATGATAGCATGGCTACATTGGTTTTGTCTCATACCTAGCATTTTTCTTCCTTGTTAAAGTTGGGTAGAAAGAATAAGCTCGATATTATGAGCATTAGTTTTCATTTTGCTCTTTGGCATTTTGGATTCACTTCTATAGGACGGGAGCAGGAGTAGGAGCAGGGATAGTCTTAACTTCTCCACACAAGATTAATTTACATTCTTATCATACACGTTGGTTTTGATTGCATGAATTTTTTTTAATAGTATTGCCCATAATCTTGGATAGAATCAGCTATAGACACAAATACGTAGGTGATTTCGTTTATAGACCTTAATAGCTATAATCACGTACTTAGGCCTAACGAAGTGCTCTCACCTCTACTGTCTGCTCGAATCTCAGCTGGAGTAAGGAAGATAACCAGTTTATGTCTACATCCTCCCTTAATCCATTGATAAATTCAATCTGGGTACCCTGATGTAGGGGTTACTAATAAAATAAAAATTGAATATCTTTATGTTTAATAAATACCCTTTAAGATGGATCTATGCTTAAATTATATAAACTATACTAATATGGACCCAATAATGACATCTTTGGATGGTGACTCTTTGTGTATAATTGTGTACCAAATGTTATTGGTGTTCATTCATTCCAACCGCACTTCACTAGTTGGATTGCGGTTATCTGATTGGTTGCAGAGGTAGAATTTGTGCATATTTCTTAGATTGCTAGAGGGTATCTTTCTTCCCACCAAGATTTATAAGGAGTTGTCTAAGGAGATTTGTTGTTTGTTGGGCGATTTTAAGTGCATAAATGAAATCACGTGACATGAAAACCCTCAAGAACCCACACTCTGTAAGATCTAGCAATATTTTTGCACATTTTGAAAATTCCATGAAGATTCATAACTAGAAATAGGTAAAGAGCAGCGGTAAATAGAGGGAAAATCCTCCCCTAGTTAGACAACTCGGATTTATAATGACCTATGGATTCTAGTAATTGAGGCACTTGTCTATCGAGAGATCCATCGCTCAATGTTCCTATTCGTGGGTGCATGACCTTTGAACTACTTTTGCAGTGGTAGATTAAAATAAGGAATGACCTACACACGACTGACACCAAACTGCAGCAGCGGTCTTTGTTTGTTGAATATTTTTTTTGTCTTTTCTTTTTTTCTTTTTGGGTTATGGTGTTCTTATTTTGATTCCCAATGAATAATCAAATCAAAATTCTTTGGACTGGGGTCTTATTGTTGGTGGATTCCCATTTATGGTCAATCGTGGCGGCTTCTATTTGTTTATTAACCTCCCACTTCAATGCATATGTATTATCATGGTCAAGTTGGTAAGTAGCTTGATATGGATGGAAGAGACCAGCTACCTAATCCCTTGGTTGCCATATATTATAAATAAATTTTCACTTATATGGATAGAGTTTAAAAAGATTAAGAGTTGTGTTTTATGAGATCTATAGTATTTTATATGGCATTTGCATAGTATTTGACAAGCTCTTGTAAAGAAATATTGCTCCTTTCTTAATGAGTGGTTGTGTGTCAATTTGATTTGACTTTTGAAATTGTTGTTTTGTTTTATGAGTGGAATTTGCTTAAGTTATTCTTGTATGATTTCTATTTTTAATTATTGGTTTTTTATTTCAGTAGTATCTATTGTCATCATTTTGTTCATTCAATTTTTTTATGATTCTAATTATTTTAACAATTTAAAATTTGTTAATTTGTTTTTTTTTAAGTTATTTGTGGGTTCATTTTAAATTAAGTTCCAAGTTTTTGTTTTATAATTCATTTGAGGAGTTTTTATTTTATATGTATTTTTTTTTACTTATAAAACTTTTGTATTTAAACACATAATTTGTTATACTCACTAATTATATTTTTAATTTATAAATACATTAAAAATAAAATTTCATAATCTTATAATTAAATAATTGTATATAACAATTTATTTTTTATAAATAGAAAGTTATATTAAAAATCTAGTTATATCTAATTATTGTTATAACAAATAAATATACCTAAATGTTGTTATAAAAATATGTTGTTAGTTATTATTTAATGTTATTTTAATTTGATAACTATTTAAAATTGTATAAACAAATCTTATATTAAATAATATGATTATTTAAATATTTATTTTCGCACACATAACTTAAAATACACATAATATATTAATATAACACTAAACCCATTAACAAAATAAAATTTTATATAACCTTAAAAAAACTTAAATAACATAAATAGCACCAAACGCATTAACTTGATAAAAATTTATGAAAACCTCATGAATTGCCATCCAACTAATTGCAATATCCTATAACTTTCCCAAAGTAATTAGCAATTAAACTTTGGTTCAAATATGTCAATACATATCTCACACGCTGCTGCCTTTATTTTAATATTTATGTGCAAGCTTTTGTTGAAAGTTGTCCAAGGGACCTTCAAGGGAAGACTGATGAGTCCCTTTCTCAAACCGTAATAATTGATTTTCAGCTTCTCCAGCTCCGTGTTTGCTTGAAGACTTAACAGGTAATTCGCCATGATCGAAAACATCATCTACATCCGAAATGAGTGAGTAAAACCAGACAATTAGCATTGAAAAATCATGATAAACTTGAACATGCAGTTTGACCTCGTTAGCTTGATGCGAGACATTCACAGTTCTCCCCTCCCATCTCGAGAGAGTGGAAGTTATGATGTTTTCTATATATGAAAGAGCTCAGCGTTTGAGAACCAATGAACTGATGAAACGCAAAACAGCTCCTCGCGCTCTCTTGTGATAATCTCCACCAACTTTAAGAGCACTCCACTTTCCGAATAACTATGAGAAGGTTGTTGGATACCGAGGAACGAAAAGCGAACCATTGTTTTGCAAAATGAAATTGTTCACTTGCAAATCTGTGGAGATTACTACTGGATATCCCAATAGACTTGTTCTAAACAAACCCCCATACCTGCACTTCGCATCTAATTAGTAACTAATTGATAATAAAAACGCAACTAATTAAAGGCTTGGAAATCCAATCAACACGCAACCTTGGAACTGATTAGTGTTCACAGAGGGCTTGAAGGAAATACCTAATTAACAAGTCTCAAGGATACAGTTATAAATAGTTTGATGAAACTAATAAAGCATATCACATACAGATCCAAGGTAATTAGGGTAGGGTTGGTATTATGACTAGCAATTTATTCATTTTTAAACTCAGATGATCCAAGGTAAGGGTAGGGTTCGTATTGTGACTAGCAATTTATTCTTTTTAAACTTAGATTTATTAAACACAGAGAGATAAATCCATACTAAATTCAATGAACAACGTTTGTGATTGAAAAAGGTGCTTACATTTGCTAACGCTCCTTGATAAATCTGTGTGTTTGAAAAATAAATGGATGAGTTCTCCCAGAAGGGGCCATCCCACTGTACCAAGGGTAGCTTGTGGCTTCGATCTGAGCGTCGGCGTTGTATCGCGAAACACCACGTTGCCATTGCAACTGCTCCTGTTACCACTATCCATGCATCTATGAAGGTAGAGCAAGATCCTGATGCAACTATGAAGGTAGCAATGGCGTCTCGCAGCCAGGAGAACTACCCAGAATGGTTCCAAATTCCAATAGCTAGCCCATAACTAGTCTGCTCTTGGAAGTAAATGTGAATTTTAAATTTTGAATTCGAAAGAACCGCGATGGAAAAGGGGCGAGAGCTATCTAGTAGATTTGGACTAGACTGTTCGGCGGCGGTGTGATGGCTAGTTGTCCTGTCAATCTGCTGGGCATCGTCCGGATCTGATACCTTGTCTGTCGAGCATGCCGTGACGGAGGTTAACGGAGACGGAGAGGGCTCCGACGGACGTCCGATCACCGGCATGTTTTTCGGATTATGGCAGGTGGAGAATGGGAGCATTATGCGGGGACCACGCCAACCAGCTGGCTTATCCACCATGAACGTACATGCTGGATAAGCTCGGCCCTGTCTGTCGAGCATGCCGCGACGGAAGTTAACGGAGACGGAGAGGGCTCCGACGGACGTCCGATCACCGGCATGTTTTTCGGATTCCAGCAGGTGGAGAATGGGAGCAATATGCGGGGACCACGCCAGCCAACTGGCTTATCCAGCATGAACGTACATGCTGGATAAGCTCGGCCGTTGACATACTCGCATACCGTTACCGCTAGATATGTTGTACAACAAATTAGATTCTTCTTCAAATAGAGTATATACAACCTATAAGCTCTCCCATTGTTAAACCTTCCTATAAGACTTATGAGATGCAGAATGGAGTGCAAATTCACTGGTATTATGGAACGAGTGTTTGGTCCCCATGAATGTGAAGACTGTGAAGCAGAAGAGAAACAATAGGAGCCAATAGATACACCTAAATACACCATGAGACCCTGTAGTAGGACTCTATACAGTTAGTGATTGAGACGACCATGAGGAGAACCCAAATTCTTACCATTAGTGCTTGTCCTATTTGCCAACCATATCTCAACTATGAAGATCAGGATGGATAGTGCAAACATGATGAAGTTTAGGATTTTGAGGATGGCTACCATCTGGATAAGTTTTAATGGCTATGGTACACAAATCTTGACAAATGAACTCCATCACTCACCATTTGGTACTGTAGGAGGCCGACACTTAGTATGAAAACTTTGCAATGAGTATCACAATCAAATGTCTTCAAAACTGTCACAATGAAAATGAATTAGAGTTATCAAATATCCATGAGTTCTATTAGGAGTAAAACTCATATTGAACAGAACCCTCATGTCCTTGGCAATTGAGCATAAATCCACCTCTGCAAATACTCAAATTCAAATTCAAGTTAAATTGCAAGGATAGACGCGCACACTCCTTGTTGGAAGTGCAAAATGTGGATAGAAGTTTAACCCAATTTGCAGGGCAGAAGCACATACGTCAGTTTGTTCGGTCCCTGGGATACGACTAATACATAAACATAAACTCACCCACAAAGCTAGGGTGCAAAGATGTCGTTTCAAGAGGTACTATTTCCAAATTAGCATGACATCTTGCATTCATGCCCGCGTTCATTCAAGTTATTGAGGTTTGTAGTGTACGAGGTTTGCTTACCACCTTTGCATGCAAAAGAGCTTTCCCAGGCTCACGGTTCAAACAAATATGATTACGGTTCAAACAAATATGATTAGAAGGACGACACGTCCATGCAAAGAAACAACATGGCAACACGTCCAACTAAATTTGTCCACTCTCCAGCCCATATGCAAAGAATTCAACATGGCAACACGTCCAACTAAATTATGTCCACTCTCGAGCCTATTATATCAACTAAATTATGTCCACTGTCCGTTAAAGTATGAGCTTAAGCACTTTATGCAAACGACATATTTTGTATGAGAATTAATATGGAACCTTGTGTAGAATATAAATGGCATTATAACTGGCTTAGTCATAATGTATTGATATTAGTATTAACACATATTTTCAATATTGGCTCTTACAAGCTAGCACTCATGGTTGAGGATAAATTAGTGTATGTGTTTTAGTATAAATGAGTAAGCTAAGAGTTTTTGTTAAACTTTTATTTTAAAATAAACCAAATAATAGAGATATAGATAATATATGTATTTAATTTTTGAAGCTTTTCACAAAAGATTTTGACTAAAGAAACTAAGAGAATGTGGACGCCCACTATCGTCATTGTACCCTTTCATTAGGAGCGTCATTTGCTTTACATAGTTCGTCGTTGGAAAAATGCATCATTTACTTTGCGTATTCCATCAGTGGCAAAATGCTTTGACATTGCATGAAGCAAACTCACAATTTGACCAACCTTGGCAGGTATCCTCTGCCACACAACGCTTGTTAGCAATGCACTTCATATCTTCACAAGTTCATATTGTTAGGATTAAATAATCCTCCCTTTCCCATATATAGTCTAATTGATCATCTTGCCTAACTTAGGAGTAAGTTTACTAGAGTTTGGTGCCACCATGATATTGGTGCCACTTGTGCCATTGGTGCCACCAGTGCCAATCCCTACATTCTAGGAGCCACTATGCGTGCCAACAACATCCTCCATCAATTGGTTGTAGTAGGAAGACAGTTATGCTGAGTCAACCTCTAGTTATAATCAGTTAGATCACTCTCAGTTAGTCTATCTCTAGTTTTGCATGGCTGCATGGGGAAGTGGTGCCCTTTTCCACCTACCTCATTAGTTTAATTGGTTTAACTAATTGTAGACTAATTTAGACATCAGGAGTTAGACTAGTGGTTCCTATGGAGTGATTCATACACACTGAGTTAGTCAGTCAGTCAGTCAGGTTTAGTTGGTAGATTCAAATCTTATCCACATGATTCAAATTCTTTTTATTGTAACACCATTGTATTACTGCTGGAATGAATGAAGATTAATGTTGTAATTAATTGATCAATTCTTATCATATTTGTCTCAAATTTGTCTTGTTCAATGTACATTGTTCTTGATATTCCACTACACAATTCTATTTCACTATTGCTCTCATTTTCCTGTAGATCAATGGTTCAATAATTCAACATGGTATCAGAGCCTTGTTCAGGCTAGTAGCAAGTCTTGTCCAATCTCCATTGTACACCAGGAGTAGCTAAGTTTCCACATAAATATTGGAATGATAGCCTTGCTCCCTCTGAATTCTATTCAGAGAAGTCTATCCAGGTGTGACAGACTCTGAGAAAGTGCACATGTCGAGGTGGCAAGGATTGAAACTGACATGATTGCGAATTGAATTGGTTTTTTCAATGTTATTTGCAGGTACCTACGTAGCTTATTGAGGAATTGATTGTTTTAGCATACATAAAGATGGATTCTTCACCTCACGTACCCCGAATCCTTACACCCTTCAACTACACTGATTAGAGGGCATATATCCAGGTATCCTTGTGCAAGCTTGGTATGTTTAGGATGACAATGGGTAGAGAAACTGAGCCACAACAATATGTTGAGAAGAACAAATTTTTGAATCGAATTGATGAGGCCTTCAGCTTCATGTGCACTCATATTTGCCAGGATCTTTTGTTCCATCTTGAGGGACTAAGGACTCCGAATGAAGCTTGGGAAAATCTTGAATCTTTGTTTTGAAAACACGATCAGCTTCGAGGGCATATATTGGAGAATGAGCTCATCACTTTACAACCCAACAATTCGAATCTATTCAGCAATTCTTTACAAAATACAACTCATTAGTACTGCAATGCAAACAATGCATATTAGAGAGGAAAGATGAGCAGCTTGTTCTATCAGTGCTAAGCAAGCTTGCCTCAGAGTACTTAGTCTTTGTCTCTACATTCCATTTCGAAAGAGCTTCCATCCCTAATTGGAAAATGCATTCTCTAGATGCTTTTGTTGAGTCCTTAATACAAGAGCAAGATAAATTGGTTCAAATGGGAGTGCTTCAAACCTCCAAGAACCTAGCACTCTTAGTGACAGACTCAAACAATGCGCAAGCAAGAGGGAAGGACAAAGGGAAGGAGAATCAACAATCTTCCGATGGAGCCTCAAGTTCCAAGAAAAAGAAGAAATTCGATAAGACTAAATGTCCATGCTATATGGGAGGCTTTCATCAGAGAGCCAGTGCATGAAGAAGACCATTGACCAGTTGACAACACTCCTTGAACATAACAATATTGCCCTTCCACAAGGTGCAGAGATGTCTAAATATGGATAGCAGACTAAAGAATATGAGAGGTGCCATGCTTTGAAAGCAGGCTTCACTCAGTCGAAGGTTTACTTGATAGATTCTGAAGCATCCAACCACATGGTTGCAACCAACTTAATCCTTCACTATTCTAGATCTCTCAAGAGGTCCTAGAATTCATATGGGGGATAATTCACAGATCCTAGCAGCAGGTAGAGGTTCGATTAAAATCCAGCATGGTGAGTTCAAGAATGTACTCTATGTGCCCTCTCTTGCAACAAATTTGTTATATGTTTATCAGATGACACACATTGGATCACCAAAGCAAGTTGTATTCGGTCCTGACTCAGTGGAGATCTCAGTATTATCAACACAAAAGATTATAGAGAAGGGTGTTGCAAACCATGCCTCCAAGGCATATGAATTCTCACACTTTCTGCCATACTTAGCTCCAACACAATCTCAATAGCCATTCAAAAGGGAAGGTAAAAAGTCTCTTTCATCTCCATTTGTAGATAATGATATGTTGTCTAAAATTTCAGTTTCAGAATATGAGGAACAATATCAACATGATCTTGATATTGAGATTATACCTCAAGATGATCTAGATCCAGATCCAGCTCCTATTTCGAATCAGAATCCTAAATGGGACCAAAAGCTCATTGAAGCAGCTGGGAATGGTGCTGGGAATCCAAATGATAGAAGGAGAACGAGGTCCCAGTATCAGAATGAAGCTATTGAACTCTCTCACACAACTTCTCTATCTACAGAGTGGTGTAACAAACTTCCAGGAAGATCCTACTTGATGATAGCGAATGATCCACAATTTGGTCCATTGAAGAACAAAATGGATCATTCCATTCCTCCTCCATGAAGAAGAGACAAAAGCAACATTCAATAGATAAGAAGAAGATGGAAAGGTTCACATGCACAGTCCCAGGATGCTGATGCACAGAAGAACCATGATTATGCATGGCCGCTCCACAGAGCTGCAAATTGTAGCAAAATTTTACAAGTTTTGACCCAAAGAGGAAAATTTCCTCTTAATTATAGTTTGTTTTCCCAATTCACTGCTTATTTTGAGAGTTTTTTTTTCCCATGAGGTTTTACCCATTTCCCTTAGTTTATTAAGCATCTTTTATTTCGTTAGATTGTATGGGTGACTTTTGGCCTAGTTGCCATGGCCCAAAGTTGTCTAAGTTAGAATTAAGGGGAGGTGTTAGGATTAAATAACCCTCCCTTGTCCATATATAGTCTAAATTGGTAATCTTGCCTAACTTAGGAGTAATTAGATAGAGTTTGGTGCCACTGGTGCCAATCCCTACATTATAGGAGCCACTATGAGTGCCACCAACAACCTCCATCAGTTAGTTGTGGTAGGAAGGCGGTTATGCTGAGTCAACCTCTAGTTATAATCAATTAGATCACTCTCAGTTAGTTTAGCATGATTTTTGCATGGGAACATGGGGAAGTCACGCCTTTTTCCACCTACCTCATCAGTTTAACTGGTTTAACTGATTGTAGACTGATTTAGACATCAAGAGTTAGACTAGTGGCTCCCATGCAGTGATTTAGACACGTTGAGTTAGCCAGTCAACCAGGTTTAGTTGGTAGATTCGAATCTTATCCACATGATTCGAATTATTCTTATTGTAACACCATTGTATTACTGCTGGAATGAATGAAGATTAATGTTGTAATTAACTGATCAATTCTTATCAAACTTGTCTTGTTCAGTGTACATTGTTCTTGATATTCCATTGCACAATTCTACTTCAGTATTTCTCTCATTTTCCTGTAGATCAATGGTTCAATAATTCAACACATATTCTATTTACATATAAATGGTGGTTGTAATTTGTGGTCATCTATGAATTCCACACCTCATTAACAAGATATAAGTTACATTTTTTCATTTCTTAGTAAATCTATGAACCTTGTATCTCTCTGTTTTTCCTTGGAAAATAGATCATAATTCCATATTTATAAAACCATATTTGCCGAGACTGAAGGGCCTTGATTTACATAAGAGGTCATTAATCATGTCCTGTTATGTGTGGACTGATACGACTTTAGAAAAATTAAATATGATATGCCCCCAAAAGACAAATTTTTTACACATAATGAAAGAACAAAAAAATTTCTTTGCCAATGTATACTTGCTAAGCCATGTAATCTCATACAAAAATATCACATCTTGTAGCATACCAACACTATAAGGAAAATGACTTGTAGCAGAGGTTATAGTGGATGCTCCTCTAAAAAGATCCCAAATATACGTCTATAGCAAAGGCAAGTAGGCGGAGGTTTTAGTAGATGATCCCAAATATCCGTCTATAGCAGAGGTGAGTAGGCGCAGTTTTTTTATTTGATTTTACAAACCAAACACATCAACACGTATATGACAAGAACACATCGATACTGACATAAATCATGTGGCGCCACAACCAGAAACACCATCAAGCAAGAAAAAACTAAAAATATTACAACCAATGCATTAACATTATTTAAGCACACCGGTCCACAACTGGTTTGAAAGCACCAAAGTAGGGTAAACAGATAGAGGAGGGCACTAGATTTCATTTATTTCTTATTTTTAATTTTTACTTTTGGTGTGGTAGTTCTAAACAACAACATCGGGGCATTCAACATTAGGGCACAACGTACTGGGTTAAAAAAATATTGAATTAAAAAACCACATATTAGATTAATTTTTTACTTTTAATTTACATTTTCAACGTGGTCGTTCTAACCAATTGCATCGGGGCGTTCTAGTTTTGGGCGCACCGTAAAGTGTTAAACAAAAAATTACCGACTTAAAAAACCTATTAGAATAATTTTTTCTTTTTAATTTCCATTGGTGGTGTGTTCATTTTCCATAAACACACCGTGAGGATATAGTTTCGGGCGAATTGCCCTCGAGTTAAAAAAAATTCTGAATTTAAAACCACAAATTATATTAATTTTTAATTTTTAATTATTATTTGTAGTGTGGTAGTGCTAACTTACAAAACCGGTGCGTTTAGGTTTTGGGTGCACTGTAACATGGTTAAATAAAAAAAATCTACTGAATTAAAAAAAAAAAAAAAACATTTTTACCATCTTTGGAGTGTGTTTGACCCCCTGAGCATCGGTGCTATACCTTCCCTGCTCAGACGCCATGCCATCCGCTCTCCACATGGCGACATTGTTTGCCTCCATTTTTTTTTGTAAGTAAGCACCCACGGAGTTTTGGATCGATGACCTTATGCAAAGAGTGCCTTAACAGTACACCCATTCACCTTTTATTCTACGCCCCATGAACACCAAGAGGCATTGCTCGCTTCCATTGCTTGTTGAGTGGATTTTGATTTTTTCCAAATGGTGGGAAAAATTTGAAATTTGTATACATCACAACCATGCTTCTGTGACGTGCAAGTGACTAAATAAACTCTTTGTTACCTCCTAATTTGATTTTTTTGTGAATTAAAATTTCAAATTGAGCTTGATTTCCCCTTCATTTAAAAAAATAAAAAAATTTGGCGGTGCATTCGACTTGTTCAGATCGTGTCGCACCATGGTGCACCCTAGAATTTTCTAGGGTGCACCATTACCGATGCGTTTGTATGTGTAGTGCACCATATTTATGGTGTGATATAATGTGCATAACACACCTATAAACTAAATTTAAAAAAAATTCACAACGTTAATTGATGCACATTATAAACAATAATGCACCAAATGATGGTGCACCGACGTGGAACAAGCGCATCGTTATCCCCATAAAATTTTAAAACTCACAAAGATACGCTCCTATTACAATGCACTCTATTAATAGTTGCATGCCATGTACGGTGCGATGACATGTCCACAATGCACCAGTGCTTCCTATTGATGGACACACCACCAAACTAAACATATTTTAAAAAATCACAACTTTAACCAGTGCACTTTGTTAACATGTTCGCACCAATGATTCGGTGCGCTGACATGTAACCCGTGCACCATTATCCAATAAAAAATTATAAAACCTGCAAAGTGATACTCCCCATATGGTTGCTCTATTAATATTTGTTCATCGTGCATGGTGCAATGATGTGTGCACAATGAACCGATGCTTCCTACTGACACACACACTGGAAAACTAAACATATTTTAAAAAATATCCACGTTGACCGATGCAGTACACTAACATGTACACACTAATTACTCGATGCGTTTATGTGTAACATGCCCACTGTTATCCTCATAAAAAATTATAAAACTCACAAAGAGTTGTTCCTACTATAGTCTACTTTATTAATATGCGCACAACATTTATGGTGTGATGATGTGTCCTTAATGCACTGGTGCTTTCTATTGATGGATGCACCGCCAAAGTAACCATATTTAAAAAATATCACCATGTTTACCTGTGCGATTTATTAACATGTCTACACCTGTTATTCAATGCATCGATGTGTAACAAGTGCACTGTTATCCCCATAAAAATATAAAACTCACAAAGAATTGCACCTACTACGGTGCGCTCGATTAATATATGTGCACCATTTACAATGTGATGACGTGTCCTCAATGCAATGATGCTTCCTATTTATGGACGCACCTCTTAACTAAACATATTTAAAAAACATCACCATGTTAACCATTGCATTTGTTTTATTGTAGCGCATCATGTGCAATGTTCTTGTGTTACAAGAGCACCAGTGACTGTGTGTGTCTGTAATTTAGGCGCACCGCTTATCAAATTAATTTATTTTGAGAAACAATGTATTATTTGATGTTAATAAATACATGATCATTTAATTAAATATTTAATGTTTTTTATGTCTATTTATGAGACTGGTTGATGTTATATGTGAATCAGAGACGTCGATGGCAAGAGGTTGATCAAGAACAACATGCAAGATTTGACCAGTACAACTTTGTGTGTGTGTGGGAGGCTAGAGAAAGGGAGAGGGATTTGTACCCTGGCCCCTTTACTCATGTGACATGAGACCTATTAATGGTTTTCAACCTCCTGAATTTTTATCAGGAGGATACATCCCTCCAGGGGAACTCAACTTTGTTGGTATCGTTGATTCATAGTTGGGATCAACAGATACAAGCCTTTCACATTGGTCTCAGTCACTGGTTCCAACCCATGAAGGAGGACATTTACTTCATCACTGGGATATCCAGGAGAGGGGATAATTTTTCATAGTTCCTTGATATGCCAGTTGATGTTGCAACAGAGATTCAACTCAATTACTCTCAGAGATATATCACTAGCCATGTCATTGATCCTCCTAATTTTCAGGTGCGCGACGAACAACTACGGATTTCTACTTTCGATGGAGAGGATATTAGGTGCCTCTCACTAATGGTGATGACCATCGCACACCTCATCATTGATGGGAAACACATTAGTTTCCCTCTTTTATTTTATGTATATTATTTAGTGTGGAGACCTAGATGCATTAGGTGGTCCGTCATTTTTTGCGGCAGTTTTGTTTTGCTTTGGATTGATGTTGTGCATAGATTGATGGGAGGGCCTCTTCCCTTTGGTTCATAGTTTTTTTTTTGAGAGGATTCCGGCCACGAGTCCATCACTTAACCATCACCCTCCTAAGATGATGATGGAGGTGCATATGCACATGTGGGGACAGATGATTCCCAAGAGGGGGTAGCCCGAGTGCCCAACTAGGATCACACCAGAGGTGTTGGAGATTCCATCCTGCGAGGAGGACCATGCATTGGAAATTGTTACATATCTGTACGCGGGGTTGGAATGGAGAGAATGTCCCAATGTTTTTTCACCCAGGATGAGCCACTGGGTGATAGAGTTAACATTAGGATTATGCTTAAATTAATCTATTTGCATTTTATTGTCTTACTTGATGAAATGAAATATCTTCCAAGTTATTTAATGAATTTGTCTAATTATTATTGTGTACTATATATCTTGCAAACATTGGCACATTTGATGGGGAGGGGCCTCCACCTATTCAAGATGATGAGGATATGCAGAATCTCGAGATGTCTGCCTTTACTGGACTCGGCCTACGATGTAGGATAGATGAAAGGTTTCATTAATATGTGGCAGACATGTTGTCTATATTGTTTGTTCGATGGGGAGCTCAACCTCTATGAGCATAGGATATCATCTAAGACCCTAAGCTTCCAAAGTAATGGAGTATCCTTCATCATGATCTGAGGTCTTTGATGAAATATGTCATTAGCACATCCATCCTTCTAGATGCTTGGAGCCCAGAGGATTCTGCATCATCTAATGAGGGTGGAAAACCTAGTCCTTCTCCTCTTCACCATGATGAATCCTCAACATCGCATGATCCACCTCTTCCTCCTTTGGATCACCATGATGACTAGCCGGTATCTAATCCTCCACACCTAGTCGAATCACCACCATCTCTAACTCATGATCCATAGGTCGATCGATGAGCCTCTTCTCCTCATCGAACCAACTGTTGGGTCACCCAAATGTCACATTTTCATCCTATTTTCCTTCCACTATTCCTCACATTCATCCCTATTCATCACTCCATTAACCATTCCTTATACCATTTTCATAAATAAATCTTGGTTTACCTTGTTATTTTCCAATTTATTTATTTAAGTATTTTAATAGAATTTGTGATTAAATATTAGAAAATTGACATATTTTCATGTATATCTCAAAGTTGCATGAGCATAATATTGTGTAGTAATATTTGAATATTTTCAACAAAAGGATTATTCAAAAGATTTCCAAATATTTCCTCCACCATTTGAAGATTTGAAGGAGATAATTATTTTATTCCAAGGATAAGATAATGGAAATATGGATAGACTATCTCATCGAATATTTTTGAGAGGATTTGTGAGGATTTAAAGGGATAAATATTTTGTAATTATGGAAAATAGGATGAGGGAAAAGTGGATCTACATTTATTCTCTTTTCAAAGCAACTCATGTATAAATAAGAGTGTTCTCTTTTCATTTGAAGGTAGGAGAGGCCTCTTTAGTGGTGTGGAAATAGAGAAATAATTTATGTCCTTTTGAGAGTTAGTCATGGATTTGATCATTTTGTAATAGGATTGATGTTTTAGAGAAAATATTTTAATTTCTCCATAGTAAATTTGTTATTTTGAGTTTTTAATATAGATTTCATGTGAGCTCACATCTATTTATCATTTGTCATTTGTTACTTATCATTTGTCACATGTGTTTGGTGTTTATGATTTTTATCCTTCGTTTAATTTCACATTTTCTTAACTAGGTTTTATTTTACGCAATTTCATGCTTTCCTGGATTATATTTCTTTGCATGCAATTTCCTGCTTTCATAAACTACATTCAATTTTAGTTTGTTTCATTACTAAGCATTAGATTAGATTCCTTTCACACAATTTCACGCTTTCCTATATTTAAATTCCATTTCAGCCGCATGTATTTTATTTTCGAATATTAGAGTAAGTTAGTGTTACTCTGAACTTGCATATATTTTTCCTGTACCTCACAAGTTTACGTTCTCCTTGGGTTGAAAATTTAAATTGTTGGATCGTTTATTAATCATTTAATATTTTTCACCAACATCCACCATACTCCATCTCCTACTCCACTCATCTCCCAGGCTCTAGATATGACAGTCGCAGTGGGTGAGATACATCATGAGGGAGATATTGGATGTGTTTCTATCTTTCCCGACATAGATATTAATGCCTCTGACTTTGCTAGTGGAGGTGTCGATGCCTATAGCTTTGTTGGTAGAGGTAACGATGCCTCTAGTTTTAGAGGTGGACTAGATATCTGATAGCATTTATTGGACCAGAGATGTATATTTGGCATGTATCATGAGTTTGATATATATATATATATATATATATGAAGTTATATTTCCTGGAAAAGGTACTAATTCCTCTGGCTCTGCTCGTGGAAGTGTCAATTCCTCTAGCTCTATATGCCTCTGGTTTCAGAGGTGGACCATATATCTCATAGCATTTATTAGATTGGAGATGTATATTCAACATGTATCATGATTTTGATATATATATATACACACTGCATTTTTCATGTTGATGTTGATGGTAATGTGTATGTTAGTTCAGGTTAGATATGTTTGACAGGTGTGCTTGATAGATGTCTATGTTAGATGTGTAAATGATGCAATTTATGTTAGATAGTGCAACTTGTATTTTGTTAGATGTTATTATTAGATTTGTGTGTTAGATGATGTTTAAATATCTTAATTATATATGTTAGATGATGGTAGGTAATGTTTATATGTGTATGTTAGGTGATGTTTGATGTGTATGTTAGATTACGTAAGCTTTTTTTATGTGTATGTAAGAGGGTGCTTGTGTTTGATAGGTGATGATAGAGGTGTATGTTAGATGATGTTTGTTATACATGTGCGATTGTTATGTTTAGTAGGTGGTCATGACGACGACGACGATGGTACGCTACATGTTTTTTTTACAGAAACACATAGAGATTTTATTTAAAAAGAGATGCTTATAAACACAGTAGAGAGTTATAAAGAGGACTTAGGCCTTGATTTAGAAAATTGACCTTAAGAAAAAACATGATGATATCACTTTTACTTTGAAATCTTGATCTAAATAGAGTTCTAGGGTAGCAAAATTGAAAATTGCAGCTCTTTGTACACTACACTATATCTATATATAGAATAAAATTGGAAGGAAACTGATAATATTAACAAACTTTAATTGTAAAAACCATGGAAACCTGCATCTTCAATCTATCCTTCAATCATCTATGTTTCTTCTTTGGTATTGTCCATTGCAACAACCGAGGGAGCACTGTTGAGAGGCATTTGGGAAATGAAGAACCTTCCTTCATGATATTTTTCCACAAGGAATGCCACATGGGTTGTCCAACATTTCAACTCTATGTTTGATAATTGCACTCTTGTTTCGTTATGCTTCTAGCTTTGCTTGCATTTCTCATTATTTTGATCAAATCATGACATTCACTCTACTTTGGTCTTCGACTTCTAGATTTAAACAATGTTCCAATTCTCTAATTTGTTCATCATATTTCAGGATGTGGTGTCTCAATTTTCTGGCATTGTCTCTACAATCCTCTTCAATCCTGGCTAGACCTTCATGGATTCAACTATCCCCTACTCCTATGGTCACTCAATGAACCATTCTTGATTGTGGATGATGAGAATGTAGAGCAACCAGTTGGAATCTATAACTTCCTTCCGAGATTTGGAAATGATAGCCTGGGTGTCAAATCCAGATATGGTATCAAGCTTTGTCATGATCTATATGCTTCCTATGCTCTCAAATAGATTACATACTGAGAGCATCATGTGAATAAGTCGGTCCATCATTTTTCCAAGACTTTCCATAAATGGCCCATTATACATTTGTCCTTCCATAAAAACCCATGGAGGAATGGGATTTCTTTGTGTGTTTGCGTCATTTCATTGTATGGGATCCCACAAGAGCTAAAGATTGTTTATTCTGAGCTCACCCAAGCTGAGTTGGATGACACACGAGGTTGATTCATCAACAATGGGGTTGAGTTCTCTTAAGACATTTTGTACACACACAAAGTTGATACTCTTTAGGTTTGTTTTGATTCTTGTGATTAGATGCTTGATGCGAATGTCCTTTTGAAGGACCAAGGAGTTCAAATATTTGATTATGAGAGCTAAGTCTCCTAGAATTATTACCTCATTGGCCTGAAGGTTCTAAAGAAGCTTGCAACCTTGGAGAACAACAAGGCCTTTCGCTTGATTGTTTGTTTTGGTGCCAATGCCCTAGGAAATTTTTTAATTCTTGTTGTCTATCAGGGCAGAAAATCAACCCCCACGCACCTGCCACCCCAGTATGTTACATGATTTTAGGTGATGGTGGGGAGGGGGCATTGATTTGATGATCACATTGTAAATTTTTTTATTCTTATGTATATATGGACTTATTTTTTTATGAACTCAATGGGATGTCAAGTTATTTTATGATATTTATCTTCAAGTGTATGATGTATTTTGTTTATGTCAATGAGCATGATTCATGTGTGTGATGCAATTGAATTTCTTTATTTATGTATTTATGTCAATGTCTTCTATATTAGCTATAATTATAATTACAAATTGTACAAAATCTTAGTTATTATTGCGAGTTACAATCTCAGCTATTATTACAATTTCACAACTACACATTACAATTACAATTATAATAAGAAATTACTAATTAGATTTACAAATTTGAGATTACAAATTGGACAATTACAACTACAGATTTAAAACTGCAAATCACAATTACAGCTACAATCAGGGCTTGTAAATTACAATTACAAATTTGCAATTACGTTTACAAATTACAAAATAATTTATGAAATTGCAAAATTACAATTAAAAAATACAAACTTGCAAATTTATGAATTTTAGTTTCAATTAGAAGTGTATAGTCACACAATACTCTTACAATTACAATTTTGCATTAACAAGATACATAGGGCAATACGAAATGAAAATACCAAGTTCATAGTGATTTTGGTAAGGAGAAAGAGAAAATAATATATAAATATAAGTAAAGTTCCTGATTACATTATTAAATGTGGCCATGTGAAAAGGAAATTATGTTTTTTCATCACCTCTTATCACAAATTTTACAAAATCAATTATCCCAAACTATTATTCTTTGTTTAGATTATTGAGTAGTTTCATTATGGATGTTATTAGTCCCATTGATTATATTTTTGACAGTAATAATTTTGTCACTTTATGCACATAAAATTGAAAAAATAGTTTTGATCATTAAATTTAGGATTTATAGTCTTTGTAGTATCCATGTTCCTTTTATTATCATTTCACTATCGTCCTTCTATTTTAAATGACAATTTAAATTGATGCCTATATAGGATGATACCACCATAGAAAATAAGATGATATTTCTTTCTATTATGTTTAATTATCCTAATCTTGATTTTCTCCATCTTAATGTTAAGTTTATAAAAATTATAAAATGATTGAGAAGGTTGAGTTTCTTATTCATGAAGGGAATTAAAAGTTTAAATATAAAAATGTTTAAAAATAGCTGATAATTAAATTTCCATTTCCACCATCATAGCATGAAAAATAAACAATATAACTAGAGAATTAAAGACAACAATAATAAAATGATATATCACCATTGTTAATGATGGAATAAAACATGTACATATCACTATTTGTTTCCAACACCCTGATTATCTTCCATACAGGAAAAACCACAAAGACACTCTTCATCTGGCATGAGTAATATCTTAAGCGCCTTTGGTTTGCACACACATCTTGCAGACTCTTCTATAGATATTCTTTACAATCAATAATGGGTTATTCTCTCATGCTCTCATGTATAGTTTTCTCACCGGTCGTCTGCACATGGCTTGGATCAACCCTTATATGATTTTTACAATTTCTTGTTTTACCGATCGACTAGTTCTTAACTGTCAGTCAACAGGTTGTTCTACAAACTCAAAACATGAAACTATAAATCATATAAGAAATTGTAAATAATCATGTAAGGGTTGATCCAAGCCATGTGCAGACGGCCGATGAGAAAACTATACATGAGAGCATGAGAGAATAACCCATTATTGATTGTAAAGAATATTTATAGAAGAGTCTATAAGATGTGTGTGCAAACCAAAGGCGCTTAAGATATTGCTCATGCCAAGGAGAAGATAATGGTTTAAGATATTACTCACCGGTCGTCCACACATGGCTTGGGTTAAACCTTACCTCTCTCCAATTTGAGTTGATCCCCTTAGGTTAGAGTTGGCCTCCTTATGGTATAAATTCATATCCCCTCTCCTTGCAGTTGAAGCTAATATTGAGCATTGGACCATGTGACTTGTGTTATCTAACCATGATGGGAATGTTGGTAGTATTGGGAGTGTAATGAGACTTAGAGTTAGTCTAGTTGTATCCCCTTTTATTCCATTATATCACTCTACTACTCCAAGTTCTCGCATAGGAATCCAGCAAATGGGAATGGCGAGCTAGGTCATATCCCATAGGCAGTGGAGACAGACAAGAAAGTAGTAGTGGGAAGCAATGTGATTCTTCGAAGAGGTAATTTTGAGAGTTGAGGGACTAAGTGAGCCTCTATTGATGGATCTATCGTCTTAGCTCAGGGGTGACTTGTTCAAGTGAGGAAGTCTTGATTGTGTCTACATCTAGGAGGAAAATTGTCTTATTGTAGCCAGTTTCCCATATTTTGATCAGATAAATATTTTTCTTATGTTTTTGTTTTCATTACATTATTTTATTTGGTATATGTGCAATAGGGTGTGAATCAGTTGTCTAAATGTTAATGTATTGAATTTCATATAATGTGGATCTGAGTTGATATGCTCCTTACCTTGTTTCTATTCCTCTTCCTCTTAATCAGAAATTGTAATTTTCGCTCTATGGTATTGAAAGGGGAGCAACCATATGCGATGATTATCCCATATATTCTAATTTTTGTGTTGTGATACATGTTCCATTGCATCAAGAATAGTGTTTCTAGTAAAAAAACACCTTTTTTTTCATTGAATAATCTTTTCGGATGACCAAGATATGCATGTTTTGGTCCGATAGTTTTCCGATGCCAAGATTGGCGCACATGTCATTTGATTGTAAATGTTTTGTTTAAAAATATGTTCTTAGTTGTAGATATGAGGATGATTGATGTATTCTGGATGTAAAAGTGATTGATGGTTGGAGGTTGGAAGCCATACGATATGATTTTTATTAGTTAGAGATGAATGTAGGGGATAATCATCAAGATCTGATTTTGAGGGTTGTAGTTGCAACCAGTGTTCTTTGTTTGCTATGGTTTCAATGTGGTTGTATATTGAAGCCTACAAAAGTTTCGTGATATGTGGTTTTACTTAATTTTTAGCCTCACTAAAAAAACACACACAAAAAAACACTGAAAAATAGATTAATTTGTAAATAATCGATGACATCAATACTTGTTTATTTATAAACTATGATATTAAACAAACCAAAAGTACATGAATTAATTATTCACACTGAAGAGGATGTTTATCATGTTTTGTTCATGTGCTTGTTGTGATTACGACCCTTATCTGTCACTTTGGAAATGATTAATTAAGTGTTGTTATTAATTATTTAATTAAGTGTAGTAATTAAATAATTAATTAAGTGTCACAACTTTAGTTATAATTCGATATCTAGAGTTAAAAGTTTTAATTATTTGGGTGAATGGTTATTTATCCCAACTGTAATTTATCTATATCTGTTGTGATTAAACTTAAATTGGTCTAAATTTTAGTGCTTTTGGCCTTATCTTAAGGGTTGGGGACACTACAAAGTGGTATTAGAGCCAGGTTTCAACACTAAAGTTGTTGGGCGTTCTGCGAAGTTACAAGTGACTTTAATGCATTTGCATTCGATAACTTGGATGCATGCACCTTAATATAGTTTCACATGTGAGTTAGTTAATTGAATTTTTAGCTTGGGACAACTTTGGACTTGATGTTTAACTAGTAAGGATAAATCTTGGAAGGATTTCTATCCCCCTTTACCGGTTAGGCATATTGTAACTTAGAGAAGTTGGCTAGTTACTTTATAAACTAGAAGAAAAGTAGTTTTAATTACGTGTAGTTTACCAACAAAAGGTTGATGATGAACACATTGTAGTTCCCAATGAATGATTGAGCAAGTATTGTAACCACTAAACTGATATTTTAATCAAACCTGTGAAGACTAGAGATTCAACAAGTGCAAGTTCACTAGTAGGAAGTTAGAGATTCGAGTTGGATTTTGAGGAAAGACAGATACCATACAATCCTAAAGAGGAATTTGTTGAGGTAAGAATGTCAATTAGACAGAAGAGGAGCAGTGAGCCATTAATATTGGAGGAATCAATGGAACCGTAGGGAGGATAATGAAAGGATAATTCATATCCACGAGCATATTATGAATGATAAAAAATCATTAAAGACCCTCCAAGGATCAGTTGAAAAGAGTCACAAAAGAGGTTATGTGGGGTCTACATATTATTCAAGGATACCTCGTCACTCAAAGAGGAAGAAGGAGTATGCATCAAGTAGTACAGAGAGTAGTCCTGAAAGATCTTTGGTGAGAAACAAGAAGAGGAGGTTTGCCCGGGATGAACTAGTAGGATAGCTAAGAAGAATCAAACCCCCAAATTTTGATGGAGAAGTAAAGAAAGGGGAATATGTTGAAGCATGGTTGTTAGGAATCAAGAAGTTCTTCCAATTTTTATCAATATACACCTAATATGGAGGCAATAGTAGCTATATACAATCTGCAAGGTAAATAATTAATCGAGTGGGATCAACTAGTTAAGCTAAAAGACATCGATGAAAACAAAATCTATTGGAAGAAATTTAAGAAGTACTTCCAGAAGGAATACCTCTTTGAGCATTACTATGACAAAAATATGGACGAGTTCTTTGAGATCAAATTGGGAATCATGACTATAGAGGCCTATGAGAAGAAGTTTGTAGAACTTTTGAAGTATGCAGAATTCGTCAAAGATGAGAGCATGAAGATTCAAAGGTTCCTAAGATGTCTACTTGAATCTTATAGAGCTAAAATCCAGTATGATAGACCAAAGAACCTTTAAGAAGCCATTATGAAGGAAAAAAATACTTATATGAACAAAATAAGAGAAAGTCCCCATATCAAAAGAATTTGATGGCTATGAAGAGGAACAAACAAGAGGGAAGGGAGAAAGGATTCTGAGATTCAAAGCTCATGAATAATAATTCTTATCAGCAAGGACAACCAAGGGAAGAGCATTCAAAGAAAATACCACCCATGGAATGTTGGATATGAAAGGAAAATCATTATGCCATTCAATTCCCACGCAAGAGTAATAAACTTTACAACATACAAGAGGCTTCCACTGTTGGAGATGTTGGTGGAAGCGTTCAGAGGATCTATGTAGCCATAGATGGGAGAAAAGCTAATCATCGGTCCCAAATGTTCAAGGTAGTAGGCGAGATTGATAACAAAACCATATGTATTTTGGTTGATTATGGAGCTAGCAATAGTTACAATGCACCTAATCTAGTTGAAGGATGTCAATTCAAGACAAGTAAACTTGAAACAACAAGTCTTGTACAATTAGCTACCGAAGCCAAGAGAAAAATCACATAAGTGGTAAAAGTGTGTCCATTATAAATGAATGGATTGAAAACCTTTGTAGACTTAAACATCATACCCTTGGGGTCATGTGATGTATTGATTGGCATGGTTTGGTTGGATGCACACCATGCAATACTTGATTGGCATACTAAAAATTATACTTTCTTGGATGAATAAGGGAATCGAGTGACAATGAAAGGTATACCTAGACCCATATCCTTGAGGTAGGTCATAGCTCAAAAATTGAAGAAATGTCTCAGAAAGGGATGCGAAAGAGTCAAAAGAAGAAAAAGAGACAGAACTGCATGATTATCCAAAACTACAAGAGTTTGTAGATATATTTCAAGAACCTCCAGATATGCCTCCTAAGAGGGACATTGATTTTTATATCGACTTGGTGCCAAGCAGAGTACCTTCATCTAAAGAACCTTATAGAATGAGTACTCTAGAGTTAAAGGAATTACAGATGTAGTTAGAGTAACTACTAAATAAAGGTTACATAATTCCCAATGTTTCACCTTGGGGAGCTCTTGTGTTATTTATGAAGAAGAAGGATCGAAATCTAAGACTTCACATAGATTATAAACAACTAAATAAAGACACGATTAAAAACAAGTACCCCTTTCCATGAATTGATGACTTGTTTGATCAGTTAAGAGGAGCCAAAGTGTTTTCAAAGATAGATTTGAGATCATAATACCACCAAAATAGAATTAAGAATGAGGATATCAATACGACTACATTTATAACAAGGTATGGACATTATGAGTTCATAGTGGTACCTTTTGGTTTAACAAATGCACTGGCAATATTCATGTGTTTAATGGATGGAGTCTTCAGAAAGTACTTAGATTAGTCTGTTATCATATTCTTGGATGACATACTTATCTATTCCAAGAGAAAACAAGAGCATGAAGAACATCTAAGACTAGTAATGTAACTACTAAGAGAACATCAGTTATATGCCAAATTAAGCAAGTATTCGTTCTATCAAGATAGAATTCACTACCTAGGGCATATCATATCTAAAGAAGGTGTTTTAGTATACCTTGAGAAGATAATAGCTATTATGGAATGGAAAACACCTAAGATGTATCAGAATTTGGATATTTCATGAGATTAACTGAATACTATTAAAGGTTCATCGAAGGATTCTCAAAGTTGGTTCATACTATCACATCCTTGCAAAAGAAAGGTGTAAATTTTGAATGGACTCCTAAGTGTGAAGATAGTTTTCAAAGACTTACGGAAATGCTTACCCATGCACCAGTTCTAAAAATTGCGGACCTTGAAGGAAACTTTGTTGTATGCATGAATGCGTGAAAGCAAGGCATTGGTGGAGTATTGATGCATGATGGAAATGTGATCACTTACGAATACAAAATGTTGAAGGAACATGAGAAAAATATGCCACCCATGGCTTAGAGATTGAAACTATCATCCATGATTTGGATATGTGGAGACATTATCTAATGCATAAGAAGATTGATTTAAGAATTGATGATGATGGGTTAAAATACTTGTTTGAGAAACCTAATTTGAATGCAAGACAGAGGAGATGGATGGAGTTATTATGTGAATATGAATTTGACATCAATCATATCAAAGGTAAGGAAAATAAAGTAGACGATGAACTTAGTAGGAAGATACATGTGATGCATGTAGTAGTTATCAACACTAGTACATTAGATTTAAAGGATAAGAACATTGAAACAAGTGTTATAGATGAACTTTATCAGTAGGTAAAAGAAGGATTGCAACAACAGAAAATTTCACAGAAATTTGATAAGTATAAGTTGGAAGAAAATGGGATTCTCATGCATAGAGATAGAGTGTATGTGCCTAATGTTGGAGATATACGGAAGATGGTTCTAAAGGAATTGCATGGTGTTCCTTATGTCATACATTTATGTTATCAGAAAACAATAACAACAGTAAGGAAACAATACTATTGGCCAGGGATGAAAAATGATGTTGCAGAATATATAGTTAGGTGCATGAAATGTCAAGAAGTTAAATTTGAGGATCGACATCCAGTGGGATTGTTGCAACCATTACCAATACCATAATGGAAATTGAATGTAGTGACGATGGATTTCATCACCAAGTTTCCTAAGAGAATATGATGTTATCATGGTTGTGGTAGATAATTTGACTAAGGAAACACACATCATTCTAGTAAAGACAACTCACAAAGCAGCTAACATTGCATATATTTACATGAAAGAAGTATCCAGATTGCATGGTATTATGAAGGATATAGTATCAGGAAGAGATTCAAAATTTACTTCTAACTTTGGGAAAGTATTTATCAAGGGGTTTGGAACATGTCTAAACATGAGTACAACATACCACCCTTAAACAATTGATGGACAAAAAGGAAGAGTTAACCAAGCGATCAAAGATATGTTAAGGATGTGTGTGATGGATCAACCCTCCAAGTGGGAATATTTTTTACACTTGGTGTAATTTTATTATAATAATGGATATCATTCCTATTTGAATACGAGTCCCTTCGAGGCCATATATGGAAGGAAGTGCAATATCCCCATCAATTGGGATAATGTAACATCCCAAAAAATTCAAAAAAATTTAAAATTTTTCTATGTGATATTAGATGCTAAATCATGGCCAGAATGCTAGTTTATTAATTAACTTCAAACATATAGATCAAGAGAAAACTCAGAAGTAATTACTATTTGGTTAACTGTAACTAAGAGGCTACTAACTTGTAAGTCATATGCCACTAACCGTACTAAATTTATATTGATTTTTAGTCTTGAATAATAAAATGTTGGTCAACAGTTAATGAGTTAAAATAATTTATTGGATTCAGATCTTTGGTTTATTTGTAAGAGTGCATATGATTTTGATGGTTATTTTCTTTTCTTTCTGAAGGGGGCTTGAGGTTAGCACGAGGCTTACTTAGCTTTTCTTAAAGCTAAAGCAGATCCGATGCTTGTACATGATTCACAGGTAAAAACTTACTTCCAAGTTTACGATGTAAGAAAATTAAAGGCTCAAAAGACTAAACGAGTAAGTTAGGAAAGAAGTTTTAAATTCCATTCCTTAGACTTTAACTTCCAACTACCAAGGTGACTCTATTTACTATCTACATTATCGAAGCGTAAGAATTTATAGGCACACATCAAGGACTATTCTACCTAGGTAGTAAATTGGAGTTGATAGTGATGATTATTTGTTCTAAACAAATAAATTACATAAAGGATGGTATGTAATTATAAAACATGCTTTTAGTTGTTTTTGGTACTAGAAGCCCTAATATCTTCCAAATGGTTTATAACTATGGATTTTATCCATGTTAACCCTAGAACTTACATAACCATTAACATTTTTATCTTGGAAACTAAAAACTCATTACAAAAAAGACAAACCTAGGCATATATTCGATGCATAAATTAACGACTACAATCTAGCTAAACTCCAACATGCATAAAATAACTTGTTTATTTTTAACAAAAGTGGATGCTCGCTTGATGAAGGGTTTTGGGTGATAAAACCTAAGCAACGACATTCAAAGCTTTACCCTAAAAATTCGCTTGGTTTCAATTTAGTGGTTTGTTTTTGGAAGGAGGAGTAGGCCGACAGGCCCTCGGCCTCCTCGGTTCTCTGCAATAGTTGTCGTGCTTGTCTTGGCCATGGCATTAGCAGACTTAAAGATTTGGTTCTTTACCATCACCATTTTCATCGAGGCTCAATGCTTAAACATTGGTCATTTCTTGTTTTCCCAAGGCGTTACCAGGTTTGAAGCTCTGGTTCTTCGCCATAACCGTGAGCTCAACGTTAAGCAATTGGTAAGTTTGGTAGAATCTCCTTGCATTCTTATTTTCTTTTAAATATACTAAGCTATAAAAAAACTCTAACCGCTTGTTGTTTAGTGATAGGCAACACTGATTGGCATTACACAGTTGAAGGCAAAGAGCTGAAGGGTGTGAGCGTGAAAGGCTCAGGTAAGCCTCAGTCCCAACCCTGGGGTACCCTTCATCGTGAATGTGTCGCATATGATATCAACGGTCCTTGTGGAATGTTACTGCGTTTTCAAATTTTACTTGTGGTAAAATGTTGTTTTGCTTTGGAGAATTTGTGGAGGCCGTAAGGCCATCCTTAGTGAAAACCCTTAGGGTTTTACTAAAGAGCTACGACTCTTGTAATAAGGAGTTAGGGTAAGATTGTTACTGTTCCAGGGTTTGAAATCGTTTGTTCAAAATTGTATTTAAGTTATATGGAACTTCCTCGCCCTTTTGCTTAGCCACTGTAACTATTTCGAGGCTAAGAACCGTGAAGGCATTTTGGTTTTATGAGTTGCACCCTGTGGCGACTGTATTGGTTAATGTCTTTATAAAATGAAGATTTTGTTTATAATTATTTTGTCTTTATATGGCAGAGCTTACAGCCATAGTGTAAATATTTGTTTAGCATTTGTTTTTCCTTTGGTATTTTCGGTTGCGCAGTCCATTAATCTTGGTAAAGAGTTTTCAATGTTTTGTTGTAATTTAATATATGGCTACGAACTGGTTAAAGCCATTTGGCAAATTAGTTGTTGCAATTTTTAACTGTGCAAACGGTACCGTGAGGATTAACCTAGGGTGTGGGTTTTTTTAATAACAGTTTTGATATTTAAGTTATCTTCAGATCTTCGATTTTTGTATAAACAATAATTAGGTTATGATAGCTTTCTCTTTTAATTGACAGAACTGGAAATTTATCCTTCCACTTACTTAACTGTTGGATAAATTTTTTAAGAGATAAGAAATGGACCTTATCTTAAATATACAGTTGACTATTTTAAACTAGTTTCTAGCAGTGGTAATCTTTTGGTTCTGTAAATGGATATAAAGGATTGTATTACTAGAGTTATATTGAATATTTAAGCTGGGTTTACTAAGTGTTTAATTCATGCACGATAATATGAATAGAGTAAAATGTTTATGATTTAGGTTTTATAGTATTAGAATAAAGAACGGTTTTCTACTTTACGAAGTGTAATAAATAGATGGTATTACAGTAATTATAATTGAATTATAATACACACAATTTAATGTCTATATGAAAAAATATTTGCTATTATAGACTCGATGTAAAATTCGGAGAGGTTTTTGTATGAAAGTTTAAGTCCTAGAAAAGGATTTATTATGATAAATAGCTGGAAAAATATAACATTAAAAAGCTTCTAATGTTAAAACAGTTACTTGAAGATATTGCTAGTAACTTATCAGAAGAAAAGATTGTTGATTCATTTATACTTAAACTTTTCAAATTCGATAACAGATCATATCATTTTATCCATGTATAATCATTCCTATCTACAGCTAAACAATCCTTTTGTACTAGAGTATGTCATCATAAGATGAGTGGAAAAACGCAGAAAGGAATTTTACTCATTAATCAATCATTTCTAATTCTAGACTCATTTATTTCGATAAGCACATACAAGTAAACTTTCCTGAGTAAATTGTAGATTTAAGCATTCTACTAGCAGATTCATAGTATCTAAGTAATAATAGAAACACTAAGCCTGACTGCTTTCATTCCAGTAATTTTCTTGACAAAAATAAATAAGATAACACAATGGAACCTGGTAATTTGTAGAAGAGACAAACAACCAAAGGTGCATGTTCCACCCAACCTTTTCCTGAAGATAGCTCAATTGCTTGTCTTAGGACCCCCGAGCCTGTCCACTGATCCACCAGGATGAATGCACTGTGTGAAGATATGGGATTAAATACCCCTGCAACTCAACAGAAGTACTTAACAATAGTACTTATGTCCTCATCAGTAAAGAACTCAGCTATCAAGTTGCACTAGTTCTCAATGCAGTCTTAAACACTCAATCCACTTCTAACTTTCCCCTCATCGAATCTCTTGTTCTCCTTTCTCAACTTCAGAAATTTCACAAGGTAAGAATTGAACAGCCTCCTACTGAATTCGATGGATATATATATGCATGCCTAAATATTTTTGGTCAATTTTTTAATTAATGAGCCACCTTCTCTGTTCCACTTTCTTGGGGAACACAACCACAAAATTAGGGAAGTTGCCCCCTGCAACAGCTAGAAGTGATTGAGGATGATGCCATGTGTTAGTTTGCTCTCACCCAAGTCTATTCCTCCTAGTGGGTCAATGGACACTCATTCAACAGCCTCCTTAAACTATTTGTCTCATCTTTTATTTATTGAATAATAAAATATTCAACATAATTAATTACAGTCATCCTTGACCCCACTTGGTCAATAGTCATAAACTTTACAATAAAAATAAAATATAATGTTTTCTTAAACATAAAATGTTATTGAAAGTGGGGTACATGACATACACCCCCCGTTAATTCCACCATCGTCCTCAATGTTTCTTTATTCATCATCCTCAGAGATTCCCTAGAACATAATTGGATATGCTGCCCGCATATGACTCTCCAATTCCTAGGTTGCATCTTCTGGACCAGGGTGCTTCCATTGCACCTTCACCTGTCCAATGGTGCGATTCCGAAGTAATATCTCCCTCTTGTTGAGGATACAGTCTGGTTTCGCCAGAAAATATCCTTCGGGCTCCACCTTCTACTTCCACCATGGAAGTCTGATATTTAGCCTCTCTGTTTTCCAGCGCTGCATTGATTCTAGGCATCCCTCTCGCTAAATCACCAACCGTTGTTTGTTCCCGCACAACATGAATGTTGTTGATGGTCTTCTTCCTATTAGGACAGCTTGATGCATAGTGAGGTCTCTGCCATTCCCAACATTTTACTGGTTCTTTACGTTCGTTATTTTTAACAAAGTTACTGTGATTATTTGTAAATTCTTTATTTCTTGTGACAGTAGGGTTTTGCTGTGAGTTACTTTTTAAATTATTTCCTTGAATTTTTTTGTTAGGAATATTGCGTGAGTTATTATGCCCAAAATTCCGATTAGGTGTGAAATTTTTCTTCCCTGGTTCAAAATTATTAGACCTTTTTGTTTTCCAATTTGGCATGTTATCCATTTTCCGGTTCTTCTCATAGCAAAAATTTGCTTTTCGCATGGCCTCTTCAAGGTTCTTGGGATTGTCATATTCAATTCTGTCGTTAATATGAAAAGGTAAACAACTCAGAAACCGTTGTACCTTGGGTTTTTCATCAACAATATAAGGCACATATCACAGTAAGCTTAAAAATTTACTATTTAACTCTTTCATACTCATGGTTCCCAACTTTAGGTCATAAAATTATTTAGCTCCTTCCTTGTAATATTGCTCCGACAGAAATTTCTTTTTAAATTTCTTTTTAAAAGTGCTCCATTTTATATTCTTCTCTTTTATGCCCTTAACTCGTTTGATGTCCTGCCACCACATGTCGGCTTTTCTAGTTAAGTTATATATTGACATCCTCGCTTTTAACTGATTTGAATAATTATATATCTGAAAGTATTTTTTCATTTCGGACAGCCATGCTTCAGCTTCCTCTCCTTTTTCTGTTTCGCCATTAAAAGTTGGTGGTTTAATCTTTTTGACTCCCCATAAATCTCTTCATAGGGCTTGTACTTCTCCTTTCTAGAGTGATAATTACTCTCGCTACTGTCACTAGAATACTGGTGTTTCTTTCTGTATGAGTTACCGTTAATTTCAGAAGAAGAATTTCTCTCAATTTTAGAGTGTTTTGACCTTTTACCCTTATGTTGATAGGACGTAGTGACGGATTCTATCTGTTTATTTCTTCGTTATAAAACTTTTTCAGCAGTTTTTGATTCAGCTCCTCCTGAGCTCTTAGGATTCTCTCATTTTCTTTTTTAACGGTCTCCATTTCAGTTTTTAGATCCTTAACTGTTTGCAATAATTCAGATGAGTTACTATTTATATCTTCTTTAGTAGGTTCTTTTCTAGAATTATTTTGTTCATTTAACGGGGACCTCTCTTCAGCATACTCTTCGAGTCCTTCCATACCTGCAAATCTAATTCAGAAAATATTATGTACAACAACATTTAAAATCATAAATCAGTATCCATACTTTCTATTTATTTTTATTTTTTTGTTTACGTGCGCTGAGTTGCTTCAGGCCTAGTGTCTGAACTTGGGCTTTGATACCATATGTAACATCCCCAAAAATTCGCAAAAAATTAAAATTTTTCTATGTGATATTAAATGCTAAATCATAGCCAGAATGCTAGTTTATTAATTAACTTCAAACAAATAGATCAAGAGAAAACTCAGGAGTAATTACTATTTGGTTAACTGTAACTAAGAGGTTACTAGCTTGTAAGTCATATTCCACTAACCGTACTAAATCTATAATGATTTTTAGTCTTGAATAATAAAATGTTGGTCAACAGTTAATGAGTTAAAATAATTTATTGGATTCAGATCTTTGGTTTATTTGTAAGAGTGTATATGATTCTGATGGTTATTTTATTTTCTTACTGAAGGGGGCTTGAGGTTAGCTCGAGGCTTACTTAGCTTTTCTTAAAGCTAATGCAGATCTGATGCTTGTACAAGATTCACAGGTAAAAACTTACTTCCAAGTTTACGATGTAAGAAAATTAAAGGCTCAAAAGACTAAACAAGTAAGTTAGGAAAGAAGTTTTAAATTCCATTCGTTAGACTTTAAGTTCCAACTACCAAGGTGACTCTATTTACTATCTAGATTATCGAAGCGTAATATTTATAGGCATATAGCAAGGAATATTCTACCTAGGTAGTAATTTGGAGTTGATAGTGATGATTATTTGTTCTAAACAAATAAATTATATAAAGGATGGTATGTAATTATAAAACATGCTTTTAGTTGTTTTTGGTACTAGAAGCCCTAATACCTTCCAAATGGTTTATAACTATGGATTTTATCCATGTTAACCCTAGAAATTACCTAAACATTAACATTCTTATCTTGGCAACTAAAAACTAATTACAAAAAAAACAAACCTAGGCATATATTCGATGCATAAATTAACGACTACAATCTAGCTAAAATCCAACATGCATAAAATAACTTGTTTATTTTTAACAAAAGTGATGGTGTTGTTTTTACCCAAATCGTAGGTTCCAAACCATATCAAGCACAAAAAAGATTTCAACAATAGTGTAATCCACGTGGTGGATGCTCGCTTGATGAAGGGTTTTGGGTGATAAAGCCTAAGTAACGACATTCAAAGCTTTACCCTAAAAATTTACTTGGTTTCAATTCAGTGGTTTGTCTTTGGAAGGAAGAGTAGGCCGACAGGCCCTCAGCCTCCTCGGTTCTCTGCAATAGTTTTCGTGCTTGTCTTGGCCGTGGCGTTAGAAGACTTAAAGCTCTAGTTCTTTTCCATCACCGTTTTCATTGAGGCTCAACGTTTAAACAGTGGTCATTTCTTGTTTTCCCAAGGTGTTAGCAGGTTTGAAGCTATGGTTCTTCGCCATAACTATGAGCTCAACGTTAAGTAGTTGTTAAGTTTGGTAGAATCTCCTTGCGTTCTTCTTTTATTTTAAATATACTAAGCTATAAAACAACTCTAACCATTTGTTGTTTGGTGATAGGGGACGCTACTTGGCATTGCACAGTTGAAAGTTGAAGGCGAAGAGCTAAAGGGTGTGAGCGTGAAAGGATCGGGTAAGCCTCGGTCCCAACCCTGGGGTACCCTTCATCATGAATGTGTCGCATATGATATCAATGATGCTTGTGGAATGTTACTGCATTTTCAAATTTTACTTGTGGTAAAATTTTGTTTTGCTTTGGAGAAGTTGTGGAGGCCATAATGCCATCCTCAGTGAAAAGCCTTAGGGTTTCACTAAAGAGATACGACTCTTGTAATAAGGAGTTAGGGTAAGATTGTTACTATTCCAGGGTTTGAAATCGTTTGTTCAAAAATTTATTTAAGTTATATGGAACTTCCTCAGCCTCTTGCTCAACCACCGTAACTATTTCGAGGCTAAGAACCGTGAAGGCATTTTGGTTTTATGAGTTGCACCCTGTGGCGACTATATTGGTTAATTTCTTTATAAAATGAAGACTCTGTTTATAATTATTTTGTCTTTATATGGAAGAGCTTACAACCATAGTGTAAATATCTGTTTAACATTTGTGTTTCCTTTGGTATTTTCTGTTGTGCAGTGCATTAATATTGGTAAAGAGTTTTCAATGTTTTGTTGTAATTTATATATGGCTGCGAACTGGTTAAAGCCATCTGGAAAATTAGTTGTTGCAATTTTTAACTGTGCAAATAGTACCATGAGGATTAACCTAAGGTGTGGTTTTTTTTTAATAACAGTTTTGATATTTAGGTTATCTTCAGATCTTCGATTTTTGTATAAACAATAATTAGGTTATGATAGCTTTCTCTTTTAATCAGCAAAACTGGAAATTTATCCTTCTACTTACTTAACTGTTGGATAAATTTTTTAAGAGATATGAAATGGACCTTATCTTAAATATACAATTGACTATTTTAAAGTAGTTGCTAGCAGTGGTAATCTTTTGGATATGTAAATGGATATAAAGGATTGTATTACTAGAGTTATATTGAATATTTACAGTTGGGTTTACAAAATGTTTAATTCATGTACGGTAATATGAATAGAGTAATATGTTTATCATTTAGGTTTTATAGTATTAGAATAATGAATGGTTTTCTTCTTTACTAAGTGTATAAATAGATGGTATTGCAGTAATTATTATTGAATTATAATACACACAGTTTAATGTCTATATGACAAAAGCTTTGCTATTACAGACTCGATGTAAAATTCTGAGAGGTTTTTGTATAAAAGTTTAAGTCCTACAAAAGGAATTATTATGATAAATAGTTGGAAAAATATAACATTAAAAAGCTTCTAATGTTAAAACAGTTATTTGAAGATATTTCTAGTAACTTATTAGAAGAAAAGATTGTTGATTCATTTATACTTAAGCTTTTCAAATTCGATAACAGATCAGATCATTTTATCCATGTATAATCATTCCTATCTACAACTAAACAATCCTTCTGTACTAGAGTACGTCATCGTAAGATGAGTGGAAAAATGCAAAAATGAATTTTACTCATTAATCAACCATTTATTATTCTAGACTCATTTATTTCGATAAGCACACAGAAGTAAACGTTCATGAGTAAATTGCAGACTTAAGTATTCTACTAGCAGATTGATAGTATCTAAGTAATAATAGAAACACTAAACCTAACTGCTTTCATTCCATTAATTTGCTTGACAGAAATAAATAAGATAACACAATGGAACCTGGTAATTTGTAGAAGAGACAAATAACCAAAGGAGCCTGTTCCACCCAACCTTTTCCTGAAGATAACTCAATTTCTTGTCTTAGGACCCCCGAGCCTATCCACTGATCCACCATGATGAATGCACTGTGTGAAGATATGGGATTAAATGCCCCTGCAACCTAACATAAGTACTCAACAACAGTACTTCTGTCCCCAACAGTAAAGAATCCAGTCTTAAACACCCAATCCACTTCTAACTTTCCCCTCATCGAATCTCTTGTTCTCCTTTCTGAACTTCAGAAATTTCACAAGGTAAGAATTGAACAGCCTCTTGCTAAATTCGATGGATAGATATATGCATGCCTAGTTATTTTTGGTCAGTTTTTTAATTAATGAGCCACCTGCTCTGTTCCACTTTCTTGGGGAACATGACCACAAAATTAGGAAATTTTCCCCTTGCAACAACTAGAAGTGATTGAGGATGCTGCCATGTGTCAGTTTTCTCTCACCCTAGTCTATTCCTCCTAGTGGGTCAGTGGAAACGCATTCAACAACCTCCTTAAGCTATTTGTATAATATTTTATTTATTAAATAATAAAATAGTCATCCTTGACCCCACTTGGTCAATAGTCATAAACTTTAGAATAAAAATAAAATATAATGTTTTCTTAAACATAAAATGTTATTGAAATTGGGGTACGTGACAGATAACCCAACAGAAAGAGTCATTGTTGGACCAGAATTATTAAACGATATGGAGGATCAGATGGTTAATATCAAGTAGAATCTAAAGGCATCTCAAGACAATATTAAAATATATGTAGATCATCAGGATTGCCAGACAATTTGAAGTTGGAGATCACGTGTTTTACAAAGTTAGACCCAAGAAGAGTTCCTTAAACTTGGGAAATTGCTCCAAGCTAGCTGCAAGATACTCTCTACATTTTGTGGTATTACCTAAGATAGTACATGTTACTTATGATATGGCTTTATGCGCTTGCATTAGAGTACATAATTTATTTCATGTGTCTTTATTGAAAAAATATATACCTGATGCTAACCATGTAATTGATTGGAATTTGATCCAAGAAATTAGAGTGGTTTTATTTGCTTTATTGCGATATATACATGTATGAACATAGAACTAATAATGTGATCAAATGAATTATGATCCAGGTGTAACAATAAGGGTATTTTTTAGTACAACCTGTTGCCATTCTAGGCAGCAAGGTCAAGTTGCTCCAGAATCAAGAAATCATGCATGTAAAGGTCCAATGGACTCATTACAGTCCAGAGGATGTGACTTGGGAGCTGAAGGATATGGAATGGAATCATACCCTCATATATTTTGAAAATTTATGACATGTATGTAATATGCCCCTAGGACGATGCATTGTTTATGTGGGAGGGGGGTCTAACCCCAATTGTTAAGCCTCAGACATATGATATTTTATGTGACTTATGTTCTTTTGCATTATGGACCTATGATATTTTATGTGACTTTGGACTTATGTTCCTTTGCATGTTATTGTGATTAAGGACTTATGATCTTTGCTTGATAATGTGATTATGGACTTTGGCATTAACATTAGCATTAATTATTGTTATTGTTGTTATCATCAATGGTTATTGCTATTAAATAAACAATTGGATAGAAAGGACAACTAAAACAATATGGGAGGACATGGATTCCATAGTGTGAGGGGGAATGGGTACATCCCTATCACCTTAGAACTTTTTGTTTGTTTGAGTTTTTCCATCCTAGTTCATATTTTCACCTTGGCAGCATTAATAATGTTGGTCACCCAAACTTTGTACAACAGACCCTATTCTTGGTCTTTATGGACCATGAAGTTTCTATTACATCTTATGCACACCTTAGTGGGCCCCTCTTTCCTAGTGTAGCCTCCTTGAGTTAAATATGTCTTTTTTATTAGACCCCACTTACACTAAGGTGCCCTCTCCCTAGATTCTAGGAGTTGTAAGCTAGAATTTAACTTCCACCTCCTTGATTTGTGCCTCCACTTCCACAAGTGCACCTCAATCCTCCATTCATCCCTATTTTCATGCTTATAGGATATTTATGACCCTATTTGATCCCTTCTCTCACCTATTTTCCCACATTCATGTTTTGTAACCCCCCTTATGGATTAGTTTGCATCCTTCTGTTCTTGATGGCTCCACTCCTTGGTTTTTGGTAACTGCTCGTCATGGTGCTAATTCAAGAAAGGGAATATCATAACTAATCCACTATTGCACTAATTCGAGTTAAGTCTCCATGATGAAGCTTAAACCTTACCTCTTTCTAATTCAAGTTGATCCCCTTGGGTTAGAGTTTGCCTCCTTGTGCTATATATGCGTATGCCCTCTCCTTGTTCAAACCAATCTTGAGCTTTGGACCACGTGACATGTGCTACATTACCATGTTGGGAATGTTGGTAGTATTGGGAGTGCATTGAGAGTTAGATTTATTCTAGTTGTTTCCCCTTTGCTTATATTATATCAATCTATTGTTCCAAGTTCTCACACATGAATCCAAGAAATAGGAATGGCAAGCTAAGCCATATCCCATAGGTAGTGGAGAAAAACACAAAATTAGTAGTGGGAAGCATTGTGGTTCTCGGAAGAGGTATTTTTGAGAGTTGTGTGACTAAGTGAGCCTCTACCCATGGATACATGGTCTTATATTGGGGGTGACCTATTCAAGTGATGAAGGATTGATTATGTCTACGTCTGGGAGGAAAATTGGCATGTTGCAACCAATCATCCATATTTTGAGATAAGTATTTCTCTCCTATGTGTTGTTTTAACTACATTACTTTATTTTGTATATGTGCAATGGTGGCTGAATTGGTTGTGTAAATGTTCATGTATTGAATATCAGGATATGTATGTAGCAAGGATGAATTCCATATAACTTGGATCTGAGTTGCTATGTTCCTTACCTTCTTTCTATTCTTCTTCCTCTTAATGAGAAATTGTAATTTTGGCTCTATTGTATTGAGAGTGGTGAAACCATATTCTCTGGTTATACCATCTCTACTCATTTTTGTGTTGTGAGACTTGTTCCATTATGTACATAACTATGTTTCCAATTAAAAAAACACATTTTGTTTCATTGAAAAAGCTTTCTGGATTACCAAGATATGTTTGTTTTGGTCTGATAGTTTTCTGGTGCTAAGATGAGCTCACATTTCATTTGAATGTAAATGTTTTGTTTACATATATGTTCTTAGTTCCAAATCTGAGGATGAGTGATGCATTTTGTATGTAAAAGTGATAAATGGCTAGAGGGTCATATCCATATGATCTTATTTTTATTAGTTAGAGATGACTGTAGGGGACAACCATATGGAGTTGATTTTGAAGGTTGTAGTCATAACCGTTGTTGTTTGTTTTCTATGGTTTTGGCGTGGATGTAGATTGTAGCCTACGTATGTTCTGTTATATGTAGTTCTCCTTAATTTTTATCCTCACTAACAACAACACACATAACATAACCAAACAATAGATTAATTGGGAAATAATCAATGACATCAATACTTGGTTATTTTTTTGCCTAAAAAAATATCGTAATTTTATTTCAGATAAGAAAAAAATTACATTTGCATATGTATATAAGGCAAATAAATACCCCATATATTGTCAACAAAAAACAGAAAAATATGTTTCAACAAAACAAAAAAAATTGATAGTTTTTATATATCCATAGTATCATCTAATCATAGCAAAAATGTTAACTAAATAAACAGGTCACTGTGATCATATATAAAAATAGAGCTGAAACAAACCTTTGAACCTTGTTCAAACATGCCACTCCTATTCCTCATGGAACGACCGATGATAATATCTAAATGTTCCTGCTGGGACAAGTTCTAGAATCTGCCAGCAACCAAATGGTAGCTGCGAGGCTTCTTTGGAAATCCTGTCAGCCACCCCATTCTGTTCCCTGTAGACACGTGTGAAAGATATACTGTCAAAATTCTGTTGTAAAAGAGCCACTTCCTCAAGGATAGGAAGAAGTTGTAAAACATGACATCGGGAAGTACCTTTAGCCCAATCAATCACAATAACAGAGTCACCAAAAACCTGTAAAGTGTGGCAACCCTTTTCCACAACAAATAGGAGTAGTAATTTAAGAGCCATCAGTTCTTCATAATTGTTGGAACCCCTCCCAAGGTCAGTCGAAAGGTGATAAGAGTGAGTAGGAGAAAGAAACAGACAACCTCCACCTCCGCTATTTAGCTGATGTTCCTGAGAGGAGCCATCAAAATAACCCCAGGGATGACTTTGATCAATCTTCTCCACCCGAAGTATTCCAACAGAACATGTTTTGTTTACCTGAGGAAAATTACTAAAAACAACTAGAATATTGGCAGCAACCAGCACCAATGGAGGTCTACTGTCTTGAAATATAGATTTGTTTTTGGCCAACCAAAAACCCCAAGCAATAATGCAAGGAAGTGCTCAGAATAACATGAAGCCACTCTCAGCAAACCACAGACGAAAATCCTCCACAAAATTTGGTCCATGCCAAACAATACGAGAATTAAGAGCTAAACCAACCTCCTGCCAAATTTGTTGGGTATAACTACGGTGCATAAAAAGATGATCAAGTGTTTCAATAGAGTTGCAACAAAGGGCACATCTACCCAGTCCCTGAAAACATCTACGCTGTAGAACATCCCATGAAGGAGATTTGTTTTCCAATATAGTCCAGCAAAGATGTTTTTCCTTGGCTGGACATCTTAGTTTCCAAAGTTGCTTCAACCACCAAATAAGTGGCTAATTCTGAACCTCCATATTTAGTTGTATATAACCAATCTTTGGTCTATAGTCCCCAGAAGTGTGATGATCCCAAACCAGCAGATACTCCCGATTAGAAAGTTTGATATGTGAATTTCTCAACACCATCAAATATTTAGACCATCCCACAAGATGCTCAATAGACAAACCAAGTCTTTGTCCAGAAATCCAACCTTGATGCCACATCGAACAAGACCCTGGATCAGCCAAATCAGAGAGGAAATAAACCCCTTGACCAGAAAGAAACAATCTTAAATCCACAGGTAAAATATGTGCTCCTCCACAACCCACCTAAGGGTCCAACCCAACCCAAACCTATCCTCCATTCCCCACCCTCCAAACCAGACCAGAGCCAATCAAACCAAAAGATTATATCACTGCCTTCCAAGTAACAGAGCAACCACCCCACAATTTTTCATCCAATTGGATCCAATCCAAAATTAAAATGGGAACAATGTACTTTTGACGTACAACACGAGTCCACAAGCTTTCCGTGTGTATAAGTCTTGAGGAAACCTTAGCAGCCAAAGCTTTTGCAAAAATAAAGATATTTTTTAATCCCTAACCTCCAAGGGCTTTAGGTATGGTGATACACTCCCAACGAACCCAATCCTTGACCTGATGATCCGTGCTTCCCCTCCATAGGTAAGCGGAACAAACTTTCTACATCCGCTCCAGACACGCTCCAGAGTACCTTTAGCTATCCAAGAAAGAGACATCCAAAAAAATGGAATGGCTTCCGAAACCAATTTAATCAAAACCAACCTGCCAGCTCTAGACAACCATCGAAAACTCCAACCAAAAAACCTCTTCTTGAATTTTACCACAAGCCACATCCAATCAGCAATACAATAGGTATTTAGTTTCAAGAAAAATCCAAAGTATTTAAGTCCATCCTCAATCCGCAAGGAATTAAAAGGAAGTAAGGTAGAATACCTTCTGATCTCACCATCATCCATATTTGAGTAAGAAAGAGTGGATTTTTCATTGTTAACCAACATGCCAGTGACCACTTGTAGCAGAAGCAGACCTTCTTTGAGTTTAATAATATCCCGACGAGAACCATCACAAAAAATGAGGACTTCGTCAACAAAGAGCAAATGTGTAATAAACAATACCTCAGAAATAGGAATGCCTTTGAAGGAACCATCAACTTTGGCTGCCAAAATGAGACGACTCAACCCTTCAGCCACAAGAAGGAAGAGTAAAGGAGAGAGTGGACATCTGTGACGCAGACCATGTCCAACAATGAAAAAGGGACTAGCAGAACCATTGATTAGTACAACAAAGCTTACTGTAGTAAGGCAAGCCATAATCCATCTAATAAAATCACAAAAGAAACCCAGATGAGTGAGTAACATCCGTATATATAGCCAACTTACCCGATCAAAAGCTTTAGAAAGATCAATTTTTACAACCGCCCCTTTCATACTGCGGGTCTTTATAGTATGTAACCCTTCCCAAGCCACCCCAATAGCCTCATGTATTTGTCTACCTTCAAGAAAGCCAAACTGGTCACTGGATATACAACGGGAAATAATAGTTTTTAATCTCCTAGAAATAACCTTAACAATGATTTTGTAAAGACAATTGCAGAGGGAGATAAGACGAAAGTCATCAAAATTTTTAGGATTATCCTTTTTTGGAATAAGAGCAATAAAAGTGAAGTTAATAGGCCCATGAATATGGCCAGCTTTCCTGGACTCTTCAACATGATCACCACCCACAATATCAAATAATCCAAGATAGAACTCAACAGGCCACCCATAAGGTCCCAGACTTTTATCCTTCTGAAAGGAATGGAGAACTTTAAGTAGTTCGATATCTGTAACTTCACCCATGAGCATCATGTTATCATTATCATCCACAAACCTGGGAAAGAGTTAGGGAAAATGACCAATTTCTGCAGTAGACGGGCCAACTAGAGCAGTGAATAAATCACTATAGTGTCACACCCCCAACCCAGCCAAACCATCAAAAGAAGTGACCAGATCACCCCGATCATCATTGAGTTCCCAAATAGTATTGGAAATTTTCCTTCCCTTCGCAAAAGCCTGAAAGAACTTGGTATTTTCAATCCCACATGTTAACAAAAGAGCCCTACTTTTAAAACGCCAAGCAACTTCTTTATCCCCCAAAAGATTCCAACATCTAGCTTCACAAGAAATCACTTCATCTTTAGTCGCCTGATCAAGAAATCCCAAACTAGGCCTATTAATAATTTGACCCAGAAAAAATTCACAATCACGAAGATCATGTTTGTCACGCAGCCGTTTTGCATGGTCCCAAGTAATAGTAGCTTGTTTTACTCTATGAATATTATCCATAAAGAGGACCCCCGCAAAATCCTGAGACCCATAGGTAATAGGAATCAACAAATCTTGTACCAATTTACAAAAAGTAGGCTCATTTAACCACTCAGGGTTAAATTTGAAAGGGATAGAAGGTTTCCTACTCCTCTCGTGAATCTCAAAGAAAATAGGGCAATGATCAGATCCCCCCCCATTGTCCACCCATTGACGAACCAAATCACACTCCAGAGCCAAATGATCAGCAACCAAAAATCTGTCCAGTCTCTTAGCAACCCTATTCTCACCAGTCCTCTTATTCTGCCAAGTGGGAGAAATTTTTACAGGAGCTATATCCAACAAATATTTTTGCGCAAAGGCATTGATAAAAAAAAGTTTCCAGAGCATCCGGGACCTCCCTAGGTCCCCAAACCTCGGCACAACCCAGAGAGAGATTAAAATCACCTCCCTATTAGTGACAAAATCCTTGCTTAACAGAGAATTCCAAAAAGGAATTATATTCACATAGGGTTCATAAACATTCGGTATAGTCAACACCTTCTCAAGGTGTGCATAAAAAATTTCCAAGACAATACCAGAGTAAAAACTCCACATACTCTCACAACGAAAACTCTTCAAATTCCACCCCGAGGCCAAACCACCAGAACGCCCGCGCACATCGACAACAACAAACATCCACCCCGGTAGAAAAGATTCTAAAATACAAGACACATCTTCATTCATACCCAAAGTTTCTTGAAGAAGAACAATCATAATTGGCTCTCCTAGACTAAATGCCCTATTTTAAAACTACCCAGATGACTGAAATTGTGTTTTGAGCACTGCAAATTAAAATTTCAGCAATAACTTCTTTGTCGGATTCTAGCGGGTTGGGGGCGTTTTGGTTAGTGCTTACACTGCTCCGTTAAATAGATTAAATAATATATTAAATTTGGAATTTCAAGATTAATCAAATATTTGAGTGCAATATTTTCATAAATTCAAGTGTCATGTATGAGGTACAAAATAATAACAATAAGAATAATACACAATGTATATTACAGTTTAAGTTAATTGATTATTAATATGTATATTTGTGAGTAATTAAACTTTATTAATAAAATGTAAGGAAAATATTTGTTTTTGAAAAAATGTTTTTAAAATAATTTTAAAAAAAATGGAAAATCCTAGATAGGTTGTATTTCGAGCATAGCTCAAGTTAAGACCCTTCACTACAAGAAGGTCCCTTCATTAGCATAGCAATATCATGAATAGGAAAGGGCCCTCCCTTTACTCCAAGAAATATTATATTTTGGGAATAGCTCATATAAAATCCATTAACTACAAGAAATATCCTTTACTAATCATATAGCTTGTATGCCTAATACAATCAATAAATTTGACATCAATAAAAGAAATCATGTTACATAACATATATATTTCATCGAATTTCATTGGCCCTTCTTCAATCAACCGTAGTTAGGAAATAATTGTCATATTATCCTGTATCAAAGTTGTTAGAATATCATTCATGGAGACAATTTTTTTATTCCTTTATGTATATTTTTATTATCTCTATCACATAAAGTAGGCTCTCAAATTCTACGATGCATCCTCATCTAGAGGAAATTTTTTGAAGGATTGATTTACCAAAAGTTATATGATATGATAAACACTCGTGAAGACGTATCAATAAACGTATCTGCAAAAATACAACTTAATTATAAACCATGGAATAATATAAACCATGGAATAAAATAAAATAAACCATGGAATAATATAAACCATGGAATAATATAAACCATGGAATAAAATACAACTTAATTATAAACCATGGAAAAATACAACTTAATTAAGGATAAGTTCCTTTTTATTGCTTCATAAGTTTCCTTGGAATAATATGTTGGTAATTTATAAACCATGCACTCTTTAGCTACCATGTTCCAATAGCTTCCATTCACATGCGACATATTTCCTTCGCAATATGTGATCTTCTTGTAGTCAATATAATATGTTCCCACCTTTCCCTCCACAAAGTAATTGTTGAGGCTCATTTTACCATGAGTGAGCTCAATTAGAAACTATACTTAAAAAAGCTTGAATTATCATGCCCCTGTAACCTCTAGTTATATGAGAAATGCATGTTAAACATCTCTGATAGTGACCATATTCTATAAGAATGTATAGATAAAACTTTGTTCCTTTAGAATGAAAGATGGGGTGTCATACATGATAACCCATAAATGGGCATAGGCAGTCCGAGATCGTATATACTCTTAATGTTACAAATCTAGTAGCCTCAACTCTCAAACCTAGTTTATGATGGTTTTCATGTGACATTACCACCAAATAAATCGCTTTATCCATGGTTACAAACAAATAAGTTTCAAGTACTAAAAAACACGGTGTTAACAAGTTCCTAAATAGACTGAAGGAAAAATTATTACTGGCTTAATTCTACCATAAGTTGATTCCACTCTTAAAATTTTTGTTAATCATATCACTCGTTATTAAACTTTCAGGACATAATATGGACACTCTCCCAAAGGAGTGACAAAATTGAGATCTATTCCTTCGAATTTCCATGTGTTCATGCTTTTGTTGTTGATTTTTCTTAATCGGCTTAGATGATATTTTAAAACAAATTGTTACTAGTAGATCACTGAAAGAACAACAAGCACATAAACATAAGAACACAAGAACACAAATATTTTCCTCGGGGAAACCACAAGGGAGAAACCCCACAAAACTTCCTCAGTATAGAACTCAACCGGAGCAGTGTAAAACCCAGAAAAATACTTCTCTCTTCTTTCTGGTGCACTAATGTTTTTCTCTCTTGCAAAACAGCTTGAGTGAGTGAGTACAAATGAAGGGGAGTTCCTCCATATTTATATTCTTCAGTTGACTTGACCTCTAAGTTAACATGGCCAACTTATCTAACTGACTGGGCCAACTTGTCCAACTGGACACAAAAAATAACATTTATTATATTGACACTTGGGTACTATTGACCCGACTTACATATGGAGGTTTACATTGATTATTTCAATGATACTAACAAGACCAACCTCATCTCCGGAAGGAGGAATAGAATCAACACATCTGGAATATCTTCCAAATTTATAATACTTTAACACTCTCTCTTAACTAGGAAGGTATTCAACCACAACAACAACTGCTACTACAACTGTACAACTAATTGGTGCGTCTCTATATGTGATAGGAAGTTTTGGAACATCATCATTCATCTTCATCATCGATCTCAACCAGATCATATTCTGCAATCGTCGATATTTTAATACTGAATCATCTTCTGTACATACTCGAGCATCTTCTATCATCTTCTAAATTGTCTTTTGTAGCATCAATATGTGAATACTGAATCATCTTTTGGGTCTTCTTCTTATAGCATCAGTATGTGAATATTGAGTCGTCGTCTATCACGTCAGTGTATGAATACTGTATCATCTTCTTATAGCATCAGTATTTGGATACTAGATCACAGTCTATCTCTTTAGTGTATAAATACTGAATCATCTTTTGGATCATCTTCTATAGCATTAGTATGTGGATACTAAGTCATCTTCTTGCCATACTAACATGTGGATGCTAAATCAACTTTTTTCAACATCAGTATGTGAATATCGAGACATCATTTGTAACCTCATCATTTACAACATTAGTATATAGATACTAAAATGTCAACAACAATCTCATTAGCATGTTAGTGCTAAAATAAAAAACATCTAATGCTAGATCATGATTTGCATTATCAACATAGAGATGTTGGAACATCAACATCATCATCAGTATAGGAATACTGAAGCAAACTCATCAACAATCATCAGTGTAACAACAATGGTAATAACTCAATCAATAAACTCAATAATCATCAATACTAAAGCAAACATCTCAACAACTATAAGTATAACAATATTGCAACAATCATCTCAACAATCATTGGTATAACAATACTGAAATAATCATCTCAACAATCATCAAAACATCTCAGCAAACATCTCAACAATCAATAGTATAACAATATTGAGGATACATCTTACCCTTCAACATCTCAGAGCAACATCATTGTGAGTTCTCTAGTATATCCATCTGGGCATTTTGTCTAACTTACTAACCCTTTTGGTCCAAACAAGCCTAGTTAGACAGATGAATATCCCTGGGGACCAAACAAGCCTTGTCTAGCTTACTAACCCTTTCGGGCCAACCAAGCCTAGCCAGACATACTAATCCCCCTAGGATCAATAGGCCTCGTCTGACTTACTAACCCTTTCAGGCCAAACAAGCCTAGACAAACTTACCCTCCTCTAGACTGAGCTACTCACCATTGCATCCATCATCCATCTGTTTTCACTCCCTCTTTCAAGAGAGGTCCTTTCGGACTACACCAATATTGTCTTGAAAGTATTCAAACTTTACACGAGCCAGAGGCTTAGTAAACACATCTTCCACTTGTTCCTCTGTAGGAACATACTTGATCTTTACAGCTCCTTTCTGAACCATATCTTAGATTAAATGATATCTGATTTCAATGTGCTTTGACTTATCATGAAACATGAGATTTTCCTTCATCTTAATACAACTCTGATTATCACAGAGGATATCAGTAGCATCTATCTTTGCATCAAATAGTCATGCTAACATCTTTCAAAGCCATACTGCTCAGCTACATGCTAAACATGCTGCAATGTATACATCCTCTGTCGTACTAAGTGCAATACTGGTATGTTTTCTACTGAACCAAGAGATAATTCCTCATCCTAGACTAAAACAACATCCTGAGGTTCTTTTTCCATCTTTGGCACTTCCTCCCCAATATGAATCTGCATATCCATGTAATTTTATCTCGCCACTAGATGCATATCTGAGCCCTTAGTCTAAAGTTCCCTTTAGATACCTCATCACATGTTTTTCCCCAATGAGGTGAACGTTTTTAGGATTCACCATATACTGACTTAAGGTGTTTACTACAAAAAACATATTTGGTCTTGTATTCGTTAAGTACATCAAAGAACCAATAATCTGTCTATATAAGGTAGCATCAACTAATTTCGAAGTATTGCCATTTAATAGCTCCAAACTTGTTGTCATCGGAGTAGTCATACCTTTGCAATCTACCATTCCAAATATTTTAAATATTTCTATAGTATATTTTCCTTGATTTAGGAAAATCTCATCTGGATACTACCATACTTCAAGACCTAGAAAGTAATGCATCATTCCAAGGTCTTTCATTTCAAACTCTCTAGCAAGCTTCTTCTTACATTCGATGATAGGCTTATCTTCTCATGTCAAGAACATATCATCTAGATATAGTAATAAAATCATAATCCCATCATCTTCAATCTTATAGTATAGGTTGGTGTCTAGTTTACTTTTAGTAAAGCCTAAGCTCATCAGAAATCCATCGATCCTACCATACCATGCTCTGGGTGCTTGCTCTAACCCATACAACGCCTTCTTTAGTCTACATACATGAGTTTTCTGATCATTAGTCTCAACCCCTTGTGGTTGTTCGATATATACCTCTTCTTCAATCAAGCCATTTAGAAAGGTTGTCTTCACATCCCTTTGATGTAGCTTCCACTTCATATTGGATGCCAAGGAAAGGATGGTTCTGATTGAGGTGTATCTAGATATTGGTGCAAAGGTCTCCTCATAATCGAATCCCTCTTTCTGAGATAATCCTCGAGCTACAAATCTTGCCTTGTACTTTCTATACTTCCATCTACTGAGTGTTTAGTTTTGAAGATCCATTTCAGGGATACCATTGACTTGTCTTTTTGTCTTAGTACTACTTCCCACACATCATTATTTATAATGGATTGGTATTCCTCGACCATTGCATCATCCCACTCCTTCTGTTGTATTGCTTCTTCAAAGCATGTTGGTTCTTTATCAACTAGATCACACATCAAAAGCCATACAAACAGGGTATGACTTTGGCTTCTTTCTTTCTCGAATGGTTCCTTTTGGGGCACCATGTCTTTTTGCTTCTTCGATTACTTCACAAGAACAAGGAGGTTTTCTCTTTCGAGAAGTCATTCCACAGGGTAATTCTTCAGGTAACTGAGGTTCTATCATATCATAATCCTCGAGCATCTGGACATCTTCTTCGTTCCTAACTGGTTTAGGACTTTTAACAGCGTTGGGAGTTTCATGCTCCTCTTCATCTTCCTTATCGTTCTTTGACTTCCTCAAGGCTATATCTTCATCAAATGTGACATCTCTGCTAAGTTCAATTTGACGGTATCCTAAGATATAGATGCGATAAGCTTTTGATTGCTTACTATACCCTACAAACAATGAAAGGATCTAACTTTGTCCTTTTCTCCTTGGGAATGTGTATGTATACAAGACAACCAAATATCTTTAGGTGACTTACTTTAGGCTTTTCTCCGAAATTTTTTTCTTTTGGAGTTTTGTTCCCAAGGGCATTGTGGGAAATTCTATTCTGTACATATATTGTTGTTCTGGATGCTTCTGTCCACAGGTACATCGATGCAAGATCTTGATCATGTATAATATCTTTCACAACTTCCATGATAGATATATTCTTTCTTTCTGCCACACCATTTTTTTGTGGATTATAGGGAATGGTGAGCTCCCTCTTAATCCCAACTTCCTTGCAGTAATCATTGAATTCATTTGATGTGAACTCTCCTCCATTATTTGACCTCAATATCTTTATTTTATTCTCATAGAGGTTTTCCACTAGGGCCTTAAATTCCTTAAACCTTTCAAACACTTCATCCTTCTTTTTCAAGAAAAATATCCAAGTCTTGCGGGAGTAGTCATCAATAAAAGAAGCATAGTAGACATATTCGCTTAATGAAGTGGTTTGCATTGGCCTGCATATGTATGTGTGGATAATATATAATATCCCTTTTTCTTTACTTCCACTTTTTGGATAAGGATTCTTAGTACTATTTCCTTGTGCACATCCTTTGCACACTCCTTCATGTTCTATCTAAATTTCTGGTAGACCAGTCACAACCTTGCTTACAATTGGTTGAGCTTTGTAGTGAACATGAGCAAGCCTTCTATTCCATAGCTCACGTGGGTTTATGGTACTGGTTGCTAATTTTGAATATGTATGTCCCTTCAATTTGTAGAGTCATCCTTCTTCAACTCCAATTTCTGTTGCATCATCTATGGTTTTACCTCTTGTCCACATGAGAACTTTTCCATCCACAAAAGAAACTCTAAAGCATTTCTTGTCTAAGGATGAAATGGAAAGAAGATTCTTCTTTAGTCCTGGGACATACATGACATCTTTCATCTTCATAGGCTTTCCAAAATCCAACTTATAGGATGCTTCTCCTATTCCTTTAGTGGGGTGTTGGGAATCATCTCTAAGCATTACTTTGTGTGGAGATTCCTTTTGTTCAAGGCATGAGAGTGATTCCTTGTAACATGTCATGTTATTGGAGGCACCACTATCAACTAGCAAGGTGTCATTTCCTGGTGAAAATGAACCTGTTAGAGCAGAGATTAAAACATATTCTTCATTGGAGTCTTCATCTTTCTTTGATTCTTCTTCAACTTCTTGATCACTATCTTCAGAAACATGGGCCTGAAATATTCTCATCTTTTTTATTCTCCTTGATTTCATGGGACAGTTGATGGAAATGTGTCCCAACTTGTGACAAGTGAAGCATTCAAAATTGGAGAAGTCTCTCTTGGGCCTTTTAAACCCCCGAGTCTTATTAGGATGGTCATGACTCTTCCTTTTTCCTTTAGCATGAGCTGTTAAGGCTTGATCCTCATTGCCATTTATCTTTTCTTCTCTAGCTGCTATCCTTTCTTCTTCTTGGACACATTATTCCCATAACTTTCGCAATTTGGTTAGTTTCCTTCTTGAACAAATTCCTTGGATAAAGGCTTCCCAATCTCTTGGAAGACCATTTAAGGTTGTCATCACAATATCTGCTTCTTCAACCATATCATCAATGGATTCTAACTGACCCTTAATTTGAGCTACTATTGTAAATTAAGACTGCATGGTCTCTAACTTTTGAGTTGATTCCTCAGGGTCATTTTCCTATTAATGTTTCTTTCTTCAAATAGACCAGATAGAGCATCAAACATTTCTTTTGGAGTCTCCCTTGAGGATACTTGAGGAATCAAGTTATCTTTGATGGAGTAATCTATGATCCTTTTAGCTATGATCATATCCTTCTTATACTTGGACTTAGCTTCAACTTCTTCTGGTTCTTTCACTTCCTCCTTTACAAATTTATCTAGATCATTCTCTTGTAGGATGACCATAATCCTATACTTCATGCCCTGAAGTTTTCAACACCTTCAATATTTTCATCTATCTTGGTATTCGTTTTCATATTTAGAAGACTGAGAACTTCAAATGAGATAAGGAGGAATAGTACTTACTTGATGAAAACAACTCCTGACTGACCTCCTTCTGGATGACCTAAGGTCTGATGCATAAACCCTAATTTTTTAGTTGGGATCATAGGTAGAGCTAAGTGGTGCAGAAGATGCACCTCCCTAGGGAGAGGTAGATTGTATCTTCCTTTTTCTGAGATTGATGATGAAGTCTCAGGAAACTGAACCCCTAGTTTGTCCCAGCAACAGTAACTGGTCCAAAATTGAAAATTCTTGGAATTCAGTTTTGTCTTCATAGAAAGATGCGCCCTTCAAGGGTGAGTTGAGAGAGCCCTCTTCTCTTGTTGATATGTCAAGGGATTTGTTCATAGTAACAAAACCCTAACTGTGTAGTGCTTCCTTTCAGGGTGGTTCTGATACCATGTTGTTTTTTCTTAATCTGCATAGATGATATCTTAAAAAAAATTGTTACTAGTAGATCACTGAAAGAACAACAAGCACATAAACATAAGAACACAAGGATTTTCCTCAAGGAAACCACAAGGGAGAAAAACACACAAAACTTCCTCAGCATAGAACTCAACCAGAGCAGTGTAAAACCCAGACAACTACTTCTCTCTTCTTTCTAGCGCACTAATATTTCTCTCTCTTGCAAAACAACTTGAGTGAGCGAGTACAAATGAAGGGGAGTGCCTCCTTATTTATATTCTTCAGTTGAATTGACCTCTAACCTAATAGGGCCAACTTGTCTAAATGACTGGGCCGACTTGTCCAACTAGAGACCAAAAATACCATTTATTATATTGACACTTGGATACTATTAACCCGACTTACATCCAAAGGTTTACATTGATTCTTTCAATGATACCAACAAGACCAAACTCATCTCCCAAAGGAGGAATACAATTAATACATATGGAATATCTTCCGAAGTTATAATACTTTAACATTTGTCAAGGTTGAACAATTCATAAAATGGATTATGGACATAATTCATTAAGAGGAAGCATTTGTTAAGTAGAGTGTGATATTATTGATCGGTCAATATACAAATTATTTCCAAAAAAATAAATGCATGAAACTAAAATAGAGATGATAGTGAGATGTATACTCATACAAGTATAATCTTAAAAAAGGGGGGGGGGGTTAGATTCATCAAGAATGCTTCTTTTCAAGTGGACCTGGAAAATGAGTTGAGGAGGCTATGCCCATTGGAAAGATCGATATGTTTATATATGTACACAACATGATGAATTCGTAATGAATTTGTTCAGTTATGGAGCAGATCTGGCTTCCCCGTCCCTTCAACTTCAAATCACAATTTCCATTTCATGATTTTCAAATGAAATTACTTCATAGCAGTGGCTTCTTGGAGTCTACCTAATAAGATAAAAACATAATTAACAATCATGGAATTGAATTAAATTAAATGGTGATATAGAAGAAGAAGAAAATATGGGTTGTCGAGGTCCAATCAGGTTGCATATCATATCAACGTTATTGACCTTTGAAGTAATGCCAAAGAAGTGGATGCCTAATAAGAATGGACCTATGTTTGATCATGAGCTTCTGCTGACTAAACTAATAAATTAACAAAAAAATGCAAAAGCGTAGATATCATAAACAACACACTTAAACATGTTTCACTATATACACAATTTACTTTTCGTGCACATTCCAAACCAAAGGTCAACTATCAAATATTACCTAGACATTTAACATTGGAACACACAATTTGCAAATTTTAAACCACAGGTCAACAATCAAATATGAAGACACAATAGAAATATTTCAAAGCACACCAAAACACCACACACAAGACACCCATTAACCGTTCCAACAACATATATTAAACACAAATTGTTCATTTTTCTTTAAAAAAGGCAATATCATAGATATCTTAATCAATAATGGGCACATGAATTCACACATATTTCACAATGCACACATTGCCAATGTTTCTTGCAAGTTCCAGACTATATGTCAAGAAATGAGTCCTATCAAGATATTTGACATCTGAACTCACAATACAATAGTTTCGTCATAAAATTTCTAAAACAAAGTTCATTGGTAGCATGTGTTCAAAGAGGAATCTCCATTAGCATACGATAGAAACATTAAGCCAAAACTAAACTAAAATTTTACAAAACTTTATGTTTATGAAAAAATGATATAATAGATTGTACATGTAACAACATATTGATGGTGCTAAGTCCATTTATGTATTCAAAAGTGCAATTTCAACAATAAAAACTTACAATTTTAAACAAAGATTGTTTAGCTAGATTCTAGTGATGATAATCGAAAAGGGTTCAAATTGTATAACGTTTAGACTACTCCCTTTTAAATCCACAATATATTTAAAATTAAGATGTATAAAGGTTAATTCTTTTTATTTTTAAGTATTATATTTGGTAGACATTTTTTGATGCCAGTGCTAGAAGGTGTCAAGGATCTAGTTTTCTACTAAATATGTCTCTGATTTACCAAAATTAACACTTGATGTTTGTTTTTAAAATAAATGGATAAATTACATTGCTTTGAAAATAAAAGAGAAAGAGGAACGTACTCATCGTACCATTGCTAGAAAGCTCCTATAAGAGTCTAATAATTAAGCATAATTATTATTTGAGCGAAAGGTAAGACATAGTAGATTGGATTTCATCATTAAAGAGTTTGATAAACATTTACAAGAGAAAAAATGACAATAAATTCTAATTAAGAATAAAAATGACACACATATACATTACACGAGATATACTCTGGAAAATTTTATGCGACAGAAGCAACAAACTTGGATCCACACATTTGTCTCATTATATTAACAAAAAAATTTAGAATACAATATTTATGTATTTTACAACATTACTTAACCATAACCCACCAAATGGTATTACATCACCATGGGATCAAATCCTTTGGCTAGAAAGTCACCCAACAAAGCAACAACAAACACAACAAAATTATCTGAGGATCTCCCACTCCCAAGTCTCTTTTTGCCATCGAGAGTCATGCAAGGTCCCTTAGAGGCCCTTATGTTTGTTGAAATGCACAGTCTACCTACAAAGAATACAAGACATTATCAATTTCATTAGAAATTTGGCCCAATTGAGTGGGTTATTAACCATCAATATTGTAGATGATGATTGCATATCATCATGAGAATCATTACATATCTTCTTTCCTTTCTCCTTTTTTTAATTGTCATTCATTTAAGCCAAGTTTGTATCGTGCATATGTTAAATCTCTTTTTTAAGGTGAAGGATTTTTTTTAAAGATTAAACACATGTCATGTAGATGATGATTGTATATCATCATGAGAATCATTACATGTTTTCTTTCCTTTCTCCTTTTTTTAATCGACATTCATTTAAGCCAAGTTTTTGTATCGTGCATATGTTAAATCTATTTTTTATAACAAAGGAAAAACAATTTTAAAAGATTAAACACATGTCCTAATACACATGTAAGGGCCTTACACTCATTAAAACTTAAACTTAAATTGTTTGCATAACAACATTCCATCTTATTTGTCAATTGGGTCTAATGTGAGTAGTTGTGGGATGGTGTTACCCTCTATTGCAATCTTTTAGTTATTTAGTGTTGAATATTACATTAGTTTTTCATTGTAAAATCACAATTTTATTAATCAATATTATTTATAATTGAAAATGCGAAAAATTTATTGCAAATCCACATTTACATTTTTTTGTAATGTGGTTCATGCCCAAAGATTGGGTTGCTAACTTCGGAAGACCGAGAGAATCAAACCTTCGATCTCTATTGTCTTACATCTTGGTCCTGAAGGTACCAACCAACTGAGCTACTCACTGGGTTTAAATCCACATTTACATGTCTTTAAGATATTCCAAATCAAATTGATATTATACATTTAATTTATTTTTTAACTATTATTTATTATTTATGCGTGAAATTTTAAATTATTTAATTATTTTCTATGAGTGGAATTTGAAATTATTTAATTAATTTCAATAAAAAACTGTAAATAAATTTTATTAAATCTAATTCATATTTAGATGAATTAAAAAATAAGTTCATAATTTTTTGTTTGGTAAGTACCCACGAGGAATTGAACTAATGACCTTCCATTTACAACTTCTCATACCAATTCCTCATTACCAATTGCTCTCCATGGGGTAATGTCATAAAAACTTATGAATACCAAGTCATGTTAATAAAATGGCCCCTTTTCTTTTAAGGTATGGCCTATTAATATTGTAAATCATTATGCTTCACGCAATCACTATTAAACGAGACAACTAAATTCAAACCATTCAATTATTGTTTCAATTCATGAAGTCAAGTTTCTTTATTAAACTTGTTTGCTGGAGTAAATATGTTTCAAAAATTGAATATTAAGTAGATAAAAGGTACACGTTCCATTATATTAATTCACTTGAAAATCCATTGGCAACTGCACAATCAGGGTTATCAAGTTGGATGATCAACTACTCATGTACAATATAGCTTAATGAAACACATGCAAGCCAATAATTTTTTTTATGAAACTAACCCAACATCAAGAAAATTAATAGAGACCAATATAAAGGATTTGTATGCAAACACATAAAACATAATAAACATAATAAACAATATGAAACCTAAATGCCATTTTTTATATATACATCATAAATAATATGGAACTTGGCACATGTCCTCCTTTTAGGTTTGAATACAAATTTCTTCCATGAAAACATAGACTTTCATCGAATATCTTCACCTATATCAACAAGTGAGAGAATAACAAGTGAAAAAATATTCTTTGCCTAGGCCCTAAACATGACATGCCTTTTTATATTACAAATTATAAAATTCTCAAAAATATGGCACGCCAATCATAATAATAATCGCATTATTCACAAAAGAGCGTGCCTTTTTATATTACAAATTATAAATTTCAAAACATATAACATGCAACTCATAATAATAAGCACACAACATGCTTTTTATATTACAAATTATAAAGTTTCAAAACTTATACCATGCAACTCATAATAATAATCACATTAACGACAAGAAAGAGCATGCCTTGCCTAAACATGACATGCCTTTTTTATATTACAAATTATAACATTTTAAAAAATGTAACATGTAACTCATAATAATAATAATTACATTTTAATAAATATTCCAAAAAGTACGTTATTCTCACCATCGTATCTATACACATAATACTTGACCAAAGAGGAAACACCATAATACCTATTGAAACATCATATAATAATTTCATGTTATCCATCACTAGGACGAGATGATAGCTTGGAGGACCATGTAGGATGCCCTCTAACCCTACATGGTAGGGCTTTTTTTTGCTTCCCGTGCTAGTCATTCACGTAGGGCGTTGAAGCAACATCACATAATGCTATGGATAATGGAACTACTACACTCCAACACAGAAGAAAACAAGAAGACAACAATAAGGAATAAGGACTTGATTGGAAGCTGAAATCTCATTGCAGGAATGGAAAAAAAGGAAGATCTATCAATTGATACCTGCAAAGAGTAACAACTTCCAAAAAAGTGAGTGTATGAATTATTTCACTATGGGGATCTAGGCTCATTTTTGCAAATACGACTTCATATTTTTGTAGAATCAATGGTAATGTTTGAAGAAGTAAAATTTCTGAATTGCGACTTCTAATTTTGTGGAAGCAATGGTAATGTTTGAAGAAGTAAATATTCTAAATTCCGACTTCTGATTTCTATAGAAGCAATGATAATGTTTGAAGAAGCCTAAATTTCCAAAGATCCTAAAATTAAAGGATGACCCTTCATTGCTATGACAATGATCTCTTGACAACGGGGATACGGATCCAATTACCTAGCCCTCAAGCCCTGCAAAGATGACCTATCTGGCCAAATACCATTGGAGATTTGAGACTTGTTTTAGTTGCTCGAATAACAGCTGTATAGAAATCAACTCAAAGGAACCATGTCATTCATGCTTGGGAACTATGACAATTTACATATCTTGTTGGATCTTAGTCATAATTCGCTCTTTGGTGTCATTCCTTCTCAGACAGGTAAGTTGCAGTATCTGATGGCCATGAATTTGTCTCACTATAATATGACTAGTCACAATCCAATGAATTTCACAGATTTGGTGAGTCTTTCTTCTATAGATATGTCTTACAATTATCTTTCTTGAAGGTTCAACTCTTCAAATCGTAGAATCCAATCACTCACTACTCACTTTTTAGGCAGGGAATTTGAACCACTGTGACAAAGTTGTCTTACAACCTTGCAATGAGTAATAACAAGCAATTAAAACTAAGTTTGTTTATTTAAACTTAAAATTGAAAATTAGCATTGAGTTTATAAGTGATATTAGTCTAAATTTTAGCAATTAGAACTACGGAGATGGGAGACTTGAGAATTAGATCTTAGGTTCAATTTCTTTAATAAAACAAGGGCAACTAGAAGCAAAAGCCTCTCTATCTTTGAAAAAAAAATTGAAATAAAAAATTGCAAAAAAATTGAAAGCTCTTGTAAAAGCATATCATATTTCCATTTCAGTCTGTGAGGTGAGGCGAACAAAGGTCAATTATGGATGCTTTTGTTGTGGTACATCTATTTTTTTTGTATGCAAGAAGACAAAATGTATTAAGATATATAAAACAATGAACATATAAAATAATTTGATAATTAAATATAAATAACGAAGAGACTAATGGGTAATTACATGTGTATAAACAAAACGAAGAGGGAGCATAGAACATTGCCATTTTTCTGGTGCATAGAGCATCCGAATTCCAAACATACAAAGAATACAGGTGCAGTTGTTTGTTTCTAAATATGTAGTTTGTTTATGAATTGGTTGACTTATACCATAATTATAACATAAAAACACATTGTAATTGCTCATATTTTCATAACTCAATTCCTTGGAGAAATCTAGATGCAAATCAGTTCGATTTTTAGACAAAAATAAATAAATTAGGAAAACAGTAGGGACAAAGCATAGCAAAACCTTTTCAAAAAAATAGATAGATAAATAAAAAGGTTTAAAAACAAATTAGGGTTTTACAGAACGTGCATAGTTAAAAAGATAGGGTTCAGGGGTTTAGATCTCTCCACTTAGTGATTTTCAGAGATTTCACATAAACCAATGGAAGGCAAATCTAAAATTTTGAATGAAAGACTGAGACTCCTTAATTTTCTTTAACTCACAAAACATGTAGAAATTTGAGAAAACAAACTACGAGCTAACAACAAATTTGAGAAAAAGGAATACCAACTAACAAACTTCTCGTAAATATGTCTAGATGATTTTCAGGTGGGCACATTTATTGTCAATAATGTTTGTTGCTTTAGATGAATAGATAGACAAGATGCACCAAAGAAGAAAACATAGAATATGCCAATAAAATGTAACAAAAAGTGCAACAAAAAACATGAAATCCATTTGCACTCAAAATCCCCATGTAAACACTATATATAACTTGGTCTATTACTTCGGCTAAATAGATAGACAAGTTGCATTAAAGAAGAAAGCATTGAATAAGTCGATCAAATGTAACAGGAAGTGCAACAAAAAACATGAAATCCACTTGCACTCAAGACCCCCACATAAACACTATATATAACCTAGTATAGATGCAAATGAGTTCGATCTGCTAAAAAAATGAAACGATCATGACAAAGATTGAATCATTAGACATCAAATTCACATGCAATTGATAGCTTGAAATGGCTAGAAACAAGTCAAAAGAAACGTGTGTGTAGAGGAACTATTGAGTGTTGAGAGTCATCCAATTTGTGCATACAGGAAGATTCGAAGGCTAAGTGTTAGCAACTTACAGGTTATGCCATTGAATTTTTTAATGGATCTGTTTATAAAACCCAAATTGCATAAATGTGTAAAGGTACAAAAGAAGGCATAAAAAATAAACCGGTATAATGCTTCAGAACTCTATCCATTCAAACAAACCTACCATATGTCTATGGGTGTAAACGAAGACAAAGAGATGAACGAAGTAAAATAAATGACAAATAGTTTATTTGTCGATAACAAAATACTCAACGTAAATGGCCAAGGTATTGTGCTTATAAATATCCCTGGTGAGAAAATAAAGAGGCACATGATATGTGTATCCAGGAATGACAGAATCTACTCATTTCAACGTGGAGATTGAGAAAACACGTGCCTCATATGAATTGAAGATTCAAAGTCAATGGATGAAAAATTATAATGGCATCTCATACGAACTTTATTTTCTCATTATTAGATTTGTTTTGTGCAGTTGGGAAGTTTGTGGAAAGTCCCATTGTTGTGCGTTGGAAAGCAACAAAGACTCGAGAGAATCTTAACTTTTAATATATGTGAAGGGTACATTGCACTATGGTCTTGAATATGTCTAGGTTCATAATCTCAAAATGGTTGGATACATCGATTCAAATTCAAAAGCTTGCATATATGAAAGAAAATACACCACAGCTTATTCATTCGTCGTAGTATAGGGAGTATATCATGGATAAGAAAGAAGGAACCAACAACTGCATTGTCCTCCCTCCACTAGCATATACAAAGTAGTAGCTAGTGCAATGTGCAAAGTGATATGACTAAGGAGGATTATGGTTGATATGGATCTTAAACAAACTCAAACCACACTCCTTTTCTGCAAAAATCAAATCGCTGTTCAATTCATTAAGAACACATTGTCGCTTATACAAAGACCAAGTAAATAGAGATAAAGCACCACTTTATCAGATATCATGTGCAAAACAAAGACGTTTAAGTTCTGTATAGCAAAACTGAAGATCCTCCTTCAAATATTTTCATTAAAACTTTTGGCAAGGGAGAAATTTCAAAATTTAAGAGAATTGCTTGGTATAAAATAAAATAAGATCATTGGCGGTAGAGGGTCGTAAAGACGAAATGCCCATTTTAGTTGGGTTCCCTACCTTTCTATATATAGCAGTGGGGTCAATTTTAGAAGTGTTAGATGAAATTGGAGTGGGAACAATATATATTTGGGGTAGCATAGTTTTAGTTAGAACATTAAACGTCCCCAACTATCCATTCGAAATTGTTTTATCATTATTTTTATAAAAATGTATCCATGTGCAATACAAGTTGTACAAGTTTATGGGAAGCCTTTGTTTTCATGTGCTCTAAGATATCAATATACATATTACAACCCAACAAGTATAAAGGACAACAAAGAGCCCTAAATTAGTGAGGAAGTTGAGACAACCTATTTCACTAACATTGCTCGTAATATTGTGGAGGGAAAATGCAACTAACTACACACACAAGCACAATCTTAAAAACACCAATGAAACCTAGTATAGTGAATTATTCACCAATGATAATAATAAAAATTAAACCAATAGAGCATAAACCTAGACTAAACACAATGTGATTGATGTTTGTATTGAGGAACCAAAAATTTATTCTCTCCTTGCACTTTGCACATTTCCAGTTTTCTACAGTGTTTTGGTGCACTAAATAATATCCATGAAGCAAGAAATTCTACTAGGAAAAAAGGAAAGTCTTAGAATCATTAAACTAGCTGAAGTGCTTCCTAGTGGCTTCCCATAAATTTGACATTTTCAAAAAATAATAATATAAAAAGCTAGAAAATAGCTCATGGACCCACACTTGATTCACTGTAACAAGTCCTCTGTTACCTCAACTCTACTACAACTGGAAATACAAAGACATGGCCATGACAAAAAAGTACTGTAAGTTTCTTGGATGCGGGTGACTTCTCCACCGAACGGTGACACGCTTTCCCTCGGTCTTGGCACCAGACTCATGGTGACCATCATGACCATGGCAGTGGAGGCATTCTCGAGAACAGGAGCATCGCAAACCTTCATCTTCCTTCAAGCGTGGGAGCAAACCTGTCCGTCACCTCGACACCTACAACGTGGGGTGGCGAAGATCTGGTTTCATATTATCCTTCAAGGCTCTGCAACGACATTCATTGCTTGCAGGTATTATGGCAGTGAGAATGATGTTTTGAGCGCCACTGAGATGTATATCGACATCAAGGTTTTGGCTCTGCTCGGTCATGCGCATTCCTTGGCTCGTTGAGTGTCTGAAAACTTGTTGTGTGTCTGCCACCCCAGATTGTATCCTGCTAGTCTTTAGCATTTCCCAACCCGATAATCTCTTGAAGGAGAGGCGTAAGAGGGTTATCATGTCATGACAGCGTGGAACACTGAGACGGGCTACCTCAGGCAGAGGTCCAAGCTCAGCGAGATTGCAGCGTCCAGGTGGCACCAGACTATGAACCCCACATCTCTCACAAGGTTCGCGTCCTCGTGGAATCCTGGGAGGGTCGAGTTCTTAATAAGAAGCTGGAGACGAGTCAGGATGGTAGCCAGATCAATCATTACTAGCTCATGAAGAACATGCTCTGCAACTTAATGGAGGATATGCTAAGCAATTGGTTTGATGCCAGAGACACGGTTCAGATCAGGAAGACTAGGATCTCAGAGATTGACGCTCAGCTCATAGTTATGGAGAGCTCATTTGCGTGGAAGGGCACCACGAGAATCTTAGGTCACGACGGTCTGAATGGAGACAACCGTGATCAAGGTGGTGGAGGCAATGGTAGAGCCACGGGGGGATTGGTTCTACCTAGTCGTGGAGGCAGTGGCAATGAAACTGGGTGTACAATTGCGCCTCCTCCTGCTTCATCCTTCCCCATCCCCTCAACGGTGGAGCCGTTATTCAAGCGATTGAGGGAGATGACTGCCCAACATCCTGCTCAACAACATCAATAGCCTCAAATGCCTCCAGAAGTTGCCACCAACTCACCCAGCCAGTTGCAATAACCAAGATGGGCCCACCCCATAATTGAAGAAATTCCAGACATTCCACCTTCCTGATGTCCAAGCCTTCTAGGTTTTTTGGTTTTGCATAAATTGTCAAGTGGTTTTTTCATGGACTTTGTATCTCAGTTTATTATCCTTGCCTGTGTCTATTTCCGGGCCTATGTCTATGTCTATGTCGGTTTATTGTTGAATTATGTAACTATGTCTGTATCTTGGCCTCAGCCTTTACTTTCAAAGTTGAACTGTATCGCTTCTGGCTCTCTTAGACGACCCAATTTTTTGTTGGGTATATGTTATATTCTTTGCATGTGTGTATGGAGGGGAGGTGCACATGTCAGCGCTGCAGCTCGGGGATCCCAAAGGCACTTTTGGCTATTTGTAGATTTTATGGCTATTTATAGTTGTTTGTGGCTATTTTTTAGAATTTGTCTAAAAATATGTAACTTAATCCTGGTTAAGGGATTGGAGGCTTTTTCCAATCCGGGTTAACGGATTAGGGTATTTGGATGTTGTGGAATACCTATATTTTGTATTGTGAGGATTTCATAATGTAATGAAGAGAAAATAGGAGGTGTGGCTCCAAGGTTTTCTGGTTTTCTTGGTTAATGGTTTCTAAGGTAAATCTCTGTGTTTATGTGTGAATGATGTGTTGTGATCTCTAGTTTGCTTAAAAGAATATGTATGCTTTGCTTCTCTGCGCAAGTTTAAAACTTACATTTTGAGAGGTCGGGGTGGTGGCTTCACCCCCTAAGACCTCCTCTGGTCAGGATGACATCTGTAATTGTTGCCTCTGTATTATAATAGAATTAAGCAGCTTACAAAAAAAAACAAAGTACTATAAGTTTTGTGCATTTCCTAGTTGTAATTTTATTAAGTAGAGTTAGTGTCACATGCCCCAATTTTGCAAAAAATAATGCTATATTATTTGATTTTATTTGAGTACAATATGTTAAATTTTATGCTAAGTTGTAATTGATGACTCAGCAGAGTCAAGGATATTTAATGTAATTCTGAATATTTTAATTATAAATAAATAAAGGAAGAGACAACAGCTTAGGAGAGCTGTTAAAAGAGTGTTTACTGGTCAAATTGGTGGAGGAGACTGGGTGGAGAGAAAACTGACATGTGGCAGCATCCTCAAACCACTTCCAACTATTGCAGGTGGCAACCTCCGTATATTTGGGGTCATGATTCCCCAAGAAATTCGAATCAGAGCAGGTGGCTCAATTAATGAAAACTGACCCAAAAGACCTAGGCAATCTTTATGAAAATTCCCATTGAAGAGAGCTGAGGCTGCTCATTCTAGGAAAAGTGATCATTTACGTTGAATGGATGTACTTCAGAGAAATTCAATGGAAGGGAGATTGGAAACTGTTTGAGGGGATAACTGCTGAGTGATCTGGTGCAACTTTTAAGCTGAAAGATATTACTGCTGAGTGCAGGGTGTTTTACTAAGTTATTGGACTAGTCTATTGTTTGCATGCTCCACCAGTTCTTAGCCAAGAAGACCAGGAATAGGCTCGAGGGTCCTGAGAAAGCGTTGTTTGAGTGCTCTCCAGGAGTTTGGTAGGGAGGAACGGCCTCCTAACGCTATTGTCGTCTATCCTAATCAGGTTCTACATTATTTTGGTTTAATGTGTTAGAATGGAAAATAATTTCTAGTCTGTGTTTTTCCACACCTGGAAGGACCAGGCCGTACTCCAACACAGATAGAGTATTTACAGTAGATGAAATAAAATGTTAAGAGACTAAATAGAATAGATATGGTTCTGCATTTCATAGTTAACAAAGTAATTTATTTCAGTATGTAGGTTATTATTAAAAAGAATAGTGATCTGATTATCTTTGTTTATTGTTTTAACAAGCTTATTTATGTAAATATATTGGAAAAGAAATAGCAGTAATCTAGTACAGGTAGAACGATTAAGATGATAAGAGAATATCTTAGTAGATAAGATTGTGTATTTACAGACAATAGATTATTATTTTTAGTTATTTATTCAAGTTAAAATATTATAGAGGTTAAACTGTATTATGATAGGTTTATATTTCTTTGTGTTTACTTAGTAACTGAATGAAATGAAACAGAAAAATCACAGTCAAGTTACAATGTTTACATTCAGTTCAGTATAGAAATAAACCACTAATCATATAGTTTATTTTCTAATAATATCAATTAATTTAAGACTAATAACTACTACAAACTAAATAGGATTATATTAAAAGTACTTAAATTATAAAGAGCAAACTAAGTTACAGAATCTATGCCTATCTTTTCAAAGGACTCTGAGTAAATTTTATCTCTCAGTTTAGTAAATAAAAACAATGAGAATATGAGTAATAACTAATATAAAAATAAATATCTATCTATGTAAAAATTGTTTTATAATTATCAGACAGGATTATACCTGTAAAGGTAAATTTCAGGGTCGAAACCCTAAACCAAATTTATTTAATCTTTACAAATAAAAAAAGTAGGTTACAATCCATTTATTTGGATTATTATATCAATAAACAATTAAACTACTATAGACTGTTTATAGTCCTTTAAAAAGACAAATGTATTGTTACAAGTTAAATTATCACAATACACCTGTAATAATAATAAATAACCAAATTAACAAATAACAGAATCCTATTATTAATCAATTGAAGAATTTATTTAGACAAGGGTTTCATTCCATGAATACCCTAGTTTGTATATTCCGAACAGGTAGGTTAATATTATAAACTACACAATATGACTGGGTTATAGTCTTAAATAATAATCATAATCTATTTACAAAAGATATTAGACAATAATAATCTTCATTAACACATGATTAGGGAAAACCCTAACATACACAGAGTCACATTATACGGTATCACTGCAAAATGAGATTGAGCTCGAAGGAAAAATTCCTTCAAAAAAACCAATGTATTACATTGACAGGCCATAAGGCTGGAATTTTAACTAATTACAACACCCAGCTCAAGGTCGGGACTACCCAACCACATAGCGAGGGTTTGTAAATAGAATAGAACCAACAACTTAAAAAAAGAAAAGAAAGAAAAGAAAACCATATATCTAATGGAAAAACTAGACAAGCTTCCAAGCTCAGGCTTTCACCATTGACAACCCTGCTACAAGCAGGGTAAGAACCCATTCGTTGAACCTAGGGCTTACCGGATTGGAGCCACAAGCCCTCGAAGACAGCCATCTTTACCTTCTTCACGGGTTGCAAGAGTAGTCACAAGTTCTTGCAAGGAGAGCACAATACTATGTGTTAGTTACAAAAATCATTCGCTATTCTAAACGCTACTATAAAAATAACTTTACTGCGAGTCATCTATTTTGGAAAGAAAACCAAATATTTACCTTAAATAAGAATATCGAACAGTCTAGCGAAGAGACTGTCACCAGTTGCAATTTGCACATACAAAATCTCCAAAACCCTATGACGTCGATGGAGCACAACCAACAGCAATGAAGCTTAGCTTCTCACCGCAGTGACAGACTATGGAGAAGGCAGGATGAAGCTAAGGACAGGCTGCGATCCAAGTGCAACAAAACCAGTAAACTCTCGCATAATAACACCCTCAACTAAGAAGGTTGGCCACAAGACTAAACTCAAGAGACTACAGCAACATTAAACCCAAGTTTTGGAGAAAGTTAGTACAGGAAGAACCCTCATGGCCGCCATGAGACTATGCAGAGAAGCCGAAGGCCAGCATGAACTTCGGAGGGAGAATAACAAAGAAATTAGGGTTGCAAGAGTTTTATATCACCAATACTTGGATAGGAGGTGACCACGTGTCCTCAAATAATTCAAACCATGCAAGGGTCGATTC